>JAJHZJ010000752.1:237500-564399 GCA_023548195.1 Bettongia penicillata ogilbyi
TTTCTTGCTCTACAAGTATCCATCCTCACACAAAAGCATTTTTTAAACAGGTCAGAGCATATCTCTTTTGTCTCTTCTATTTCAACTTGAAAGATGACATCACTACTTCACTGGATGTCCCATAGGCTTTTCAAATTCATTATATGCAAAACTGAACTCATTTAATAACTCTCAAAACCAAAGTTTTTCCTAAATTTCTCTATTTTTCTTAAGAGTATGACCATTCTTTTAGTCACCTAGTTTTACAACCTATATATTGTCTTTGACTTTTTACTATTCACCTCTCCCCAACACCATCTTCATACTCAATACCCGTTATTTTTTTTGACTTTTCCATCTCTTAGAAGTCTCCAGCTCTCAACTCCCTCAACCAACACCTCAGTTCAAGCCCTCATCATCTCTCACATCTATTGTTGAAATAATCTGCACATTGCATCTTTGTTTTTCCTTTTAGTCCACTTCAATATCATCCTCTCAGCTGCTAATAGGACTTTCCAAATACTTACGTCTGACCTTGTCACTCCTCTACTCAAATTCCAGTAACTTATTTTTACCTCCAAGACCAAATATAAAGTTGTTTAGCGTTTAACACTCTTCAAAACATAATCCCTTCCAACATTTCTTTATTTTCTCACATTTTTCCCCCTCCACTTATTCTAGTCATACTGGGTTATGTTCCCTTCCTGACAAGTAATCCTGTATTTTCTATCTCTGTGTTTTTGCAATGGCTATCCCCTATATCTGGAATATGACTCCTCCCAAAATTTCATCTTAGAATCTTAAAGTCATACCACATATATGTTGAGGAAGCAGTTATAATCTTGTTACTCGGCCCTCCATAATGTTGCTAATCCCCCTAACTACCTATTTTTGCTCTTGTCAAGCATGTGATGATGTCATACACTAGTGACACTGTAGAAAATCCGTAATTATTTGGAAAAAAAACTATAGGGTTGCTTTGAACTGCCTTTGTTGACTTGAATTACATATTTTTGGTATTTAGTCAGAAAATTATTTATGAGAAGTGAAAAACAGTGATAGTATGAGTGTAAAGCAAAAAATCAAAGGTGGGGGGAGATAGCTCATGTTTTCTCCAAATGAGACAATAATGAGTAAGTATACTTTTAGATATTTCCTTTCTTGTGTGAGTTTCGCAAGAATCTCTGGGAGAAAACTTCAAGAAATTTAGGAAAGAAAGAAACTAGCATGTACTAAATACTTGCTAAATGGTAGGCACTTTACAAACGTTGTCTCTTTTGCTCTTTACAACAACACTAGGGGAAATTATGTTATCATATTCATTTTACAGATAAGTAATGTGAGGCAAAGGTAAAGTGACTTAGAGTCACATGGTTCGGAAGTGCCTGAGGCAATATTTGAACTCAGACCTTCTGGCTCCACATCCACCACTATGCCCACTTTATCTCCTAGATGCCTCAAGGCATATATAATTTTTTTGTCAAAAGTATTTATATCATTCTATAATCATAGTGATGGCCTTCTCCCTGTCTGTCTGTCTCTCTCTTTCTCTCTCTTTTGCTCTCTCTCTCTCTCTCTCTCTCTCTCTCTCTCTCTCTCTCTCTCTCTCTCTCTCTCTTTCTCTCTCTTTTGCTCCCTCTCTCTCCCCCTCTCTCTCCCTCTCTTTCCCCCTCTCTCTCCAAATTACCTTTCAAACACTTAAAATAAGTATTTTACATATGTTTTCTATATAATTTTATGCTTATATGTTGTTTCATCCAAGAAAAGGTAACATTTATGTGGATAAGAACTATTTCATTTTTCTCTTTGAATAGCACTGTGCATGGGTCATTGTAGTACTTGTTGATTGATTTATTGAACGACATGAGAAAATTCATTAGCTCAAGAGAGGAAATCACATAGAAAGCTTTTATGTGCTTACACATACATGGTATATTAATAGCAATTTTTATATTAAAAAACAAAAGACAGTATTGTATAATAATAACAAAATTGAATTTAGGTCAGAAGATGTGATCTGTATGTGACTTATTAATTTTCTTTTTTCTAGTTACTATCCAGGAGATCTGTTTCTTCAAAAGTAAAATATAGGAGGGAGGTATATTAAATGCGATTAAATTTGGAGTAATTTCCTTTCAATCTTTAATATTCTACGATCCTATTGATAAGATAGAGGTTCATTGTGTAAGAAATCAGTAACTCCAAGAAAAATGCAGTTTAATGGTTTTACAATTCTCAAGCTTGAAAAGGAGATAAGAGGAGTAGAGAAAATTGATACTTTAATAACTGTTTTCAATCGGGTTGAGCACAAATCAATAGCTATGAATGTCCAGTATTTCACATATAATATGAGTATAAAGAAGATTAAGAATGTTTTGATGAAGATTTTCAATTCGTACTTTTCTTGGGAATGATGCTAGTGCAATACAGATATTTATTAGAAAACATATTGCAGAGTTAAAATTTACTATTGTAGAAATTGCATTCATAAAAAAAGATTTGAAATCTACTGTTACAATTGCTGAAAATACATATGTGTACATGCATGCATATTTTCCCTGTCATTTTTATAGTCCTTGAATCCATCCCTCCTCTCCCCCCTGTTCTTTCATTTTCTCTATTTCTTCTCAGTGATAAAAAATGCTTCTTTGCCAATATTTCTTCCTTATACTACAAATAAAAAGGGTTTTTTTTTTCATTGATGGTATCTGTATTATTCACAAACACAGAATTACCAGAAGAATAATTTCCATTGGTTAGTGGTTATATGCTTTGTGAGGTCATTCTAGTTGGGTGGTTTAGGATGAGCAGAAAAAGCATGTGTTCTCTACCATAGGAACTACGGCCATGAGAAACATGTTTATCAAATTATAGAACTTAAACCTGGAAAGAACCTTAGAGATCTTACAGGATGTTTACTCTAGAACTCAGAAAGGGGTTCTGTACTTTGTCTTTGAGTTGTTAATTATCATGTTGCCTGTTCTCTGACATGTTACAAGGTGAAAACCTTAGCATGTGTAAGCTCACTTGTTTACAGACTAAGAGGAGAACAGTGGCTTTCCTGACTATGATGGCATAATCAATGCAGGGGGTGAATCAATAAGGACTTCACTTAGTGGAAAACACCAACACCATTAAAGCTTTGAGTACATCATTACGGAAGACCTTCATTGCCCAGACACAACTAATATCTTGTCTCATAATCTAGTATTGATTCCATTTTGATTCACTCATATCCTCTTACATTTTTTTTTTTTATTTTCCTGCTGGTTCTTTGGAATTTCTTTCTCAAAAGAAAAAGTCTAACAACTTTCTCTCAATGCAAAGTCTGACAGTAAGACTGGAGGAAAAAAAGAAAAACAAATACAAAACAAAGCAAACAAACAAACAAAAAAAAACAAAATCTTGAAACTTAAAACTCGTTCTTGACTGACAATATCTGTTGAAGTCCCTGCCATGTATCAAGATTCAGATGATCTTGATAGGACAAGGACTTCCCCCACTCCCCTTTTCAAAATTGTGTCCTTTGGTAATGCTTCCACCATTTTCATATAGTTGCAAACTCCACCACTGGAGGAAATTTTAGCAGCTAAATGGGAAAGCAGTCACCTATTGTCTTCATTGAAAAGGTATAAGGCTAAAATAAAACTACTACTACTATTACTCCTAATACTACTACCACTTATACTACTACTGAAAATATTCCATTCTTCCTAAGGCCATTCCCTAGGACTTTCAACTTAATCACTCCTATTCATAAGCAATCAAACTCACTGACTTAGAATTTTTTTTATAAAATCAATGAAATTGAATTTTGCCTATTCTTTCTTTCTTCTTCCTCTATTATTACCTTTTTCTTCTTTCTCTACTTTTTTTAAATTTATAGTGCTTTGCTTTAGTACTTTCCCTCTACTATTTTCTTCTTATATTCATTTATTTTCTTTCTTTTCCCATATTTTGATACTTTTCTTTTCCCCTTTCCTTTTTTCCTTGTTTTAACGTCATTGTTTTATTTTAGCCTTATACCTTTCCAATTAACTTCTTCTATTATATTTAAATTAGACTTAAAAGGTTTACCTTCTTCCTTCACCCAGTACCATTAAGCACACACATCCCTTTCTCCCAATCACTTCTCTAATGAGAAGTAGTCCCTCTTACCTCAAGTTACAGTGGGTCACATTAGATTTTATATAGAGAAAAATATATTTGGATAAGTGGAATTATGAAGAAAACTCTGCACTAACTCATAGTGAATAGCACAAGTAATTTCAATCCTATGTATAAATTGACCAGATTTGCATAGGTAGGATCTCTTTCCCTTAATTCAAATGAATAATTTCGTTGGTGCTATGCCTTGTCATTGAATACACCTAAAAATAATTTCCTCTAGTCTCAAGCTAATAAGACTACTCACAGAAGGTTGAGATCCTGTTAAACAAGGCCCTCACAACTGTGACAACAACCAATTGACAATATATTACAAACACTGCCATGATTGACAAATGAAGCTGTGTGTAGTGCCTAATGACTAACAAGTGAGGACAGAATTAAAGTGCTGAATAAATTCTAGAGACAGCTAATCATTACATTAAAGACTTTCTATAAGTTATTTTATTCATAGGACTAATGGTTCCCTTCTGTTACACTGAATTAGTGCTGAAAATGAAAAGAAAATATACCTACCACTTTGATTTAAGATCTACTTAGGTTTACTGTCAATACTGGGAATGAATAAAATGATCAGATGTGAAAATGTATCTAGGGAAACACTTAGCATAACCATTTTATAAGAGGATTTTACTTTCATTTGGAAGTAATTTTAAGGGAAAAATATGATTCACTCTGAATGGATTCCTATGAATTGAAAATATCCTTAAAACGATCTAGCTTAAAGTTGAGATATATACCATAAAATATGTCTCTAGATATGTACCATAACATCTTTCTCTAGATACTTGTTTCAGTAGCATCACAATCTCATTTTTCATAACTTTACTGTGTTTAAATATGATTACACTAAATGTTATTTGTATGTCCAAATGTTTCCATGACAGAGTCCAAATTTTATCTCCCAAAATCCTTTGAAATCCTTTTTGAATCTTTACAAAATCAGGGGAAAACTTGCCAGTTTCCATTGGTTTCACTAATACATTATTCACAACTACTTTCCTTCCTCTCTCATTTTCCTATATGTCTGTCAATGGTTCAAATGATTCTATGACTCCACTCTAACACAGATTTGCCAAAAGAAAAAAAAATAACCAGATAACTTGTTGCTCTTAAATTTTTTCTTTTCTTAGGGTGGTTGTGGGGGAAGAACACACTTTGAACACTTTTCTGTCCACCAAAATGTCAGTTTCTTGATATTAAAACTTCTATTACTTGACTAAGATAACTATACTCCAGAATATCAGGCAAATACTGACCAGGGAAAGGAAATAGGAAACCCTAACACCGAAAAGTTTTCTAAAAAGACATAAAGACTACAAATAGGGATCATTTGGATGCATTTCCAATAAAATGGAAGGGTGACTGAAACAAGGATGTCTTTTAGCATCATTACTCTTCAATATGGTACTAGAAATCTTAGCTTTAGCCATAAGAGAAGGAAAAGAAACTGAAGAAATTAGAATAAGCAAAGAAAAAACTAAGTTATCACTTTTGGAGAAATTATGATAATTTATTTAGAGAATCAAGTAAATAAAAACTTCTGAAATAATAAACAACTTTAGTAAAATTCAGATTATAAAATAAACCCACACAAGTCATTAGCTTTTCTACATATTACCAACAAAACCCAACAGCATGGAATAGAAAGAGGATTTTCATTTAAAGTTATTGAAGACATTATAAAGCATTTGGAAGACTACCTGCTGAAAGAAACTCAGGAACTAGATGAATACAATACAAAACACTTTACACACAAATAAAGTTAGATCTAAAAAACTGAGGGAAAAAAACATCAATTGCTCATGGGTAGACTGAGCTAATATAAAGAAAATAACAATTCTATGCAAATTAATTTACTTATACAGTGCTATACCAATCAAACTACCAAATAAGTATTTAATAGACCTGGAAAAAGAATAACAAAAATTCAACTGGAAGAACAAAAATTTCAGCATATCAAGGAAATTAATCAAAAGAAAAGCCATGGAAGGTAGTCTTGCCATACCAGATCTTAAATTGTATTATAAAAGAACACTCATCAAAACTGCTTGGTACAGGATAAGAAATAGAGGGATTTATCAGTGGTATAGTTTGGGTAAACAAAGCACAGAAGTGACCTGCTGTTTGAAACCCAAAGGAACCATATTCTGGGATAAGAATTCACTATTTGACAAAACCTGCTGGGAAAACTGGAAAATAATATGCCAGAAACTAGGCATAAGGCAATATCTTACACTATACACCAAAATAAAGTAAAAATGGGTATAAGATTTAGATATAAAGGCTGATACTATATACAAATTATGGGAGAAAAGAGTAGTTTACCAGTCAGATTTGTGGAGAATGGAGGAATTTATGACCAACAACAGACAGAGAACATTATGAAATGCAAATTGAAAAGTTTTTGCACAAAGCCAATGCAACCAAGATTAGAAGAGGAACAGAAAATTGTAACATACATACAACCAGTCTCTCTGATAAAGGTCTCATTTCTAAAATATATAGGGGAATAAGCAAAATTTATAGGAATGCAAGTCATTCTCTAAATGAGAAATGCTCAAAGGATATGAATAGTCTCTTTTCAGAGAGAGAAATTAGTGCTATCTATAGTCATATAAAAATGCTCTAAATCACATTGATTAGAAAAAAAACAAATCAAAACAACTCTGAGGTACCACATCACACCTATTTGACCAGCTAACATGGAAAAAGGAGAAAATGATAACTGTTGAAGGTGGGGGAAAGTTGGAACACTAATGCATTGTTGGTGGAGTTGTCAACTGATCCAACCATTCTGGAGAGTAATTTGGAAATATGCCTGAGGGGTTATAAAATATGCATCCCCTTTGGTCCAGGAGTACTACTTCTAAGTCTGTATCTCAAAGGGATCATATAAAAATGAGAAAAGTACTCACATGTACAAAATTATTTATAGCAGCATTTTTGTGTGTGTGGTGGCCAAGAACTGGAAATTGAAGGGATGCCCATCAACTGGGGAACGGCTGAATAAATTGTGATACATCAATGTAATGAAATACTATTGTGTTATAAGAAATGATGAATAGGGAGGACTTCAGAAAAACCTGAAAAAAACCTGAAAAACTTATATGAACTAAGGCTGAGTGAAATGAGCAAAATTATGGGAACATTGTGCACAGCAATAATCACAACGTGTGTTTTCTGACTTTGATAGACTTCTTCCTTTTTTGCAATGCAAACACCTAAACCAGTTCCAAAGGACTCATAATGGAAAATAGTGTCCACATCCTGAGAAAGAGCTATGGAGTCTGAACATAGAGGAAAGCAAACTTTTTTGTTTTTTTATTTTGTTTGTTGGTTTTTTTCATTTTTCCTCCTATTTTTTCTAGTTCTGCTATACAACATGAGTAATGTGAAAATATGTTTAAAGTTTAATCAAAGTAACTTAATTAAATTAAAAATATGTTTTATTAACATTAAATTAAAAGTATTTATTTTATTTAAAAGTTTAATTTAATAAAATATATTTAAATATGTAGAGTCTATATCAATTTGCATGCCACCTTGGTGAAGTGGCTGGATAGGGAGAGGAAGAAAAACTTATGGAAGTGAATGTTAAAAGCTAAAAATAAATATATTGACTTAAAAAATGACACAAGACTACAGAGGAATAAAATTATGCCATCCCTACTCCCTAGTTCCCTAATCCATGTCCTTACAAACATATCTTTCCTTCTCTTGGAATGTATAAATTCTTTAATGAGGCTTTTAAATTTGTCTCTGTAAGTAATTTATAAAAAATTTGTGTCAATTTAGATATTATAGTTATATGTAATGTCTTTATTTATAGGTTTAAGTAAGCAGATTATTCCAATCTGTTTACTTATGAGACATAGAAGATAAGAAGGATATTGATACACATATACAAACTTGATTACATACCTGGGCAAACTTGGCAACAAGCAGTTGATAAGTTTTGAGTTAAAATCTTGCCAGTAAAATTGCTACTGGAATCAAGTCAAACTCCCATGCTATGGCTTTTGGCAAGGAATTTAGGAAAATTCAAGCTATCAATGTCCTTTTGATAGTTCAATTAAACATATTGCCTTTCTTAGCCAGAATTTTTTTATTTATTTTATTTATAGATAGAAGTTCTTTTTTCCAAGGCTACATCCTGTTTTCTGAATACCAGATCTTAGTAATAATTTAAGAACCATATAAATGTTTAAATTTATGAAAAAATTATTGACCATTATCCTTCCAGTAAGATGATATATGAAAAGAATAAAATTTCTCTGTGATTGTAATGACAGTGAATAAACAATAAAGGTTAACATATTTCATTTCACTAAGGATGTTTAATAGTGATGTTTCTGATGGTAGGAACAGAGATGGGTAAGTCAGTCTGTAGGAGAGGCAGGCTTCAAAGATCTTAAGGTCTTCTTTGATCTTTATATATGTTGGCTCTCATTATTTGGCCCTGGTATCTCAGTATTCTAATATCTCCCTTCTTTCAGTAGCTCAGATTCTACAACTTCTCATTCCCAGATATATTAGCTCCATTTGAAAAAGTCAAATTGTCTTTTTTTTTTCCTTTTCTCTTTTGTGTTTATGAAAAGCTTCTAATTCTCATGCCCTACAAACATTCCTGTGGAGCAAATTCAGTGAATTTCTTCTCTGCCCACTGGGAAAAATGCTTTAAAAAATGATTTGGGATTATATCCCTTGCATGTTTATGGTATAAATTATCTATCTTGCTTTTATCTACCCACTTGCAGTTCAGTGTGTCTCATATTGTCTCAAAGACATGCTAATTTTAATATGAAAATGCAGTATTTATCAATACATGTTTCTTACAGAAAACTATATTATGTAGAACCATGGATGTATAGATATAATTTGAGAAGTCCTTACTTTAAAAAAAAATAGATCACAGAAATATCAGTATATTAATTTATCTAGTTGGCATAGTGGATAGAACACAAGACTTGGAGTCAGTAAGACTGAGTTCAAATTCTACCTAAGACATTTATCTATATGACCGTTAGAAAAATCATTTAATCCATCTGAAACTCAATTTCTTTATGTGGAAAAATCTCTAAATATATGATACATGATCCTCTTATCTATTTGCTTCCAGTTTCTATGGACAAAGTAATGGGAACTGGGAGAAAAAATTGAGCTGGATGATAAGAAAACAATGTTTATTATTCCATTGATTACATGATTACAAACATCAGTAGTTGATTCCGAGGAGGAAAAATTTTGTGAAACTTTGTGAAATTGAACAAAATTTGAAAAGGAAAAGGACAAGGTCCAGATGCCAATAAGATGTTACTTCTCAATTAAAAGTACAGAAGGGTCAAAGAATTAAGGAAAATGCAAAAAAGGATACAGAAGGATTAGAGGGTGAATCTATGAAAGAATACTAAAGGAAGAGAAGATTGTTGACAAGTACATCAAGGATGGAAGGAAACAAACACTTCTTAAACAGTATGTGCTAAGGTAAGTGGAAGAGGAAAAAAAGGCCCATATGATGCACTTTTCCATTGTTGTTTCTCCTTCATTTTTGAAGTGTACCAATGACATCATTGGGTGATGTCTTTATCATTTGTGAATTGAATTTAAGGTAGGCAGAGTTGCACAAAGTTGTCAGGTTTACTCTCTCTTCCAGAGTCATTGAAGTCGAGTGGCAAGACAAAAGTTAAGATGACTGGCAATGACACTGTATGTAATGCGTGACTTAGACAATCTGGATGTCTAAGCACTTCACAACGTACTTAGTACACTGTACAGAGTACTTAAACTCTAAGTACTTTACAATGCCTGATTCAACTGCTTTTATTGTTATTGGAACAAATTTTTCTCATCCACCTACTTCACCAGAGGAAGTCTTCACATGCTTGAGGTAAGCACCTCCCTAATTCAGCCATGTACATGTGACCTGATGGTTACCATCAACTTAGTTTATCACATCTGCTGAGAGGACCCCAGTAACTGGGGTGTGGCCACTGCGCATGCTGCAGCTTCTTGGAACTACACGTAAGAACTGAATACTAACTGGACATGAAAAGTACATAAGCAGCCCTGAAAAGGGCTTGCAAAGCAATCACGTTAGAAGTGCTGGACCTCTTTCAACACAGATAAACCCCACTCTGCCATTAACATATGAAGAAAATTGAAACAACGTGTGAGTGAACAAATTAGCAAAACAGATAAGAGAGCCACGTGAGATTGAAAGGGAGGTTGATGACATTGTGAAGTTGCTGAGAATAAGGAAAAGAAATTAAGTTGGTTTGTCAATTTATCAAGAGGCAGAAACTCTACTGTTCTATTTGATTTGTCCTTCGTTTCAGTTGAAGAGAATGATTCCCACATGATCCAGAGTTTGAATCATGGTCTCCTTGGAAGCAGGATTCTAAGAATCAAGATTCCAGGTCAGGAATCAGGGAAACCCTGAGAAGATAATATGCCCGATACTCTGGTGAGACTTTGGACTTGAAATTGAGATTATATTCTATAGGAAGCTGATCTATGAACCCATTCCCCTTCCCCAGCACAGAGACTGAGGTGATTGAGGAAGAAAAGGTGTAGTATTAATTCTCCCACTTGTTGAGGGAATATATTTGTATATTCATTGCTATATATTTTGAAATAAGTATTCCTTTGTAAAAGCATAAGCAAATTAACAATGAAACCACTGAAAATTTCAACCACAATAGAGAATGGGAAAATATATATAATGGGCTGCATTTGTGACTCCCCCCCCCCCCACATCGACAAATGACTGTGTCTGTTTTTCTACTATACTCCCCACTCCCTCTTGGAGAAGAGAGTAAAAGCACTGGAAAAAGTCCTAACCAAACTTGAAGTTGTTAGGGACAATAAAGGGTTCCTGAAGAAAACAAGATCCTGTAAACTTTTCAGGGGGTCAAATAGTATCTGAGGTAAGGAAAAGGTCCTTGACTTTTATTAGGATGTTGGAAAATAGATGAGGAGGACAGAAAAGAAAGAGATAACTATACAATTAGGATTTTAAAACATACTTTAAAACTCCTCCAGAGGAACAAGATGCTGTTTATTTTGAAGAAGAAAATGCTGCTCATCCTCTCAAAAATAATGTTATAGAGCCATAGAAACTATTGGGCTAAAGGGGTTAGAGGAAGAAAAGAAGAATAGTTATTGATTCTGAGACTATTGAGGCAGCTATTTATTGATTCGATGACAATAGAGAACTTGATTATCTTGCAAGTAAAGGCATCCAAGATAAAGAGAACCTCTCAATGTATCAAAAACGATAATAACATTCTACTTATGATTATTCACATGGACACAGATAATATTTCCACAAATAACCTAACAAGTATTTCTAATAATTTTGAGGTCTTGGACGAGAAACTGAAGACGATGGGGTAACACATTATGTTTTCCTCACTGTTGTTTCTTGAAAGCAGGGAGCGAATAAAGGAAAAATTAATTTTGTAAGTGAACTACTGTCTAAGAAAGTGGCATTGGAAAAATGAGATTTTGATTTTAGGACAACTTAAAATATAGGGATAAAATATTCTTGGCAAAAGAGTATATTTTAGCAAAATGTGGCAACAATGTATTTGATAAATACATTGCGAATCTACTCAAAAGAACCTTTAACTAAAAAACGATAGGGAAAATTCCACCTATGGATCACCTACAAATTAGGTACCATAGAGAGTAGTTGCACAAAAGAATAATAACTGAGAGATGGCAGAGTAGAAAGACACATATACTATAGTTCTTCCCCCACAGCCCATAAAATACCTGTAAAAAATGACTGCAACAAATTCTAGAGCAGTAAAAGACACAGAACCACAAAGCAAGGAGACTTCCAGGCCAAGCTGACAGGAAAGGTCTGTTGCACCAAACATCAACAGGAGCCCAGCCCAGCCTGACTACACAATGCAGAGAGGAAGAGCAGAGCTGGCCTCAGGGGGGGTGGAATCCCAGTTGCAACAGCCAGGTTTCAGAAGAACACTTAGCCCACAGGCACCAAAGGTCAGTGAGAGGACTTTTTCAGCTGACAAAGAAGAGAACAGGGTAAGTTGGAAACATAGCACCAACCCCAGGCAAAGTCACCAGAGGCCTCAGCAGTCTGCTCCCACAGCAGAGAGAAGCCAACATCCATTACTGAAGGCCTCATCATGTAGCCCCTGGGGGAACTGGGCAGCTGATCTAAACCTCAGCCCTGAGTGCTGTCATGGAGGTGAGGCTATTGTGAAGAAGAAATTCTACTAATCACAGATTCTGGGCCCAAACGTTTCTGGTTACTCCCAGATCAGAGGCAGGCTTGATTATATCACCTTGGAGGATGTGAGATCTTACACATTAGAGGAGTATACCCTACTTTTGACAAAGAACCCCAAAATCAAGCAACTTGTTGGGAAAATGCCCCAAAAAAGGGAAAAAAAATAAGACCATAGCAGGTTACCTTCTTGGTGAACAGGTATCTTCACTCATCCATTTGAATGAGGAAGGATAATGCTTACCACCAGGGAAAGACGTAAAAGACAATGCTTCTGTATCCCCAGCACACAAAATAAATGTTCAATGGTCTCAGGTCATGGAAGAACTCAAAAAGGATTTTGAAAATAAAGTAAGAGAGGTGAAGGGAAAATTAGGAAAAGAAATGAGAGAAATGCAAGAAAATCATGAAAACTGAGTCAACAGCTTGCTAAAGGAGATCCCTTCAAAATACTGAAGAAAATAACCACTTTAAAAATAGGCTAAATAATTAGAAAAAGAGGTTCAAAAAGCCAATGAGGAAAAGAATGCTTCAAAAAGAAGACTGAGCCAAATGAAAAAGGAGTTTCAAAAGCTCACTGAAGAAAATAGCTCTTTAAAAATTAGAATGGAACATATGGAAGCTAATGACTTTAAGAGAAACTAAGAAATCATAAAACAAAACCAAAAGAATGAAAAAAAATGGAAGATAATGTGAAATAAATCATTGGAAAAACAGTGGACCTGGAAAATAGATCCAGGAGAGGTAATTTAAAAATTATGGAATTATCTGAAAATCATGACCAAAAAAAGAGCCTAGACATCATCTTTCATGAAATTATCAAGGAAAACTGCCCTGATATTCTAGAACAAGAAGGCAAAATAAATATTGAAAGAATCCATCAATCACATTCTGAAAGAGAAATGCCTGGGAACATGGCAGCCAAATTCCAGAGTTACCAGGTCAAGGAGAAAATACTGCAAGCAACTGGAAAGAAACAATTTACATATTGTGGAAGTACATTCAGAATAACACAAGATCTAACATCTTCTACATTAAGGGATCGAAGGGCATGGAATATTGTATTCCATAAGTCAAAGGAACTAGGATTAAAACCAAGAATCACCTACGAAGCAATACTGAGTATAATACATCAGGGGAAACAAACGGTCTTTCAATGAAATAAAGGACTTTCAAGCATTCCTGATGAAAAGACCAGAGCTTGAAAGAAAATTTGACATTCAAACACAAGAAATGAGAGAAGCATGAACAGGTAAATAGGAAAGAGAAATCATAAGGGACTTACTAAAGCTTAACTGTTTGCTTGCCTACAAGGAAAGATAGTATTTGTAACTCTCGAAACTTTTGTCAGTATCTGTATAGTTGATGGATCACACACACACACACACACACACACATATATATCATATGTATATATAAGAGAGAGACAGAGTGAGACAGAGACAGAGAGAGACAGAGACAGAAATGTTTGCTTGGTTTGGGCAAGAGAATAATTGGTAATAGAGAAAGCATATTTTCTCTGTTTTGAATCTTCTCCCTACAAAGGAGAACGACTTTCACTCAGGAAATGCTGGAACAAAAACAAGTGACAATGCATTCATAGCTAAGATAAATAGCACACAGGTACATGTAATGAATTCAAGTGACCTAGCTCAGCTAAACTATACCCTGATTTTCAGAAAGAATTTGTAGATGTTTTTGCAAAAGTGCACTGTCAGTGATGTTTGAAATGTTATGGAAAAACAAGATGTTTTAGGGTAGAAGAAATATTATACAAGATTCAAAAACTTCAAATACTGTCTGAATGTTTTAATGGATAGAAAGAGAGTCTACATGCCAATGGACTTGACTGGAAATTTGGGAATTTTTTTAAAAATAAATCTTTAAAGAGATGGTTAGAAAACGTCGACAAAGGAATGCATTTGTTAAAAGACCAATCATGGCTTCATGGAAATATGATCAAATAAGATGTCTGATTTTATTTTTGATAGGATTACTAAGGTTTTGGAAGAGAAAAATGCAGTTTATAACTTGTCTAAATTTTAATGAAAATTTCATTAAATTATCTCTTTCTCTTCTTTGGGAGAACATGGAGAGATGTGGACTATAAATGAGCACACTTAAATGCATTCAGAACTACATAGTTCGACATATTTAAAGAAAAACTAGTAATTGTTCAATTTCAGGATGGTAGGAGATCTATAATGAAATACTCTCAATATATGTGTTTGAACTTATGCTGCTTCAGATTTTTACCTGTGACTTGGGCAATGTCATAGACAGTATGCTCACAAGATTTGCAGATAACACAAAGCAGGAAAGCATAGCTAACATGGAAGATGACACAGTCAGGCTCTCAATTATCTTAGCTAACTAATATTTTGTCTTGATTCTAACGAGAAATTCAACAACAACAAAAAATGTTAAGTATCATGACAGAGTAGAAAAATAAATAACAAGAATTACATAAATGTAATATTATTAAAAATTCCTCTGAAATGATCTAAAAGATTTGGTGGAATTTGAAACATAATATTATGCAGCAGAATGATATAGCTGTCATAAAATTTAAGGTGACTTAATGAATAAGATGGAAGTGTTTAGCCTGACTAGAGAAGACTATAGAGTTGTAAAGCATGATGACTATCTTCAAGTTTCTGAAGGACTGCCACATGAAGAAAGGATCGGTAGGTTCCCATTGATTCTAGAGGTCCAGAACTGGATTCATGACATAGATCTATATTCATGTGTGTTTTCTCCTCTCCCTGGATGATTTATTTTAACGTGTGATGGAAATAGAATTAAATGCTATCAAATTCAATTATGACTGCACAAACAAATAGCCCATAAACAATTAACTCACTTATTCAGAAAATAATCTATTCTCCAATATTTCAAAGTATCCGTGGCAGAGACATACTTATATTGAGTGTTTTGGATTTGGGGAAAGAGTAGAAATTTAGTTCAAAATTAATTGAAAATCGAAACCTGTGTCTTCAAGAAATTTATGATTTTTGAGAAGCAGATGAAATATGATACAGAAGAAATTAAACTGGGAGTCAACAACTTGAGTTCAAGTCCTACATTTGCCACTCATTGTTTTTCTTAGCCAAATTGTATCAAGTCTGAGTAGTAGTTCTCTCATCTGCCAAAAGAAAAAAAAAATGTTCTTGTGGTTGCTCACAGACCAGAATGCAGGCCAGAAGAGGAAATAACACCTCTACTTCAGTCATGCCACTTTGGAGTAATGGTGAATTTGCAAGTTACTAGAGATATCCCTGAAAACAGCTGCACAAAACCCCTGAAACCTGGGGCAATACACACTCCACTTAACAAAAAGCTAAAAAAGTCTAGTAATTGGCTGGGAAAATGATCAAAAAGGGGAAAAATAAGATTGCAAGTGGTTACTCTCTTGATGAAAAAGTATTTTTTTGCAAAGAGGAAGATCAAAACATACAACAGGAGGAAGAAAACAAGATCAAGGCTCCTATGTCGAAAACCTCCAAGAAATATATGAAATGGACTCAGGCCATGGAAGAGTTCAAAAAGGAAATAAAAGAGGTAGAGAAAAAATTGGGAAGAGAAATGAGAGTGAATCAATAAAATCATGAAAAATTAGTCAACAGCTTGATAAAGGAGAATCCCCCAAAAAGCTAAAGAAAATAATTTTTATAAATAGACTAACCCAAGTAGCAATAGAGGTTCAAAAAGCCAGCAAAGAGAAGAATGCCTTAAAAAGCAAAAGTGGCCAAATGGAAAAGGAGGTCCAAAAGTTAACTGAGGAAAATAAATCCCTCCAAAATTAAGATGCAACAAATGGAAGCTAATCAATTTATGAGAAATTGAGAAATTATAAAACAGAGTCAAAAAGAATGAAAAAAATAGAGGACAATTTGAAATATCTCATTGGAAAAACAACTGACCTGAAAAACTGATCCAGGACATATAAGAAATATTGATATACCTTAAAGCCATGATCTAAAAAAAAGCCTGGACAGTATTTTCAAGAAATCAAGGGAAATTGCCTTGATATCTTACAATGATAAGGTAAAATAGTCATCAAAACAATATGATGACTCCTGAAAGAGATTCCAAAATGAAAAAGTCAAAGAATGTTCTAGCCAAATTCCAGAATTATCAGATAAAGGAGAGAATACTAGGAGCATCCAGAAAAAAAAAAAAACACAAAACAATTCAAATATCATGGAACCACAGTCAGGAATGTGCCAGACCTTGCAGCTTCTATATTAAAAGACTGGAGAGTTTGAATTATGATATTCTGTAAAGCAAAAGAGCTTGGATTGCAACCAAGGATCAACGAGCCAGTGAAATTGGGCACAGTATTTCTGGGGAGGTCATGGACATTGAATTACAGAGAGGACTTCCAGACTTTCCTGATGAAAAGACTAGAGGTAAGTGGACAATGTAATCTTCAAATACAAGACTCAAGACAGGCAAAAAAAAAGTGAAAAGGAAAGGGAAAAACATGCTAAGGGTAAATTACTTAGATCATAACATGGGAAGATGATACTTGAAACTCTTGAGAACTGCATTTTCTATGACACTTAGGAGAGATAGACAGAGGGTGTGAGCAGAAATTTACTTTGAATGATAGAAGACCTAATTAAGAGACTAAAAGGCATTGCAATAGGAGAAGAAAAAGTAGGAAGCATGGAAAGGTAAATTACATCACATGAAGTAGGATAAAGACATATTACAGTGGAGAAAAAGCAAGGAGGGAGATGAGCATTGTTTGAACTTTGCTCTCATCAGATTTGACTCAAAGAGGCAACAGCATATTCAGGTATAGAAATCTAATTTGCCTTACCGGTAGTGGGAGGGTAAGGGGGAAAGAAAATGGCGGGAGTAAATAGAAATAAAGGAAGACAGAGTAAGGGAAAGGAAAAGGAAGGTAGCTGACAGAAGAGAGGGAAGATTGAGAGAGATGATGTTCAAAGTGTAAACTCTAGTGAGGAGTGAAAGAGGAAGGAGAAAGAAAAGAATAGCACAGGGGAAATAGGATGGAGAGAAAGGCACAGACAACAATCCTAACTGTGAATGCGAATGTAATGAAATCTCTCATAAAGCACAGGTGTATAGTGGAATGGATTGAAAATGATAATCCTACAGTATGTTGTTTACAGGAAACACACTTGAAACAGATATACACACACACAGGGAAAGAGAAAATGCTTGGAAATACTATATTATGCTTCAGGGAAAATAAAAAAAGAAGAAGGTGGGGTAGCAATGCTTATCTCAGAAATAGTGAAAGCAAAAATAGATTTGCTTAGAATAGATAAAGAAAGAAACTACATCCTGCTAAAAGGCACCATAGACAATGAAGTAATGTCATTACTAAACATATATGCGCTAAATGGTCTAACATCCCCATTCTTAGAGGAGAAACTAATAGTTACAGGAAGGCTTAGAAAGCAAAACAATACTAGTGCAGGACCACACCTCTCCTTCTGAGAACTAGCTATATCTCATCAAAAAGTCAACAAGAAAGAAGTTAAGGAGGTGAATGGAATTTTAGAAAAATTAGATATGGTAGATGTCTGGAGAAAATAGATTGGAGATAGAAAGGAATACGTTTTTCTGAGTAGTACATGGCACCTACACAAAATTTGAACCAGTAATATGGTATAAGAACCTCACAATCCAATGCAGAAAGGCAAACATAATAAATGCATCTTTTTCACATCATTATGTAATAAAAAGTAGAGGTAGTAAAGGGCCATGGAAGGATAGCCAAAAAAAAAAAATTGGGAACTAAATGATCTAATCCTAAAGAATGAATGGGTCAAAAAACAACTCAAACAAACAATAATTACTTCATCCAAGAGAATCACAATAATGGGACAACATAACAAATCATTTGGGATGCAGTGAAATTGGTTCTTAGGGTAAGTTTTATATCTTTGAATACTTATATGAATAAAATAGAAGAGGAGACAACGAATTGGATATGTGTAACTGAAAAAAAATAAAAAAGAACAAATTCACCTCCCCCCAATTAAATACCGAATTAGCAATACTGGAAACCAAAGGAGAGCTTAATAAAATGGAAATAAAAAAAAAAAAAAACTATTGAAAGAAATAAGCTAAGAGCTGTTTTTAGGGGAAAAGGCAATAAAGTAGATAAACTTTTGGTTAATTTGATTTATAAAAGGAAGAAAAAAAGCACCAGTATCAAAAACTAAAAGGGTGAATTCGTCACCAATGAAGAGGAAATTAAAGCAATAACTAGGAACTATTTTATCTAACTATGGCAATAAACTTCACAATCTTAGGAAAATGGAAGAATATTAACAAAATATATTGTCGAGATTAAGAGAAGAAGAATTAAAAAATATTTAAGTAACTCCATGTCAGAAAAAAGAAATTAAAAAAGCCACAAAGAAATTCCCTCAGAAAACATCTCCAGGGCCAGATGGATTTACCATTAAATTCTTCAAATATATAAAGAGCAATTAATTTCAATATTACATAGGAACTTTTGGAAAATTAGTAAAATAATACCTCATATCATCAACAATGCTAACAGAAATAATATGATTATCCCAGTAGATACATAAAAAGCTTTTGACAAAATGTAAGACCCATTCCTATTAAAAACATTAGAGAGCATAGGAATAAATGGAGTCTCCCAGAAAATGATAAGTATAATCTACCTAAAACGATCAGTAAGCATCATATGTAATAGGGACAAGGAAAAAGCCTTTCCAGTAGGAAAGGGACCAGGAGAAAGGGTGTCCATTATCACCAATCTTATTCAGTGTGATGTTACATACATTAACTGTAGCAATAGGAGAAGAAAAAGAAGCTGAAGGAATTAGAAAAGGCAAAGAAGAAACTAAGTTATCACTCTTTGAAGATGATATGATAATATACTTAGAGAATCAAGTAAAAAGCTACTTGAAATAATAAACAACTTCAGCCAAGTTGTGGGATATAAAATAAACTGACATAAATCATCATTTCTGTTTACTACTAAAAAAGCCCAACAGAAAGAGAGAGAAATTCCATTCAAAGTCAATGTAGGCATTACAAAATATTTGTCTGTCTGCCAAAACAAAGAAAAAGACTGAACATAATTACAAAATAGTTTTCACACAAACAAACTCAGACCTAAAAAACTGGAAAAAACATCAGTTGCTCATGGGTAGGCCAAGCTAACATAGACCAATTTCTTATACTGTATAGCAAAATAGACTCAAAATGGCTACATGATTTAGATATAAAGATTGATACTATAAGCAAACTGGGAAAGAAAGGGTGTGCCTGTCAAATTTATAGAGGAGTGGAAGAATAAGAGATAGAGAACATTATGAAATGTGAAATGGATCATTCTGATTACATTAAATTGAAAAGTTTATTTTTGCACAAATGAAGTTAATGTAACCAAAATTAGGAAGGATGGAGAAAACTGGGAAAGTGTGCAGCCATCGCCTCTGAAAAGGACCTCGTTTTTAAAATATATAGGAAACTGGGTCAAATTTATAAGAACAAATGTGATTCACCGGTGCATAAATTGTCAAAAGGTATGAACAGGCAGTTTTCAGATGAATCATTTAAAGCTATCTATAGTCATACGAAAAATTGCTCTATATCACTAATGAGAAGAGAAATGCAGATCAAAACAACTCTTAGGTACCACATCACAACTACCAGGTTGGCTAACATGACAAAACAGGAAAATTATAAATTCTGGAGAAGATGTGGGAAAATTGGAACACATGCATTTTTGGTATAATTGTGAACTGATCTAAACATTCTGGATAGCAACTTGTAACTATGACCAAAGGCCTATAAAAATGTGCATATCCTATGACCCATTAATATCACCTCTAATGCTGTATCCCAAACAGATCATAAATAAGGGGAAAAGACTCACATGAACAAAAGTATTTAAAGGAACTCTTTGTGGTGTCAAAGATTTGGCAACTGATGCCCATCAGTTGGGGAAATGGTTGAATCAGCTGTGATAAATGATTGCAATGTAATACCAATATGATGTAAATATATACTTTGATATAATATGATATATACTATGACTTCAGAAAAACCTGGGAAAGCTGATAAGAACTGATACTGAGCAGGTGAGCACAACCAGAACATTGTATGCAATAACGGCCACAATATGTTATCACTAACTTTGAGAGACTTAGCTTTTCTCAGCAATGTGAGGATGTAAAACGACTCCAAAAGACTCATGAAGGAAAATGTTTTTCACATCCAGAAAAAAAAAAGCTATAGAGTCAGAACGTACATTAAAGCATACCATTTGTGCTCACTCTCTCCCTGTCTTTGTTTTATTTTGTCTTTCTCATGGTTCATCTTATTGGTTCTATTTCTTCTTTACAATATGACTAATGTGAAAATTGCTGTTGTTGTGTTTGTCCTCCATTTTCGAAAAGGACCATGATATTAGGGAAATGATGACATGACTTGCACTTGATTTTGATTTGAGTGAGGGAAGACTGTGCAAATTCATCAGCCTGAATTTCTCCTCTAGATTTATCTGGGACCAGTGGCCAGATATTTACCAGGATGACTGGGAAATGTTCCAGGTTGCAATGTCAGATCTTGGCCCTTTTAGGGTAAGTTCTTTTCAGGTTGTCACTTTGACAGAGCTAATGTCCACTCAGTGAATAGGCCTTTCTGAGAAATGAGTCAAGCAATGACTCCTTTAATTAAAAGAAAATCAAACTGGTAGAGGAAGACTCTCAGAGTTTGTAGTCAGAAGAGAAACAGTTATTGACATTCAGAGGATTACACAGCCTGAAAAAAGATTCAAGCATGCTATTTGTTCTTATTCTTTCTTTGTTGTTTTGTTGCTTCTTTCTCACTGCCCATTCCATCCCATTCCATTGATTATAATGATTATATATATATATATATATATATATATATATATATATATATATATATATATATATATATATATATATATATATATATTTACAACATGGCACTGGTAGACTGTCCATGTTGCACAAATATATAACAATGAGGTCAGCGCAATGATTCTGTAGACCTTCAATTTGGTAGTCAGTCTTATACCTCTTCTCTCCCAAACCTTTCTTCAAAGCCTTCAGAACACTGAGCTAGCTCTGGCAGTGAGTGCATCAACCTCATTGTCAATGTGTACATCCCTGGAAAGTACACTACTAAGGTAAATGAACTTATCCACAGCATTCAAAACTTCTCCATTTGTTGTACCCAATGGTGACACATATGGATACCGTGGTGGTGGCTGATGGAGCACCTCTGTTTTTGTGGTGTTAATTATTAGGCCAAAATTAGGACAGGTAGCAGAGAATTGACCCATACTTTGTTACATCTCAGCTTCAGAGGCTGCATTGAGTGCACAATCATCTGCGAACATAACAACGTGCACCAACACTCTTCTGAGGATCACTTGGCCAGATAAGGTACCAGATGCTGAAGTCCTTGTTCAAGCTGAACTGCTAGATATTCAAACTGTGCTTCAGAGAGTGAAAGTGTGATAGGCTGGCCATGTCGCTCAATGCAAAATGTACGCTTGACAAAAAGACTGTTTTATGGAGAACTTGCATGGGGCAGGCGATCACAGGGTGACCAGAAGAAATGATACTAAGACACTCTCAAGGTCTCTCTCAATAACTTTGGATTTGACGGTGCAACATGGGAGACACGGGCACAGGACCATTCAACACGGAGTGCCCACATAAGACAAGGTACTGGGGGGAGGAGACAAGATGGCAGAGTAGAAAGATTCACATCTGCTAGCTCCGAACCCGCAGCCCATAAATTACCTGTAAAGAGGAACTCCCAACAAATTCTGGAGCAGTGGAAGCCACACTACAATGGAGCGGAGGAGATTTCTGTTCCAGAGAGCCCTGAAAAACACCACCAAAGGTCCATCTTGCACCAGAACCAGAGCAGAATCCAACCCTGCCTTGTCTGCTTGGCCCCGAGAAGACCAGATCCAAGCAGGCTTTAGGGAGGGAATCTCCAGTGGCCACGAAGGTCCCTCACCCCACAGGCGCTACAGGTCAGTGAGAGAGACTTCTGGGCTGGCCAAGAGGGGAGAGGGGTGTCTTCATAACTCAGGACCCCTTGGAGGCAGCAGCAGAGGCAACAGCAGACACAGGTTCCCAAAGCAGGCAGGAACTCGGATCCATTACTGAAGGTCCCTGCATAAACCCCCTGAGGGAACAGAGCCTGGGCAGAGGCCCTGTCCCCATCTGAGAACCTGAACTGAATCCCAATGAATAGCAGGCCCACCCCCCTGCTGAAATCCCTGAGGCTGGGAAGCAGCATTTGAATCTCAGACCCCAAGCACTAGTAAGCTGGGGGTGGAGAGGAATCTCAGAAGTCAAGTAACTGGCTGGGAAAATGCCCAGAAAAGAGAAGAAAAATAAGACAATAGAAGGTTAATTTCTGGGGGATCAGATGTTTCACCCTTTCAATTCTGATGAGGAAGAAGAATACTTACCATCGGGGAAGGACATAGAAGTCAAGGCTTCTGTATCCCAAACACCTGAAATAGATATTCAGTGGGCACACGTCATGGAAGAATTCAAAAGGGATTTTGAAAATCAACTTATACAGCTGGAGGAAAAACTGGGAAGAGAAATGAGAGGGATGCAAGAAAAGAATGAAAAACAGGTCAATACCTTGCTAACGGAGACCCAAAAAAATGCTGAAGAAAATAACACCTTGAAAAATAGGCTCACTCAATTGGCAAATGAGGTTCAAAAAGTCAATGAGGATAAGAATACTTTCTTTTGGTTTTGTTTGGTGATTTCTTGGTTTCTCATAAAGTCATTAGACTCCATCTGTTCCATTCTAATTTTGAGAGAACTATTAAATTCAGTGAGCTTTTGAGCCTCTTTTTCCATTTGGCTCATTCTGCTTTTGAATGCATTCTTCTCCTCATTGGCTTTTTGAACCTCTTTTGCCAATTGAGTGAGCCTATTTTTCAAGGTGTTAATTTCCTCAGCATTTTTTTGGGACTCCTTTACCAAGATATTGACCTTTTTTTCATACTCTTCTTGCATCTTTGTCATTTCTCTTCCCAGTCTTTCCTCCACCTGTCTAACTTGCTTTTCAAAATCCTTTTTAAGCTCTTCCAAGGCCTGAGCCCACCCAACACCCCCCTGGGGTGTCTGGGGTGCTGAGGCCCCGCCCTCCACATCTTTCCCTGATGGGAAAAATACGTCCTCGTCCTCCCCATCAGATCCGAAGGTCGGGATCATTTGCATTTGTTGGAAAAAACTCTCTAAAGTCTTACTTCTCTCAAAATTAAAATGGAACACATGGAGGCTAATGACTTTCTGAGAAACCAAGAAATCACCAAACAAGACCAAAAGAATGAAAAAATGGAAAATAATGTGAAAGATCTCATTGGAAAACCAACTGACCTGGAAAATAGATCCAGGAGAGACAAAAAAAGAGCCTAGACATCATCCTTCTGGAAATTATCAAGGAAAACTGCCCTGAGATTCTACAACCAGAGTGCAAAATAAGTATTCAAGGAATTCACCGATCACCACCTGAAAGAGATCCAAAAAGAGAAACTCCTAGGAACATTGTGGACAAACTCCAAAATTGCCAGGTAAAGGAGAAAATATTGCAAGCAACTAGAAAGAAACAATTCCAGTATTGTGGAAATAAAATCAGGATAACACAAGATTTAGCAGATTCTATATTAAGGGAAGGGCGTGGAATAGGATATTCCAGAAGTCAAAGGAACTAGGACTCAAACCAAGAATCACCTACCCAGCAAAACTGAGTATAGTACTTCAGGGGGAAAACTGGTCTTTCAATTAAATTGAGGACATTCAAGCATTCTTGATGAAAAGACCAGAGCTCAAAAGAAAATTTGACTTTCAAATACAAGAATGAGAAGAACTTTCAAATACAAGAATGAGAAGAACCATGAAAAAGTAAACAGCAAAGAGAAGTCATGAGGGACTTACCAAAGGTGAACTGTTCACATTCCTACATGGAAAGACAATACTTGTAACTCTTTAAACTTTTCAGTATCTGAGTAGTTGGTGGGATTACACATACAGACACACACACACACATACACACATGCATGCACACACAGAGACAGAGAGCATAGAATGAATTGAATAGGATGGGACCATATCTTAAAAGAATGGAGGAGAGAGGGAGAAATGGAATGGGGCAAATTATCTCTCATAGAAGAGGCAGGCAGGAGACTTTTTAGTGGAGGGAAAAAGAGGAGAGCTGAGAGAAAAACATGAAGTTTACTCTCATCACATTCAAATACAGGAAGGAATAAAATGCACACTCATTTTGGTATGAAAACCTATTTTACAATACAAGAAAGTGGGGATAAGGGGATAAGCAAGGTAAGGGGGATGATGGAAGGGAGGGCAATAGGAGGAGGGATTAATTTGAAGTCAACACTCTTTGGGAGGAACAGGATCAAAAGAGAGAATAGAAGCAATGGGGGACAGGATAGGATGGGGGGAAATATAGTTAGTCTTACAGAACATGACTATTATGGAAGTCATTTGTAAAACTACACAGATATGGCCTATATTGAATTGCCTGCCTTCACAAAGGGAATGGGTGGGGAGGGAGGGATGGGGAGAAGTTGGAACTCAAAGTTTTAGGAAAATTGTTGTTTTGTTCTTGGTACTAGGAAATAAGGAATATAGGTAATGGGGAATAGAAAGTTATCTCGCCCTATAGGACAAAAGAGAAGATGGGGACAAGAGAAGGGAGGGATGATAGAAGAGAAGGCCGATTGGTGATAGGGTAAATTAGAATGCTTGGTGTACTGGGGCTGTGGGAGGCAACAAATGGGGAGAAAATTTGGAACCCAAAATTTTGTGAAAATGAATGTAAAAGTTAAATACATAAATTTATATATATATATACATATATATATATATATATATATATATATATATATATATAAAGAGAAGGTGTGTTCTTTGGGCAAAACAGAATTGAGGCAGTTCAAAGTAGAACCAGGATGTCCAAATTTGGTATGTCTTCCCCAAGTATTCATAGGGCCTATCTGTGCCTAGCCTGTGGCAGAGCATTCCAAGTTCATTTTGGTCTGATCAGCCACAGTCAGACACACTGAAATTTCACTTTATGATGATGATGCCATTTTGGTCCTCTTCAAAAGATGAATGACAACAACCAACTAAGGTGAAAATATGTTTAATATGAATTTATATGTAGGGCATATATCAGATTGAATACAGTCTTGGGAACAATGGAGGGTAGGAAGGCAGAGAAAGTTTAAAACTCAAAATCTTGTGGGACAGAATGTTGAAAAATAAGGAAAAAAATGTAAATTTTCAAAAAATAGTAAGAATTTAATTGTTCGTATATATAAGCTACTAAACTGAAATTGCTGTCTGTCACTGATAAACAAATTCCTCTTACCTGTAACAAATCGGGCTCTAAAAGAACAGCTGACCTGAAGAAATATAATAGCAGCCTTCCTTCTTGCGTGTGCAGCTCGGTTTCCATAGTTTCAAGCTTGAATACTCACTTAATGCACGACTTTCTCCGATCTGACAAATTTTTGCTCAAAGTAGAGGTGGATACTTTTCTTTTCTATGTCTCACTTCACATATTTCCGCACAGCCCAACTGCTGAAATGCTCATATGGTGAAAGATGGAAGTTGTTAGGATTTATTTAAATCTTCAAACTACAACAACACATTGAAGAAGTGTACCATATGTTTGTAATTATCGCATTGGTCTAATGCATGTGGTATGGGAAGCAAGTCTGACTTTTTTATCCTTCCTTCCAAAGAGGAATTTCTAAGTTCAACAATATTCAGTTGTGTTAGAGCATGGACAATAAAAATTATACAATGTCTCAATTAAGGGAATTTTAAGGAAAATTGTTTTTCAAAATGACACCAAATGATTGTGACAGTCGTTATCAAATAGAATACTAAAGTTGGAGAGACTGCAGACTGCTCTGATGAATCAATCACTAAAACTTATTTATTCAACTTTAATATATGTTCAAATATATGTATAATATTATGCATAGTATACTTTAACATACATATTATTATATGCATAATAATTATACATGATATAACTAATAACATTAAAAAATAAAGTTGATCTTTCCTAAAGAAGGCTTGCCATTATAATTTTATCCAGTTCGGATAAGTGGAAGAGCAACACAGGTAAAGAATTTCTGCAGCCTTCCAAGAGGGAAGCCTCACTGAATTCAGGATAGTGAATGCTAACAGTCAAAATTTTTTGGATTAGAAAATCTTGTTAAATATTTAATTATACTACATGAACAGTGAAGCTAATGGACTTCATTTATATGAACCAGTGAATGGAGCAGATTATTAGGCGCTTTTGTTTGTTTTTTGTCCAGATCCATGATATTCTCTGTGTGAACCCTTTATGAGAACCTCCCCCAGAAATTTCGACAGACAAACTGACCTGACTTAATTTCCTAGAATTGCCTAGGGGTTCTGAGAGACTTTTTTCTGGTCATATTGCTAGTATATGTCAGAGGAAAAATTTGACTTCAAGTCTTCTTGCATATAAGCATGGTCTTCTTTAAACTATACTTTACAACTCCATCACAAACAACACTTGTTAATGAAATTCCATTAAGAAATGCATAAGAACAAAAAATTGGGGAGTGTGCGGAGTACTTCATAAAATCACTCTTCTTTCTTGTCCAGAAATTATAGCTATCATATAAAGAAATAAGTTATTTTAGAGAAAATACTTGTCATCTCCACAACTATCAACGAACTACTACTTGTAGGCCAAGGAAAGGAGTCCACCCAGAGCAGAAGAGGCAAGAGAAAGTATAGGCCAGTCAGGTCAAACCACCACCAACACATTGACCACTATCTCCCACTGAACATTGATGAAGCTGAAAGCCTTTGGAATAATGATGCTTCCACTAAAGTATAACACGGTTCACCATTAGAAACTGTTAAGATTTTATCAGTGGAAATGACATTAAAGGAGAAGCATTAAAATATGCATTGGCTCTGTCCACTACCCTTAAGGAACAGGTAACATTTCTATCAGACTTGCAGCTGAAAATTAATTATGTGTTATCTATCTGATCAGAAGTAAGGTCCTTTCTATTTGTACTCCTGTCACTTAATCAGTGCTTTATTCATTCTTTAATTCATTCACTTGTCTTTATATGGATTCATTATTAAGAATATTTTAAACTTAAAATTCTAATTTGGGGTTCAGTTAAATCTATTTCCACTGTCTTGTTAGAAAAATCACGACTGAGGAATCGGCTTATTCATTCATTCTCAAAAAAAAAAAAAATCTTGGAAAAGTATTTACTATGATCAGAGCATCTTGCTAAGTGCCCTAGGAGATTAAATAAAAATAGGGACTGGAACTTTTTATTGTTTTAGAAAACTCCTGAGTGAAGAAAACCTTTACCTATGTAGAATGGCACATTCTCTGTAATTTATCTTAAAGAGTTGCCTAAAATACTGAAAGATTAAAACTCATGTCCAGATATAAGGAGTCAATATGTGTCAGACATGGGACTTGAGTCCAAGTTTTCTTGGTTTCAAGTCAAGCTTTTAATCCATTCTGCTATACAACCTCTCCATGGATTACACAGATGAATATGGGTAACATATCCTTCGACTTAAAAAGTTTATAGTCTCATACTGGAAATAATGATACACAAAAATTTTAATATATGTAAAATAATAGTTTAACTTTCAATGCCTTAAAAGTAGAAAATTTCCATCCAACTATAGGTTTTCTTTAACGGACATTTTACTTTTCTTTAATATGTATGCGTGTATGTGTGTGTATAATATGTATGTACATATGTATGTATATATAACATTCATTTCTCTTAGATTTTGTGTATGGAGTTCTCTCCCTTCTTCCAGTCCCTCAATCACACGTTGGAAAGACAAGCAATATTACATCAATTATACATGTGAAGCAATGCCAAAAATATTTCCATATTAGACATATTGTGAAAGAAAAGCAAAAAATTAAAGAAAGTGAGAAAAGTACACATCAATTTGCACTGAGTTCACCAGTTCTCACTTTGATAGTGGACAGTACTTTTCATCACAAATCTTTTGGGATTTTCTTGGTCATTTTAGTGATCAGTGTAGTTAAATTTTTCAGTTGATCACAATTACAATATTGCTGTTACTATGTACAATATTGTCCTAGTTCATTCTTTTCACTTTGCTCATATGTCTTGCCAGGTTGTTTTAAAGTAATTTTGCGTATCATTTCATATAGTATAAGAGCATTCCAGTACAATTATGTAACACAGATAGTTTGGCCATTCCCAAATTGGTGGACATTCCTTCTATTACCAAACCTTTGCTTCCATAAAAAGAGTTATTGGAATAATTTTGTGTAAATAAGTCTTTCTTCTTTTTCTTTCATCTGTTTGGGCTACAGAGCTATACGTGGCTGTCCGGATATACACAGCTCAATAACATTTTGGGTATAGTTCCAAACTCTTCTTCACAATATTTAGGCTATTTCAGAAGATCCTAAACAGGCATTATTTTACCTACATTTTTCACATCCCCACCAGTATAATTACCTTATTCTAAAATAGTTTGAAATATTTGTCCAGTTCACCTTCCTTCACATGTATTTTTCCATTTATCTCTTGTATGTTCTAGACTCTTTCCAAATGAATTTTGTTATTATTTTTCTAACTCTACAAAATAAATAATCTTTTTCTTAAGGAATATTTTGAAATGTTTTATTCTTAAAAGAAACTTGAATGTATGGGTTTTGCATGTTTATTTATTTATTTTTAGTTTGAAACATTCATTTCCACAAAATTTTGAGTTCCAAATTTTTGCTCTCCTCCTTCTATGCCATAACACTGATTACCCCTTCCCTCTATATGTTCTCTCTTCTATCACATCTCTCGCTTCCCTTATCCCCATTTTCTCTCTTTTCTTATAGGGCAAGGCAGATTTCTATATCCCATTACCCATATGTTTTATTTCCCAGTTGTATGCAAAAGCAGTACTCAACATTGGTTCCTAAAACTTTGAGTTCCAACTTCTCTCCCTTTCTTCCTCCCCACACTTTCTTATTGAGAAGTCAAGCAATTCAGTATACACTATATATATATATATATATATATATATATATATATATATATATATATATATATATATATATATATATATGGAGTTGTGCAAAAGCATTCCATAATAATTATGATGTGTAATACCAACCATATTTCCCTCTATCTTATCCTGCTCCCCATTTATTCTATTCTCTCTTTTGACCTTCTCACTCCTCAAAAGTGTTTACTTCTAATTATTCCTTCCTCCCATCTGCCCTCCCTTCTGTCATCACTCAACCTCACTTGCCCCCTTCTACCCTACTTTCCTGTAGTGTAGGATAGATTTTAATTCCAATAGACCCTTCCTGTTGGCCTTCCAGGCTGTTCTAGGCTGGGAATCTCTTTCACTCTGTCGTTGATCTTTCACAACTTAATTATTACATAAGCACATATGTATGGCCCATATTGAATTGCTTGTTTTCTCAATGGTTCTCAAAAGCTCCAAAACTCTGTGGGGGGGCTTTCCCAGCTGGAAGAGAGAGGAACAGGGACAGCAACAGAAACCGCAGACTGAAGGCAGCAACAGTGGCTGGGAAGCAACCTGGATTCATTGTCCAGGCAGTTCAGCTTAAAGTCTCTGGTGGTAGGGAGCATCTTATCTAAACCTCAGCCCTGAGTGACAGCCCTGAACGCACCCAAAGCTCTGGGTGAAATTGAGCAGCTGAGTCAATTCTCAGGTTTGAACATGATACCCAGGAGAGATGGGGAACTAAAACTGTCTTCTTGACAAATGATTCAGAACTCAAATAACTAGCTCAGGAAATGACCCAAAAGGGGAAAAAATAAAATATAAAAGGTTACTTTCTTGATTAACAAGTGTCTCCTCCCATCCCTTCTGATAAAGAAGAACAAGGCATACAGTCACAGGAAGTCAAGGCTCCTACCTCCAGGGCCTCTAAAGTGAACTCAAACAGGTCTTAGGCAATAGAGGAGCTCAAAAAATGAGTCAGCAGTTGGCTAAAGGAGAACCAAAAAAACTGCTGGGGAAAATAACACCTTTAAAAAGAGGCTTACTCAATTGGAAAAAGAGATCTAAAAAGCCAATGGAAGGGAAGGTTCAAAAGTTCACTGGACAAAAGAGTTCTTTGAAAGAGAGAACTGAGTCCAGAGAAGGTAATGACTATGACACAAATCAAGCAGTTAGAAAACAAAACCAACAGTTTGAAAAAATAGAAGATAATGTGAAACATCTCATTGGAAAAACAACTAATCTGGAAAATAGATTCAGGAAAGACAATTTAAAAATTTTGGACTACCTGAAAGCCATGATCAAAAAAGAGCCTACACATTATCTTTCATGAAATTATCGAGGAAAACTAACCTCATATTCTAGAACCAGAGGGCAAAATTAATACTGAAAGAATCCACAGATTGCCTCCTGAAAGAGGCATGAAGAGAGAAACTCTTAGGAATATTGTGGCCAAATTTCAGAGTTACCAGATCAAGGAGAAAACACAGCAAGAAGCTAGAAGGAAATAATTAGAGTATTGTAGAAATACAATCAATATGGCACAGGATCTGGCAGCTTCAACCTTAAGGGATTGAAGGGCTTAGAACAGGATATTCCAGAAGTCAAATGAACTGGAATTAAAACCAAGAATCACCTACCCAGCAAAACCGAGTATAAAATTCAAGGAAATAAATGGTCACTCAATGATATACAAGACGTTCAAGTATTCATGATGTAAAGACCAGAACTGAAGAGAAAAATCTGACTTTCAAAAACAAGAATCAAAAGAAGCAAGAAAAGGCAAACAGGAAAGAAAAAATCATAAAAGACTGTCTAAAACTGAACTTTTTACATTCCTACATGCAAAGAAGATACTTGTAATTCTTGACACTTTTCTCAGTATTTATGTAGGTGGAGGGATGGTACACACACACATACACACAGAGACACATAGATAGAGAGTACAAGTTATGTTGAATAAGAAGAGAAGACATCCACAAAAATAAAGTAAAAATTAAGAGGTGAGAGAAGAAAATACTGAGAGAAGAAAGGGAGCAATGGAATGGGCCAGCCTATAATTCATAAAAGAGATAAGAAAAATATTGTTCAGTGAAGGAGAAAAGGGAGAAGGGGAGAGGGGAAAAGTGAAGCTACTCTCTCCACATGTGGCTTAAGAAGGGAATAATATGCTGACTAATTTTGGTATGAAAATCTGTTTTACACTACAGGAAAGTAAGGAAGAAGAAAAGTGGGATCAGGGAAATGATAGAAGAGAAGGCAAATGGGAGAAGGGAGTAACTAGAAATAAACACTTTTGGCAAGGGACAATGTCAAATGAGGGAATTAAAAAAACAAGGGGGATAGATTAGGATAGAGTGCAATATAGTTAGTATTGCATAGTCATTTTTATGGAAGTCTTTTGCAAAACGACACATATTTAGTCTATATTCATTTGCTTGCCTTCTCAGTGGGGATGGGTGGGGAGGGAGGAAGGAAGGGGGAGAAGTTGGAATTCAAAGTATTAGAAACGAATGTTGAGAATTATTATTGTATATAACAAGAAACAGAGGTAATTGTGTATAGAAATTTGTCTTGCCCTACAAGAAAAGAGAGGATATGGGGATAATGGAAGGGTGAGATGTGATATAAGGGAGGGTACATTGAGGGAAGGGGTAATCAGAATGCAAGGTATTAGGGGTTGGGGGAAGGGAGAAAAATGAGAGGGAGAGAAAAATTAGTCATGTTACAAAGTGAGGTAAAAGCAATCAGTATTAAAACAATTGACTCAATAAATTACTGGGAGTAAATCATAGACATCTTTAGTTGGGGGAAAAGAATTTTAGTCTAACTTTCCTAGAGGCAGGTAATCTTGGGTAAAATATGGTATTGATGGAAAAGTTAAGGTTTTAATGGTAAATGTGATTTTGTGGTTGGTATTTAATCAGGAACTAGAACATGTAAAAAGGCATGTAAGCCATTTAAGACTTGCCTCAAAAGATGTTCCTTAGCCAATGTGAAATTACAGTCATATCTGAAATCTGATTATTGCAATTTACTATTTTAAGACCCCATGGAAATATTAACTGACTGTTCTTCTGAGTCTAACTCCGGTATGGATAGAAAGAAAGGCGATCTGAGCCTCCAATCATGATGCCAGTAAGCCTGTGAGATGCTGGTAAGAACTGCAAAAGAAAATCTCATGGGAAGGGGGGAAGAGTCTGGGCTGAGGTAGGATTCTCCTGACTCAATTTCCCCACTGACACCTGCAGACTTTAACCCTGAGTGAATGCAAGTTGACAATCTGCTCCTGCCTGGAATTGACATGAAGTTGGGGAGGTATTGGTTCCCTACTGTGTCCCTACTCTTAGTGCAAATTACTAAAGTCAAAAGGTTTATAAGCTTAATACCAGATTCATTAAATCATAGATTGATATTAGGGGAACATCTGATGACAATTCTAAAATTAGGCTGTTAGGCTTAGGACTTTGGACCAACAACAATAAGTTAGGGTCCTTTAATTCTTTTTTTTTTCATAGTATAGTTTGATTTAATTTGCAAAGCTAGCATGTGCATATCAAATCAGGTCATCTGACTCCTCAGAGGTCAAAGAACCTGAGTGATTTACAGAGCTGATTTTTGTGGCAAAAACCACTTTTTTAAAAATAAATTTATTTATTTGACTTTTTAAATTCATTTTCACAAAAGTTTGGGTTCCAAATTTTCTCCCCCTTTGTTCCCTCCCCATACCACAATACACTGAGCACTCTAATTTCCCCTATCACCAATCTGCCCTCTCTTCTATCGTCCCTCCCTTCTCTTGTCCCCATCTTCTCTTTTGGCCTGTAGGGCCAGATAACTTTCTATTCCTCATTATCTATATTTCTTATTTCCTAGTAGCAAGAAAAATACTCGACAATTATTCCTAAAACTTTGAGTTCCGATGTCTCCCCATTCCTTCCTCCCCACCCATTCCCTTTGTGAAGGCAGGCAATTCAATATAGGCCATATCTGCGTAGTTTTGCAAATGACTTCAATAATAGTCACGTTGTGTAAGACTAACTATATTTCCCTCCATCCTATCCTTGCTCCCATTGCTTCTATTCTCTCTTTTGATCCTGTTCCTCCCCAAGAGTCTTGACTTCAAATCGCTCTCTCTTCCCATTGTCCTCCCTTCCATCATCGCCCCCTACCCTGCTTATCTCCTTCTCCCCCACTTTCCTGTATTGTAAGTTAGGTTTTCATACCAAAACAAGGGTGCATTTCATTCCTTCCTTTAGTCGAATGTGATGAGATTAAACTTCATGCTTTTTTCTCAGCTCTCCTCTTTTTCCCTCCACTAAAATCTCTTGCTTGCCTCTTGGATGAGAGATAATTTACCCCATTCAATTTCACCCTCTCTTTTCCACTACATTTCTCTCTCACCGTTTATCTTAATTTCTTTTAAGATATGATCCATCGTATTCAATTCATTCTGTGCTCTCTGTCTCTGTGTGTGCATGCATGTGTGTATGTGTGTGAGCACGTGTGTACGTGTGTGTGTGTGTGTGTGTGCGTGTGTGTGTGTGTGGTCCCACCAATACCCAGATACTGAAAAGTTTTAAGAGTTACACACATTGTCTTTCCATGTAGGAATGTAAACAGTTCACCCTTGGGAAGTCCCTCATGACTACTCTTTGCTGTTTACTATTTCATGCTTCTTCTCATTCTTGTGTTTGAAAGTCAAATTTTCTTTTCAGCTCTGGTCTTTTCATCAAAAATGCTTGAATGGCCTCAATTTCACTGAAAGACCATATTTTCCCCTGAAGTATTCTACTCAGTTTTGCTGGGTAGGTGATTCTTGGCTGTAGTCCCAGTTCCTTTGATTTCTGGAATATCCTATTCCATGCCCTTCAATCCCTTAATGTAGAAGCTGCTAGATCTTGTGTTATCCTGATTGTATTTCCACAATACTGGAACTGTTTCTTTCTAGCTGCTTGCAATATTTTCTCCTTGACCTGGGAATTCCGGAATTTGGCCACAATATTCCTAGGAGTTTCTCTTTTTGGTTCTCCTTCAGGCGATGATCAGTGGATTCCTTCAATACTTATTTTGCCCTCTGGTTCTAGAATATGAGGGCAGTTTTCCTTGATAATTTCATGAAAGATGATGTCTAGGCTCTTTTTTTGATCATGGCTTTCAGGTAGTCCCAAAATTTTTAAATTACTTCCCATGGATCTATTTTCCAGGTCAGTTGTTTTTCCAATGAGATATTTCATTTTATTTTCCATTTTTTCATTCTTTTGGTTTGGTTATTTCTTGGTTTCTCAGAAAGTCATTAGCCTCCATCTGTTCCATTCTAATTTTGAGAGAGCTAATTTCTTCAGTGAGCTTTTGAACCTCTTTTTCCATTTGGCTAATTCTGCTTTTGAAAGCATTCTTCTCCTCACTGGCTTTTTGAACCTCTTTTGTGAATTGAGTGAGCCTATTTTTCAAGGTGTTATTTTCTTCAGCATTTTTTGGGGTCTCCTTTAGCAAGGTATTGACCCGTTCTTCATGCTTTTCTTGCATCTCTCTCATTTCTCTTCCCAGTTTTTCCTCCACCTGCCTAACTTGATTTTCAAAATCCTTTTTGACCTCTTCCATGACCTGAGCCCACCAGACATCCACCTCGGATATCTGGGATACAGAGGCCCTGACCTCCACGTCTTTCCCTTATGGCAAGCATTGTTCCTCTCCATGAGAAATGAAAGGAGGAAACATGTGTTCCCCAAGAAAGTAGTCTCCTATGTTCTTATTTTTCTTCCCTTTTCTGGGCATTTTCCCAGCCACTTACTTGACTTCTGAGATTCCTCTCCACCCCCGCCTAGATCAGCCCAGCTAGTGCTTGGGGTCTGAGATTCAAATGCTGCTCCCCAACCTCAGGACTTTCAGTGGCAGGCATGGCTGCTATTCAATGTGAGCTTAAGTTCTGGTGCTCAGGTTGGGACAGGGCTGCCTCTCAGGCTCAGTTCCCTCAGGGGCTTTATGCAGAGAACTTTGGTAATGGAGAGGAGTTTCTGTCTTCTCTGGGAACCCCTGGCTACTGCTGCCTCTGCCGCTGCCTCCTGTGGGGGCCTGAGTTATGGAGACACCCCGCTCCCCTCTCGGCCAGCCCAGAAGTCTCTCTCACTGACCTGTAGCACCTGTGGGTGGAGGAACCTTCGTGGCCCCTGGAAGTTCCGTGCCTGAAGCCTGCTCAGATTTGCTCCTCTCAGGGCCATGCGGCCAGGGCAGGGCAGGGCTGGGCTCCACTGTCTGGTGCATGACATACCTTTGGAGTTGGTTTTTCAGGGCTCTCTGGAACGGAAGTCTCCTCCACTGCATTGCTGTGTGGCTTCCACTGCTCCAGAATTTTGGGGGAGTACTTTTTAAAGGAAATTTATAGGCTGTGGATGTGGAGTTAGCATATATAAGTATTTCTACTGTGCCATCTTCTCTACTCTGAAATTTTACCTTTACCTTCTGCATATGTTCCCCATTTCAAATGTGTTTCTTGTAAACAACATATTGTTGGATTATGTTTTCTAGTCCATTATGCTACCCATTTTATGAGAGATTTATGAGAGAGTTCATTCCAGTCACATTCACAGTTATGATTACTGTGTCTTTTCCTTCATCCCCTTTTCCATCGCTTATGCTTTTAGCTCTCCCTTCTACCTTCCCCTCACCGATAGTTTTCATTTTTTATCTCTACCTGCCTCAGTCTTCCCTCCCTTCTTTCAGCCCCTCTCCCTTTTAATCCCTTTTCCCCTTATTACTTCTTCCCTCCCTTATAACCTCCCCTTCCTTTTCTTTACCTTTTCCCCTCCTACTCCATATAGAGCTAATTGTATTTCTAAGCTCAACTGATTTTCTTGTACCCTTCTTGAGTACTATAAGATGAGAGTATCTCTCAAACAATGTTCATCTCCCTCCTCTCTTCCTCTCTGTTATATATTTTTGTGCCTGTTCTTCTGACAGAATTTATTTTTTTCCTCCCTCCTTCTTTTCACATCTCCCATTACAATCCTTTCACAGTATTAAATGACGTTTGTTTTAGCCAAAAAAAATTTTTTTGGACAGAGATCTCTGTGCCACAGACGCAGCTATTTACTTTAAAAACTAGAAGAAGGGTTATTACCATGAGTAAGAAGCAAAACAGAAAATACAAGATCATAGAATTTTTCTGTGGGTACAAAATCAAAACAGAAATACCAGAGAGGTCAGCATTGAGACTATACTCCCATCTGAAACTTCAGAAGGGAATATGAATTGCTCTGCAGGACAAAGAGCCTTCTTTGAAGACCTCGTGAGTGATTTTAATGTTCAAATTAGAGAAATAGAAGGAAAATTGGCCAAAAATTTTAGAAATATGAAAAAGGAATTCACTAAAGGAAGTAGCTCTTTAAAAAAGAATGTTAGACAAATGGAAAAGGAGGTATACCACCTAATTGGTAAAAATCACTCCTCAAAAGGAACAATTGGATAGATGGAAAAGGACATGCAAAAGTTAACTGGATAAAATAATTTGATAAAAAATAGAATTCAACAAGTAGAAGCTTATGAATCCATGACACATCAAGAATCAGTCAAATATAATCTAAAGAATGAAAAAATGGAAGAAAATATAAGTTATTTAACTGGAAAAAACTGATGTGGAAAATAGTTCCAGGAGAGAAAAACTAAGGATTATTGGTCTACAAGATAGCCATGATGAGCAAGGCAGACTGGATAATATCATCCAAGAAATCATCAAGAAAAATTTCCCAGAAGTCTTAGACTCAATTGGCAAAATAGTCATTGAAAGAATCCACTGTTCACCACCTAAAAGGGATCCCAATTTAAAAACACCAAGGAATATCATTCCCAAATTCAAGAACTGTCAAGTGAAAGAGAAAATGTTACAGGCAGTCAGAAAGGAACATTTCAAACATTGAGGAACTACAATCGGTATCACACAGGACCTTGCACTTTTTACATTAAAAGGTCGAAGGAATTGACATGCAATGTTCCATAAGGTAAAGGGCTGGGACTGCCACCAAGGATTAATTACCCAACAAAATTGACCATAATATTTCAGGCAAGGAAATGGACATTCAGCAAAATAAGGGATTTCCAGGTTTTCCTGCTTCAAAAGCAGGTCTCAAGAGTGGCATAAAAAGGTAAATAGGAAAAAACAAAAAACTTGTTACAGAATATGAGCAAACTGTTTCCATCCTTATTAGGGGAGATGATACTTTTTAATCTTGAAAACTGTATATTTATTATGAAAGGTCAAAAGGATATACATAAGTGGAGGAGTGGTTATAAGTTAAATAATATGATGAAAGTAAAATTATATTGCAGTGGAAGGAAAGAGGAAAGAGAGATGAGCATTGCTTGACATGTACTCTCATTTGATTTGGTTAAAGGAAGAGATGACCAATTTAATTAAGCATATAAAACTAATCAGCTCTATAGGCAGAATGAGGGGAGAGGGGAAAGAAAGGAGAGGGGAGGCTGAAAGGGAAGGATGCAGTAGTAAGGATAAAAGGCAGTAAAAGGGAGGGAGGCTGAAAGAAGAAAGGGAAGACTCTGGGAGGCGGTTTTCAAAAATTAAAATTCTATTATGACAGGAAAGGTAAAAGGGAGAAATAGCAGTATAAATGGTGGAAAAGAGGATGGAGAGAAGGACACAGAAAACTGTGAATGTGAATGGGATGAGCTCTCTCATAAAATGGAGATGGACAATAGAATGGATTAAAAACCATAATCCAACAATGTATATTTTACAAGAAACACATTTGAAACAGGGGGATGCACAAAGGGTAAAGTTAAAAGGTTGGAGCATAACATATTGTACTTCATCTGATGTAAAAAAAACAGAGGCAACCATCCCAATCTCAGACAAAACAAAAGCAGAAAGATATCTAATCAAAAGCAATAAGGAAGGAAATTATATCCTGCTAAAAGTCATCATAGACAATGAAGCAATATCATTACTAAACATGTGTGCCATATGTCCTAATTCTTAGAGGAGAATTAAAGGAGTTACAGAATGAAATACACAGCAAAACTATACTAGTGAGGGACCTCAACCTTCCCCTCTCTGAACTTGATAAATCTAACCTCAAAATACACAAGAAAGAAGTTAAGGAGGTGAATAAAACTCTGGATAAGGTAGATATGACAGACCTATGGAGAAAAGTGAAAGGTGCTAGAAAGGAATACACTTTTTTATTCTCATGGTAAATGGCATATTTACAAAAATTTGCCATGTACTAGAGTATAAAATCTTCACAAACCAGTGCAAAAAGACAGAGACAGTCAACACATCCTGCTCAGATAATAATGAAACAAAAATTATATGTAATAAAAGGTCATTGAAAGATAGATAAAAAATTATTTGAAATTCAATAATTTAATTCTAAAGAATGAGTGAGTTAAAGAACAAATCATATAAACAATCAACAACTTCATTCATGAGAAGGAAAATAGTGAGTCAACCTACCATATCTTATAGGATACTGCAAAAGCAGTTCTTAAGAGAAGCTTTACATCACTGACTACCAAGATTGAGGAGTAGAAAGCTGCACATACTCTAGCTCTTTCCTTCATAGCCCATAAAATACCTGTAAAGAAAGAATCTCAACTAATTCTAGAACAGCAGAAACCACAGAACAACAGACTGGAGGAGATTTCCAGCCCGAATTGACTTGGAAGGCTGACAGGAAAAGTCTGTCACACCAGACGTGGAGCTCAGGGGGAGGAGCCAAGATGGCAGAGTAGAAAGACTCATGTATGCTAGCTCCAAACCCACAGCCCATAAATTTCCTGTAAAAAGAACTCCACACAAATTCTGGATCACTACAAAGTGCACAGAAACACAGTGGAAGAGATTTCTGTTCCAGAGAGCCCTGGAGAACTGTCCCCAGGGAGTCCACCATGCCCCGGAAAGCGGAGCCCACCCTTGAGCTGCCCTGGCCGTGTGGCCCCAGAGGAGCAGATCCGAGCAGGCTTCAGGGACAGAATCTCTGGGGGCAGGAAGGTCCCTCCACCCACAGATGCTACAGGTCAGTGAGAGAGAATTCTGGGCTGGTCAAGAGGGGAGCAGGGTATCTCCATGACTCGGGCCCCCTTGGGAGGTAGCAGCAGAGAGAGCGGCAGAGGCAGCGGCAGAGGTAGCAGTGGCCGGGACTCCCTGAGCAGGCAGGAGCTCCAGTACAAAAGGTTTCTGCATAAAGCCCCTGAGGGAACTGAGCCTGGGAGGTGGCCCTGCCCCCACCCAAGCACCAGAACTTAAGCTCACATTGAATAGCAGCCGCTCCCGAGACGGAGAGCCCTGAGACTGGGAAGCAGCATTTGAATCTCAGACCCCAAGCACTAGCTGGGCTGATATAGGTGGGTGGAGAGGTGTGGAGGGGTGGAGAGGAATCGCAGAAGTCAAGTAACTGGCTGGGAAAATGCCCAGAAAAAGGAAGCAAAATGAGACCATAGAGAGCTACTTCCTTAAGGAAGAGATGTTCCTTTCTCCTTTCATTTCTAATGACAAAGTACAATGCTTGCTATTGGGGAAAGACATGGATGTCGAGGCCTCTCTATCCCAGACATCCGAGGTGGATGTCCGGTGTGCTCAGGTTATGGAAGAGGTCAAAAAGGATTTTGAAAATCAAGTTAGACAGGTGGCAGAAAAACTGGGAAGATAAATGAGAGAGATGCAAGAAAAGCATGAAAAATGGGTCAATACCTTGCTAAAGGAGACCCAAAAAAATGCTGAAGAAAATAACACCTTGAAAAACAGGCTCACTCAATTGGCAAAAGAGGTTCAAAAAGCCAATGAGGAGAAGAATGCTTTCAAAAGCAGAATTAGTCAAATGGAAAAAGAGGTTCAAAAGCTCACTGAAGAAAATAGCTCTCTCAAAATTAGAATGGAACAGATGGAGGCTAATGACTTTCTAAGAAACCAAGAAATCACCAAACCAAACCAAAAGAATGAAAAAATGGAAGATAAAATGAAATACCTCATTGGAAAAACAACTGACCTAGAAAATAGATCCAGGAGAGATAATTTAAAAATTATGGGACTACTTGAAAGCCATGATCAAAAAAAGAGCCTAGACATCATCTTTCATGAAATTATCAAGGAAAACTGCTCTGATAGTGTAGAACCAGAGGGAAAAATAAGTATTGAAGGAATCCACCAATCACCACCTGAAAGATCCAAAAAGAGAAACTCCTAGGAATATTGTGGGCAAATTCCAGAATTCCCAGGTCAAAGATAAAATATTGCAAGCAGCTAGAAAGAAACAATTCCAGTATTGTGGAAATAAAATCAGGATGACTCAATATCTAGCAGCTTCTACATTAAGGGATCGAAGGGCATGGAATAGGATATGCCAGAAGTCAAAGGAACTAGGACTCAAACCAAGAATCACCTACCCAGCAAAACTGAATATAATACTTCAGGGGAAAATGTGGTCTTTCAATGAAACAGAGGCCAGTCAAGCATTCTTGATGAAAATGCCAGAGCCGAAAAGGAAATTTGACTTTCAAATACAAGAATGAGAAGAAGCATGAAAAAGTAAACAGCAAAGAAAAGTCATAAGGTTCTTACCAAAAGTGAACTGATAACATTCCTACATGAAAAGATAGTATTTGTAACTCTTAAAATTTTTCAGTATCTGGGTAGTTGGTGGGATTATACAGACACACACACACACACACACACACACGTACACACATGCATTCACACAGACAAACACACAAGCACACACAGAGACAGAGAACACAGAGTGAACTGAATAGGAAGGGACCATATCTTAAAAGAAATTAAGGTAAATGGTGAGAGAGAAATGTAGTGGGAGGAGAGAGGGTGAAATGGAAAGACATAAATTATATCTCATTCAAGAGGCAAGCAGGAGACTTTTTAGTGGAGGGAAAAAGAGGAGAGCTGAGAAAAAAACATGAAGTTTACCCAGATGTGGAGCCCAGCCCAGCCTTGGTCACAGTGCCTGGGGGGAGGACCAGAGCAGACATCAGGTTCAGAATCTCTGGAAGTAGCAGCCAAGATTCACAGATCCCTCAACCCACAGGCACCAAAGACAGTTTCAAGGGTCAGTGAAAGGTCTTTTTCACCTCTATGAGAAGAGAGCAGGCACATTCCCTAGCCCTGGCCCTAGGCAGCGGTAGCAACTCCAGTAGTAGTACCAGCAGTGGCCAGCAGTGGCTATGGTGCCCAGGCAGGCAACAGTCTGCATCCATTGTTGGATCAAGTCCCTGGGGGAATTGAGCAGTTGATTTGAACCTCAGTATTGAGCCTGACCAGGGAGTAAATCCTCTGCCTTGACTGTGCCACCCTGGAGAAATCAAGATCTTACAGGTCCCCAGAATATACCCTACTCCTGACAAAGGACCCAAAAGTCAAGTAAGTGTTTGGGAAAATGCTTAAAAACGGGAAAAAATAAGACTATAGAAGGCTACTATCTCAGACAGCAGGTATTTTCTCCCATCCTTCAGATGAGGAAGAACAATGTTTACCATCAGGGGAAGACATAAAAGTCAAAACTTCTGCATGCAAAACCTTCAAAATAAATACACAATGGTCCTACGTAATGAAAGAGCTCAAAAAGAATTTTGAAATCAAATAAGAGAGGTGGAGGGAAAATTGGGAAGAAAAATGAGAACAATGCAAGGAAATTGTGATAAACGAGTCAACAGCTTGCTAAAGGACACCCAAACAATGATGTGGAAAATAACACCTTCAAAAATGAGCTAAGTCAATTGACAAAAGAAGTCGAAAAAGCAATTGAAGAGAGGCATGTTTTAAAAAACAGAATTAACCAAATGTAAAAGGAAATTCAAAAGCTCATTGGAGAAAATAGTTCTTTAAAAGTTAGAATGGAACAAATGGAAGCTAATGAATTTATGAGAAACAAGAAATTACAAAACAAAACCAAAAGAATGAAAAAAATGAAAGATAATGTGAAATATCTCTTTGAAAAACAAGTGATTGGGAAAAATAGATCTGGAAGAGATAAGGTAAAAATTATGGGATTACCTGAAAGGCATAATCCAAAAAAGGAACCTAGGCATCATCTTGCATGAAATTATCAAGGAAAACTTCCCCAATATGGTAGAACTACAGGGCAAAATAAATATTGAAAGAATCCTTCAATCTCCTCCTGAAAGAAATCTGAAACAAGAAACGCCTAAGGATATTACAGTCAAATTCCAGAGTTTCCAGCTCAAGTAGAAAATATTGCAACCAGCCAGAATGAAATAATTCAAGTATTGTGGAAATACAATCAGAATAGCACATGATCTAGCAGCTTCTACATTAAGGGATCGAAGGGCTTGGAATATGATATTCCAGAAGTCAAAGGAACTAGAACTGAAAGCCAGAATTACCTACCCAGCAAACCTGAGTATGATACTTCAGGGAAAAGAGAGAGAGAGAGAGAGAGAGAGAGAGAGAGAGAGAGAGAGAGAGAGAGAGAGAGAGAGAGAGAGAGAGAGAGAGAGAGAGAGAGAGAGAGATGAGTTGAATAGAAAGTGATCATATATAAAAAAAATTTCATTGAGGGGTGAGAGAGGAATACTTTGGAAGCAGAAAGGGAGAAACTGAATGGAGCAAATTGCCTCTCATAGAAGAGGCAAGAAAAAGCTTTTTCTGATGGAAGAGAAAAAGAAGAAGATGAGAGGGAAAAATTGAACCATACTCTCATCACATTTGGCTCAAGGCAGGAATAACATGTACTCTCAATTTGGTATGAAAATCTATCTTACACTCCTGGAAAGTAGGGGACAGGGGGATAAGCAGTACAGGGGATGGAATAGAGGGCAAATGGGAGGAGAGAGCAACTGGAAGTAAATACGCTTATGGAGTAACAAGGTCAAAAGAGAGAATAGAAGAAATGGAGACAGCAGAAGATGGGAGGAAATATAGTTAGTCTTAAACAACATGACTATCGTGGAAGTTATTTGCCAAACTACACATATATAGCCTGTATTGAATTGCTTGCCTTCTCAGTGAAATGTGTGGGGAGGGAGGGAGGAAGGGAAGTTGAAACTCAATGTTGAGAATTATTCTTTGTGTACAACTGGGAAATAAGAAATACAGGTATCAGAGTATAAAAATTTATCTTGCCCTACAGGACAAGAGAGAAGTTGGGGACAAGGGAAGGGAAGGGTGTGAGAAGAGGGGATACCTTGGTGAAAGGGGCAATTAGAATGCCTGGCCTTTTGGGAGGATGAGGGGGGAGATGGGGAGAAAATATGAATCTCAAAATTTTGTGGAAATGAATGTTGAAAACTTAAAATATATAAATAAATTTAAAAATTTAAAAAAACAAATGAGAACATCAATGAATTGGGTATTCAGCCAAAAAAAGCATGAAAAAGAAAAAAATGAAAACCCGAAGTTTATAATAAATTAGAAATATTGAAAACCACAGGAGAGATTAATAAAATAGAAATTAAGAAAACGATTGAAATAATAAATAAAACTAAGAATTGGTTTTAGGAAAATACCAATAAAATTGATAAATCTTTGGTCGATTTTAGTAAAAAAAAAATGAAAGAAGCATACCAAAGAACCAATATCAAAAATGAAAAGGGTGACTTCACCTCCAACAATGCGGAAATTACTTTGTCCAACTGTATGCCCATAAATTCAACAATCTAAATGGGATGGATGATTATATATATATATATATATATATATATATATATATATATATATATATATATATATATATATATATATATATATATATATATATATATATATATATATCTCAGAAAAAAAATTGAACAAGCCATCCATCAGTTCTCTAGGAAACAATCTCCAGTGCAGGGTATATTTAAAAGTAAATTCTTTCAAATATTTAAAGAAGAATTAATTCCAATACCATGTGGACTCTTTGGGAAAATTGAGGAAGAAGAAGTTCTATCAGATTATTTTTATGGTAGAAATATTGTTTTGATACCTAAACCAGAAAGAGTCAAAACAGGCAAAGAAAATTATAGAGCAATTTCTTTGATAGGCATGGATGACAAATTTTTAAATAAGATTTAGCAAAAAGAACACATCAACTTATCTTGAGAGTAATACATTATAGTCAGGTAGAATTTATACCAGGAATGCAGGGCTGGTTCAATATTAACAAAATTATTTGTATTATTGATCATATCAACAGCAAAACTAATAGAAACCACAGGATTTTCTGTATCTACTGATGCAGAAAATGCTTTTGACAAAATAGAACACCCATTCTTATTGAAAACATTAGAGGGCATAGGAATAAATCAAACTTTCCATAAAATAATAAGCACTATCTGCCAAAAACCTTCAGCAAGCATATGTGCAGCTGGCATAAGTTAGATGCATTTCGATTAAGATCAGGAGTGAAACAGGGATGTCCATTATAACCTCTATTATTCAATATGGTACGAGAATTCTATGTGTAGCAAAAAGAGAAGAAAAAGAAACTGAAGTAATCAAAATATGGAAAGAAGAATCCAAGTTCTCACTCTTTGCAGATGATATGATGATGTACTGAGAGAATCTCAGATATTCAACTAAAAACTCCTTGAAATAATAAAGAATTTTTACAAAGTTGTAAGTTACACAATAAACCCAAACAGATATTCTGCATTTCTAGAAATTACTAACAAAGTCCAACAGCAAGCGACAGAAAGAGACATTCCACTTAAAATTGGAGTAGATGCTACAAAGTATTTGAGAATCTACCTGCCAAAGTTAATCCAGGGACTATATGAGCAATATAACATAACACTTTTTGCACAAATAAAGTCAGATCTAAGTGGAGAAACATCAGTTACTTGTGGATAGGCCAAGAAAATATAAGAAAAATGACATTTCTATCTAAATTAATTTACTTATTCAGTGCTATACCAATAAACTATCAGATAATTATTTTCTAGTGCTAGAAAAAATAGCCTCAAAATTCAACTGGAAAAATCAAACTTCCAGAACATCAAGGGAACTAATGCAAAAAAGGGCTAGAGAAGGTGGCCTAATGCTAATATATCTCAAATTGTATTCTAACGCAGCAATTATCAAAACGACTTGGTACTGGCTGAGAAACAGAAGGGTAGACCAGTGAAATAAGTTAGGTACTCAAAACACAGGAGTCAATGAATATAATAGTCTGCTGTTTGATAAACCAAAGGACCCCAACTTCTGGAATAGCAACTAGCTGTTCGACAAAATTGCTGGAAAAACTGGATAACTGTGAGGGAAACTACACATGCCAATGCTTGACACTATACACAAAAATAAAGTCCAATTAGGTACATGATCTGTGTATAAAGATTGATACTATAAATGGATTAGTGGAGCAAGAAATAGTGTATTTATCAGATTTATGGAGAAGGGAATAATTTTTGACTAAACAAGAGATAGAAGGCATTATGAAGTGCAAAATGGATAATTTTCATTACTTTAAACAGAAAAGTTCTTCCACAAAAAAAACCCAATTCCACCAAGATTAGGAAGGAAGCAGAAAACTGGGAATGAATTTTGCAACTGGTGTCTATGATAAAGGCCTCATTTCTAAAATACATAGAGAAATGATTCAAATGTACAAGAACACAAGTTATTCCCCAAATGATAAATGGTCAAAGGATATGAACAGGAAGTTTTCAGAGGAAAAAAATTATATCTATCTATAGTCAAGTGGAAAAATGCTCTAAATCACTATTGATTAGAGATGCAAATCAAAACAATTCTCAGATATCACATCGCACCTATCAGATTGGCTAACAGGACAAATCAGTACGATGATAAATCTTGGAGAAGATGTGGGAGAATTGGAACACTAATCAATTGTTGGTGGAACTGTGAGCTCATCCAACTATTCTGGAGAGTGATTTGGAACTCTGCCCAAAGAGCTACAAAAATGTGCATTCCCTTTGACCCAGCAATACTACTTCTAGGACTGTGTCCCCAAGAGATCATAAAAATGGGAAAGGATCCCACATGTACGAAACTCTTTGTAGCAGCTCTCCTTGAGTTGGCCAAAAACTGGAAAACAAGAGGATGTCCATCAATTGAGGAATGGTTGAATAAATTGTGATATGTCAATGTAATGGAATACCATTTTGCTTTAAGAAGTGATGAACAGAAGACTTCAGAGATGCCTGGAAAGACTTATATGAACTGATGTTGAGTGAAAGGGGCAGAACCAAGAGAACTTTGTACATATCAACAACCACAGTGTGCTAGGAATTTTCCCTGTAGTCTTAGTACTTCATTTCAACCCAAGGACTTAAATAATTCTCAGTGGTTTCTTAAGGCCAAATACCTTCATCATCCAGGGGAACAACCATAGAAATTGATGGCAGAACGTCAGATCATTTTCTTTTGTATTATGTTTTATTTTGTTTTGTGATTTCTCCCATTCATTTTAATTCTTCTATACAACATGACTAGGGTGGAAATATATTTAATAAGAATGTATATATGGAACCTATATAACATCTTGGGGACAGAATGGGGAGGCAGGGGGGAAGTGGTGGAAGGAGGGGAAAAATCTAAGATATGGAAGTGTTTGCAAAACATTGAAAACAAATAAAATAACAAAAAATACTGTTGCTGTTTCCCTCCCAGCCTGATGTCTTTCTTTTTCTTGGCCTCTTTAAAGGGGCCATGACCTGACTACCTCTTAAACAGGCCTATTCAATGAATGGACATTGTCTCACCCTAAGTGAGTACCTGCAAAGATCCTAAAGGGCCCATCGTCTCCCAGTGCATCCTGGGTCATCTCCAGTCATCATGATGAATATCTCATCACTGGATTCAGATGGCTCTGGAGGAGAAGTAAGACTGGTGACCTGCACTGCCCTACCTCACTCAAAACAAAGTCAAGTGCAAGTTATGTCATCATTTCTCTGATTGTATGGCCTTCGACAATGAAAAACGAACACAACTTAGCTAGATTTTCCTTAGAGGAGACAAAGACAGTCTGTCATGAGAAGCAGACTGAGTCCTTACAACTTTGTACAATAGACAAACTATTGATCTACTGGCATATTCCTCAAATAATTGGGTTTATCTTCAAGATACAATGAGGTATTGGAGTTTGGGCATGTATTTTCCTAATTATTTATGTGTGATTGAGTGCACATAACTAATTCATGGGACATAAAGAAATTTTTTTTAGGAAAAGAATAGGTTGGAACACTAAAGTATTTTTCTCATTCCCTTATCCTACTACCCACAGAGAAAACTATGCAGTTCAATTGTGCTTTCAGACACTGCTTATTATCATGAAATTACTTATACTTCAAGCCAGATCCACATTCAGTTTGGTCATTAGCTGGGGATTAAAGCTGCTGGGGCTTCTTCATGGATAAGAAGTCATTTGAAAGGTACCAGAGGAGCATCCTCATTTCCAAACTCCAAATTATGTGTCACCAATTTGTTGCCTGAAAATCCATCATTAAATATACAATATTTTCCCCTAAAGTCTTTTAATACTCTATTGTAATACAAATTATTTAGAAGAGATGCAACATTAATCTGAATATTGGTTATTTGCTATTTTGTGAAAATTTCACAGAAGATATTCCTCCTAAAATCCAGCTTAATAATGACTGAAGGTGTCAGAAGTTTGGAATCAAGTGACTGACTTTGAATCCTAATGAGGCTTCCTACTATGTGGGAGAATCTGAGACAAACCAATTCATCTCTGGACCACTTATCCTCATCTGTCAAATAAGATGTTGATCTCAGGTTTTCCTGACTCCAAGTCCAATGTTCTAAACCCTCTGGCACCTAGCACTTCTTGAGGAATGAAATGTTTCTAGAGAAAGCAACATAAGCGACCTAAGTTCTTAGTCCACAGGGATGAAGAGGATTCCAATAGGGAGGAAAAAAGTATATAAAGGGAAATGAGAAGATGAAGAAGATAAAAACATGTCAATCTTCAATTTTGCTTATGGTTAGCCTTAATAAATATTGGTAAGCCTTCTGTTTTTCTCTTAATACTTTTCATAGTACTTTTATTTAAAATTCACTATTTTGCCTCTAATTTAGTTTCTTTATTTCATGGGATATTTGTAAAATCACATAAAAACTATAAAAACACAATATAAATTTTGTCTACTCTTAATTATTGACAGTGGCAACATTGCATTGTTTCAGAAAGCTTTATGCATGTTTTCTCTTTTCCTTGCTTTACTACCTCATTTTGTCTCAGGAAATTCAGAAGTGAAGTTTGTGCTTCATCATGCTACCACTATATCCTTTAGTGGAATTTTAGTAATACTTTTCACTATTATTCAATAATTATTATTATTCAATAATCACTGTACTTTGAAAATAACAAGTAGTGTAGAAACAAAAGTATCAGAAATGTTGATAAAGTTTGGTCTAGTAGTAAGCTATACCATAGATTTAAATGAAAAAAAAAAAAACAAATCTGGTTTTTAGTATCAGCTATGCCCCTTATCACTTGTAGAAAATTGGACAGGGAATTTATCTCTTGTGGGTTCAAGTTTTTTTCATTGGAAAAATAAAGGAGTTATACAAAAGAAGTCTCAAGACTTATTCCACATTTCTATGATTCTGTAATTTTCACGCTGCATTTGGGTTGATACAGAAAATATTGACTATATATATATATATATTTCATGTTTAGGAGATGTTTCTATATTTCTAACTCATGACAAAATTAATGAATTCCATTAAATTCAGAACCATCTTAAGAAGCAGTGCAGTGTAGGTAGTATAGCACTGAGAACTGGGAGACTTAGCTCTAAATTTGTGAAACACTGGAAAATTATTTAATTTTTCTGAGCTTCAGTTAGCTTGTTTTTAAAATGAGAGTTTGTAAAATGAGAGGGCTTCTCAAGACCCTTTAATTTTTACTTTTTTTCCCATTATAGCAAATAAGAAATTTCCAAAGAATGGCATTTTCTAAAATGAAGAAATACATGAGTAATGCATATGATGAATGGACAGTGTCACTATATATGGGGAATATAAGACTGCATGGGGATGTCTCCACATAGAGTTTAGCTTACAGAGAGTGGATCGAAGATGGTGGAGTAAAGGCAGGGACTTGCTTGAGCTCTCCCCCAAATACCTGTAAAGATGACTCTAAATGAATTCTGGAGCTGCAGACCCACAGAATGAAGATGTAAAGCAAATCCCCAATCCAAGATAGCCTGGAAGGTTGACAGGAAGTGTCTATCACAGCAGGCTGGAAGCAGAGTACAGTCCAGCATGGGACACCTGACAAAGATGGGACCTGAGCAGCCCTCAGGAGATTGAATCATTGACAGCTGTGGTAGTGTCCAAATTTTGCAGCTCCAAAACACCAAGGATAACTTGGATGTTCAGTGATAAAAATCTGTTAGGCCTGTGGGAGAGAGTATCATGATCCAGTCCCAGTCACTCAGTGGCAGAGTCTACTGTGGTTACAACAGCAGCAGGAGAGACTGTGAGAGTGTGGGAGTGTGGAAGTGTGACTGAGCTTGCAGCAAGGCAGTGATGGAGAGGCAATCCTTCACACAGTTCCAAGGCAGAAAAGAGTGCTTGAGGTCACTCACAGAACACAACACAAACCGAGAGAGGAGTAAACACCACTCCTCTGATCATATAACTTTGAAAGAGCTGAATATTTGCAAATCTTTAAGTTAAAGTTCCTGCATTCAAAGCCTCCAAAAAAAATATGAATTGATCACAGGCCACGGGAGAAATTTAAAACAATTATGAAAATTAAGCAAGTGAAATAGAGGAAAATTGGGAAGAGAAATGAGAATGATTCAAGAAAATCATGAAAAACACTGCTTGCTAGATGGGACCCAAAGAAACACTTTAAAAATAGACTAGCCCAAATGGCAAAAGAGTACCAAAAAACCAACAAAGAGAAGAATGTCTTAAAAAGCAGAATTGGTCAAATGGAAAAGGAGGTCCAAAAACTCACTGAAGAAATAATTCCTTCAAAATGTAAAAGGGCAGATGGAAGCTAATGACTTTATGAAAAATCAAGAAATTGTAAAACAAAATCAAAGGAATGCAAAAATAGAAGACAATGTGAAATATCTCATTGGAAAAATAACTGACTTGGAAAATAGATCCAGGAAAAATAATTTAATTTAAGAATTAAAGACTACCTGAAAACCATGATAAGAAAGAGCATAATCATCATCTTCCAAGAAATTATCAAGGGAAACTGCCTAATATTATAGAACCAGAGGATAAAATGAAAGAATACACCAGTTGCCTGCAGAAAGAAATCATGATTGGGTACGAAAATCTATCTTACTCTACAAAAAAGTAGAATGGAAAGGAATAAGTGGGGAAAGAGGGGGAGGGATGATAGAAGTGAAGGGAAATGGGAGGAAGGATTAATCAGAAGTAAACATTTTTGAGGAGAGGCAGTGTCAGAAGAGAATAAAATAAATGGATGGAAGGAAAGAAGTCTTTCAAAAAATGACTGTTACAGAAGTATTTTCCATGACTACACATATATAACTTATATAGAATTGATTTCCTTCTTAAATTCCAACTTCTTCCTCCAACTATTCAAATACTGAGAAAAGTCTCAAGAGTTACAAATATTACCCTTCCATGTAGGATTGTAAACAGTTCAACTTTAATAAATCCATTATGATTTCTCTTTCCTGTTTAAATTTTCATATTTATCTTGATTCTTGTGTTTGAAAGTCATATCACGCACTCAGCACATAGGTAACACGTCTCTACTATTCTAAACTAGTTTTTTTTTGCCACAAAGGCTTATTATTTGCTTTAGGATTCAGGATGTTTTTATATTAATATTATTGATCTCTCTGATCATAACCTCTTAGTTTATGGAAACTTGTACTTGCCTAATTTCACAATTTGTATTCCTCGATTGTGCTTTTGACTCATGAGAGAAATAACTACATAGTCCTCTACTCTCTTGCACATCAATAATAAGAGCTCGCATTTGTATAGCATTTATTTGTGTGGCAAAATGGTAAGTTTTTTTAGATAAATTATCTCATTTGTTTCTCACAACTCTGCAAGGTTGCTGCAATTATTATCTCCATTTTACAAAAGAGGAAACTGAGACAAACTAAGGTTAAGTGATTTATCCAGAGTCACAGAGGTAGTAAGAATATAAGTCCAAATTTGAATTCTGGTCTTCCCGATTGCAGACCTAGCACACTATGAATTATAGCACCTCATTGCCCCAAACTGAAACAGGGCCCATTTCAGGAGTGTGGCATCTCTAACTCACATCAGGGATCCAAACTTTTCTTCCAAATCTCTAAGCAATTTCACATGAAATCAAACAAATACAGATTAACCAAAGTCACAACATTTATATCAAGATAATGTAAAACAGTGGCAATGAAAGGATAGTCAAAATGAGATGAGGAGACAGTATACATAAGAATGAGCTTCTACCTTACACTGCTGGTTGCACAAGTAGGATTACTTCTCCTGAACTCAAACTCCTTCTTGAAAAGAAAGAAAATTGCCCATTGGTTTACTGAAGAGATGACAATTAGATCAATCCTTCTTTCAGAGGTACATAAGAAGAAATACAGAATTCCCTCATGTTATTCTACAATCTCACCAACATGCTTGTTCATCAGGTCTTTTTTTTTTTTTTAAACATTTAGCGTTGCTTTATTTTCAGGTCCATATTCTCTAATTCCCTTCTCCTCAGAGAGAGCAAGAAAGACTAAATTCATTACAGACATATGCAGTCAAGCAAAACAAATTCTTTCATTAGATGTGTCAAAACCAAACCAGAAAAAAGTGTATATATCAATCTCTACTCTGAGTTCATTGCCTTTCTGTTTGGAGATCGGAAATATGTGTCACATTTCATCATGATTTCTGTAGAATTGTAGATGGTCTATGTATTGGTCAATATTTGTAAATCTTACAAAGTTATTTATGCTTACAATGTTTTTGTTATTGCATAAATTGATTCTCTAGTTCAGCTCATGTCACTTTACATGTAAATATTATAAAGTTTCTTTGAAACCACTTCCTGTATAAATCCTTATAGCACACAGCAATTCCATCACATTCATATACCGTTACTAGTTCAGTCATTTCCTAACTAATCAGTACATTTTCAAACCAATTCTTTGATACCATAAATTAAGCCGCAATAAATTTGTAAATTGAGTCCTTTTCTTCTTTCTTTAACGTTTTTGGAGTATGGACTTAGGAGTAGTGTCTCAGGGTAAAAGGGTATATACAAATAGATTTGGGAGCATGGCTACGTTGTTGCTGTTGTTGTTTTATTTTCAGAATTTCTGAACAAATTTGAAATTCTGTAGAGGGTATTATCATACCTCATCAATCATAAGAAAAGACCAGAGGGTAGGAAAACTGAGGATTAAACTTTCCTCCAATTGTCATTTTCTGCTTGTTTCAACTAACAGGTAAACCAGCATCACACAATGGTAGGTAAAAGGAAGAAAGGATACCTGGCTTAATTTCAGGTTGTTCCTCTATAAAAATTCTTTGAAAGCACTGATTAAGAAACTCAAACTCAAAGTTTAAATGACTAATTACCTATGTAATAATGTTTATTTGAGTCTTATTTCTATAGCAGTGCTAACAATACAAGTTCCACACTAAGGAATACCTTTGTTCCACTCACTTTATGTTCTCTTAACTTGTACTCAAACTGGATTACAGTAGGCAGGTTATTATTTTTACCCTCAAGGATTTATCAGGCAATTCAAAGTCTGGAGTTTCTAACACTGTTTCCCTTGAGACCCCACCCCATATTCTTCCATTTATTGATCAACCAATTGACAAAATAAGCTCTTACAAAGATAATTGTTTGTATTTCATTCTTAAAGAGAACCATGACATCAGGAAGGTGATGCCATGACTTGCAAGTGAATTGGATTAAAGTGAGGGAGAGTTATACAAACTCAACAATGGCACTTTATCCTCTAGAGCCATCTGAGTCCAGTGTCAACATAGAGATCAGGATAAGTGGAGATAGCTCTGGGTGTAGTGGGACACCTTGGCCTTTTTCAGCGATATATTTACAAAAGCTTTTTGCAAATATACATATATATATATATATACATACACATATGCATTTATATGTATGTGTACATACAAGTAAATATATGAACACATATGTATGTATGTATACACACACATATATTATATAAACACATTTCAAAACTATTCAGTTTCCTGGCATGGCACTGGTAGACTGTCCATGTTTCACAGGCATATAACAATAAGGTCAGAACAACAGCTCTGAGGACCTTCAATTTGGTAGTCAGTGTAACACCTCTTCTCTCCCAAACTTTTCTTCAGAGACTCCCAAAAGCTGAGCTAGCTCTAGCAATGCACGCATCAACCTCATTGTCAATATATACATCCTTGGAAAGTACACTACCAAGGTAAGTGAACTTCTCCACAGCATTCAAAACTTCTTTATTTGTTGTAATTGATGGTTCCACATATGGATGGTGTGGTGGTGGCTGAAGGAGTATCTATGTTTTCTTGGTGTTAATTATTAGGACAGAATTAGCAGAGGCAGTGAGAATTGATCCATACTTTGTTCCAACTCAGCTTCAGAGGCTGCATTGAATAAACAATAATCTGCAAACAGAAAACCATGCACCAGCACTCCCTCCAATTTAGTCTTGGCCTTTAGGCTTGGCTCTTTAGTCAGAGGCTGCATTGAATAAACAATAATCTGCAAACAGAAAACCATGCACCAGCACTCCCTCCAATTTAGTCTTGGTAGCCTTTTCAAAGGGAAGAACTTACCATCAATAAAGTAGTTGATCTTGATACCATGTTCATCCTCATTGAAAGCATTTGACAACATGGCTAAAATCATCATGCTAAAAATCATAGGAGCAAGCACACAACCCTGTTTCACTCCATTGGTGACTGGGAAGGCACGAGAATTTTGTCCGTTATCCAGAACCTGGGCAAACAGGCCATCATGAAATTGACGTACAGTGTTGATGAACTTGTCTCGGCAACCAAGTTTTGATATAATTTTCCGTAAGCCCTCATGACTAACAGTGTCAAAATCCTTGGTCAGATCTACAAACATTGTGTACAGACCTCTGTTCTGCTCCTGGCATTTTTCCTGAAGTTGTCAGGCAGCAAACACCGTATCAACTGTTCCTTGGCCCTTTCTGAAGCCACACTGGTTCTCAGGTATATGACCATATTCCAGGTGAAGGATGAGCCTATTAAGGAGGACTCTGGCAAGAATTTTGCCAGCAATGACTAAGAGAGAGATCCCCCTGTGATTGTTGCAGGACAACCTATTCCCTTTACTCTTATAGAGATAGACAATGGAGGCATCCTTGAACTCCTGGGTTTTGAATTGTCTTAGGAAGATTCTGAGGATGACCTGGCAGGACAAGGTACCAGATGTTGAAGTCCTTCCTCGAACTGAACTGGCAGGTATTCAAACTATGCTTCAGAGAGGGAAACTTCGTTGGGCTGGTCATATTGTTCGAATTCCAAATATATGCTTGTCAAAAAGATTATTTTATGGAGAACTTGCATGGGGCAGGCTATCACATAGTGACCTGAAGAAACGATATAAGGACACTCTCAAGGTCTCTCTCAAGAATTTTGGATTTGGATTTGACTGTGCAACATGGGAAACACTGGCATAGGACTGCTCAGCATGGTGTGCCCACATAAGAAAAGGTGCTGTGCTCTTTGAGCAAAGCAGAATTGAGACAGCATGAAGTAAACACAGGATAAGCAAATTTGGGATATCCACCCCAAATATTCACATGGGTTCTCTGTGCCCAACCTTTGGTAGAGCATTCTGAGCTTATATTGGTCTGATCAGCCACAGCGGAACACACTGAAATTTCACTTTACAAAGGTGATGTCATTTTGGTCCTGTTTGAAGACGGAGGACAACAACCAACCAACCAACCAATCAATAGACACACATATATGTGTGTACAAGTGTGTGTATGTGTGCATGCATGTAAGTATGTATATATATGTATGTATGTGTGTATGTATACATAATTACAAAACTGTCACAAAGATATATTTACTGAATAGGTAAAACAAATACAGAAGTTCCAAAATCTTCTTACCAAGTGAGGCTATACAATCCCTCCTGCACAACCACAGTCACTAGGGTAAGAGCACTCAAACTGTAAGCAAAATGGTAGCAAAGAACACCTGTAAGAGCCACAAGGGGTTGAGAGAAAATTTTTGTCATTTGGCTTTGGGAAATCTCTTTTTCTCCTTGAGGAGTCCCCTATAAGGTCATTTTGGGATGACTCATTGGCAGGACATGAGGTTTTTTTTCCTTCAAATTTACTGATTTTTGGCTGGGATCAGTTTCTCAGCTGACAAGTCTATATACTCCTTTCTTGTGTCAAAGAGGTTGCTTAACATGTCATCTGAATCACCACAGGATTTAGTTTCATCTATTTTTGGCTTTGGTGGGATCTATTACTGATTTCAGCAATTGAGAAGATTTCTGATGGCTTTTCTAACCTTGTGAAGTTCACAGAGCCACTTCCATTTTAGACTCTTCAGTCTTCAAAAAATAAACATGAAAGACATCAGATATTCACAGACACTTGATTTTGCTATTGCTTATCCCCTACCCAGAATTTCACAGCCACCTTTATCAATTGAAAGTGTTACTGGAAATAACACCTACTGGAATCTTTTACTTATTCAGTTCCCTTTCAGTCTCCTCTCTCATTAGTACTTTTGGGTCTTAAACCAACCAGACAGGTTAAATCATTTCATAGTATCAGCCTCTTAGTGACTCAGCAATTATCCATGTATTGCTTTGAATCTAATCAGGATATACTGCATATACTTGGAAGTGGTGTGAGAGAGGAAAGGTAATACGCATTTATTGTGTTTATTGTGAATAATTGCTATTTCTCTTCACAACAATCCTGTGAAGTATGATTCACACTTTACTGATGAGGAAATTGAATCTGATGAAAGCTAAGTGACTTGAATGGGGTCTTACAGTCATTAAGGGTCTGAGGTTAGATTTGAACTCAGTTCTATCCCAACTCTAGGCTCAGTGATCTATTCACTGTGCCACTTATCTGTCTCAGGATGGGAAAGGTCCATGGTACATACTCAAAAGCAAACTCTCCCCCAAACTTTCAGGTAGTTACCTAGAAGGTTAGCTAAACATGTTCCAGTGTGGGAGAAGGGATGCTACATATATACTATTACTATGGGCAAACTGTATTTTTAGTCATCAGAAAATTGCTAATGACAACAAGTTAAGGTATAGTGTGGAGAAGTCTTGGAGATATTCTCCACACCTCTTTCTTTGTGATTTCAGGAGTCTGGCTACTGGCTACTGCTAGCGTGGAGAAGTCTATATACTCTGGACAAGATCGCTTAAATTCTCTTTTTTTTAAATTTTTTTAAAATTTTTAATATTCTACAATCACTACCATAAAACTTAGAATATTTCCCCCTTACCTACACCCCACCACCCCCTCCCTCCCCAAGACAGTGTACAATTCTACATAGTCTTTCCAGGCCTCTCTGAAGTCTTCTTGTTCATCATTTCTGATGGCACAGTAGTATTCCATTACCTTCATATACCATAATTTATTCAGCCATTCCCCCATTGATAGGCACCCCCTTGATTTCCAGTTTTGGCAACTACAAAGAGTGCTACTATAAATATTTTTGAACATGTGGGACCCTTTCTCATTTTTATGATCTCTTGGGGATACAGTCCTAGAAGTGATATTACTGGGTCGAAGGGTATACACATTTTTGTAGCTCTTTGGGCATAGTTCCAAACCGTTCTGCAGAAGGGTTGGATGATCTCACAGCTCCACCAACAATGAATTAATGTTCCAACATTTCTCATTTTCCTGTTCTGTCATGTTTGTCAGTCTAATAGGTGTGATGTGGTACCTCAGAAATGTTTTGATTTACATCTCTCTAAACAAAAGTGATTTAGAGCACTTTTTCATGTGATTATAGATATGTTTAATTTCTTCCTCTGAAAATTGCCTGGTCATTCCTTTGACTATTTATCAATTGGGGAATGATCTTAAATTCTTAATAGCAGTTAAACAGAATTGTTGTCATCCTTGTTTGTCATTTTTCATATTGGGTACATCCCCTTAGGTTTTATTGATAAGTCACTATTAAATTAGAAAAGTGTGCAATTGCTCCAAAAGTAATCTTTATTTAACACATCAGTATTATGAAACAATGGAAGAATGTTCTGAATTCTTAGTTGATCATAAGAGTTTAGCAAACATCTTTTCAAACTGCCCACCTTTTATTATAAAAAAGAGTGACAGTGTGACTTTTCATAGCTAGTTGATCTGTTCCTCAAATGATTACTGATATTATCTTACTTATAACAGCTGGCATTTATGAAATGTTTTAAAATTTACAAAGTGCTTTACATTTCTCATCTTATTTGATCTTCATAACTTTGTAAAATATATGCTATCATTTCCCCTTTTTTACAAATGAGGAAACAAGTTGAAAGAGATCTGAGTTTGCAAAGAATTACACCTCTAGTAAATGTCCAATGCCAGATTTAACTTTTGTCTTTCCGATTTCTAATTCAATACTCAATCCACTGAGGTACCTATATATTCCAACTTGCCAATTTGTATCAAAATATAAATTGAAACCTTCTAAGGACCTTTGACCTGTGCACATCTAAAACTCATACTATTTGAAGAGTCTTTTTGCTACTTCAACACATGCCAAAATTCTTCCAAATATGAAATTGATTCAGATTATAAATATGCCCAATCTTTCAGATTTCTCAGTGATTTTTTCAGTCACTTGTTTCAAAGAATTGGTTTTGTATAAAAACAAAATAAAATAAATAATGCCAAACCTGACATGACAGATGACATTTAGTTATATAGGTCATCAATGCAGACAATGGCAAAAAAGAGATCGCGACAAAGCCTAAAACAAAATTATTTAGAAAAGAAGTCACTATTTGATAAGAACTATGGATAAAACTGAAAAGTTTTCAGTCATACTATGAACATGGATAAGATTGACATATTAACTTCTGAGTGAGAGCAATATATTTCTTATTCATTGCTCACCAAGTATACCAGATTTTCAATATATAATTAGTAGAGATTTTAGGAAGATATCTGTTGAACTACTGTATAGGCAATTTGAGTACAAAGAAGAAAGCCTCGTTGAGTTATTTTCCTTCTTGTCTAGTTTGTTTTATCAGTATTTGGACCTTTGTTCTTATGATTTTAGTGTTTTTAAAGTTACGTGATAAAATAATATATTCATAATTTTGCCTTTCCCATCTCATTTTGCATCTTTTTTTCAAAGTCGTTTAAAAGAAATACTATCACAGTCCCTTAAGAATCAAACACTTATATAATTAAAGACAATTAACTCATAATAATGATAACTTCAATTTAAAATTTCTTTATGGAGATAAATAGGCTTAATAAAAGAATGCCACATTTAAGTGCCTAATGATATGCTCAATATTATGACCTAAAATGAAGCTTCCTTCTCAAAAAAAAAAAATGAGTACTATTTAAATATAAACCTTATGTGAAAGCAAATAGAGGATTTTTTTTTTTACTTGTGGTCTCATAGGCCACATTCAAGAAATTAAATAAGCCCTAAAGTTTCACTTCACATTTAAAAACTTGAAAAAGGTGACATAAAGATGAAAATAGGTAATATTGTAGGGGTTGTAGAAAGAAATATCTGCTCATTGTTGGTAGTAATATGAATTGGTATTACATATTTGAAAACAATTTAGATTTGAAAATAAAACAACTAAAATATGCATATGCTTTGACTCAAACATTGTACTACTAAGAATATTCCCCAAGGAAGTAATTGCTAAATAGGTTCCATTCTCAGAAAAATATTTTTGGCAGCACATATTGTGATAACAAAGAACTTGAAACAAAATAGATGCCCATCAATTGTAGAAAATCTAAATGAATTGTGGTGCACTAATGTAAAGTAATATCATTGTGATATTAAAAATGATTGTGTTGCATGCAGAGAAACATGGGAAGATCTACATGAATTCACATGAAGTGAAGCAAATATAGCCAAGAAAATGATACACATTTTGACTATAACAGTGTAAATGGAAAAAAAAACAGAAAAGTCATTAGAAATAGATGTAAAATTGCAAAGAAAATGACTCCAAATTATAAATGTGACAAGAGACTTCCCCCTACTTATTGGTAGAGGTGGGATATACATGGTTATGGAGTATTCAATATATTTGCAATTTTGTTGTTGTTTTATAAATTACCTTTACTGATTTTTTCACTTTTTTCCGGAAAAAAAAATGTTTCTTGTATGGGAGAGTTCTCTTGCAGAGGTAGAGGACAGGTAGAAATTGAAGTATGTAGAAAGAGAAGATGTGAATAAAAATATTTTGAAAAGAAGAAAATGCATGTAAGCATGACTAGTGGAACCTAGGTAGTCTACTTTATCTTCTGTTAACTCAAGTAGAAGAGGCTAGAGAACCTTATTTCATAAAGATTTAGTGATATGTAATAGAAAAACCTGTGCCATATTCAGAGAACATGCAAGTATTCTGTTTCTGGTTCATTTGTTATCAGAAGAGCAACTTTTTCAATTACCAGCTGAGTTAGACCTGAGAACAAATTAAAAAGACGCTAAGGAGTTGGCGAAAGTCACTAGCTTGTAGGAGATTGAATTTTAATAGGGGAAGTCAATAAGGGGCAAAGAATTGGGGATAGATGTCCACATGAGGGTGAAGTGTAAAAGTGTAGAGATTTAGGACCTAGAAGAGAAATTGAGTACACTGTGGTTATTGAACACAATATTTTATTAATCAGAACACAAAAATTACTGTTCATGCTGTGTGAAAGGAAACTTACTGATATATAAATTTGACTTTAAGGGTACTTGATTTCCTAATTATTTCTCAAACTGCTAGCATCATTTTTAATGAACTCAAACTTAAGTACTTCATTTATTTCAAGAACTTTTGTGAAATTTCATGTTGCATTGACCAAAAATGAAACTGCCATTATTTGTTTCCTTAAATACTAGTCTGTTATTGATGAAACTGTTTATCATTCTCAGCATTTTTAAAATTCTGTATATATAAGCAAATATCATGAATCAGATATTACCAATATTATGACTATGATTCTGATTCCTTCAGATCAAGTTAGAATGTGACTTACTGGAATAATTTCGGACTAAATTCAGTGGGAGTGTTCCGAGTAAATTCATTTGGGCAAGGCTTCAAGCTTTATGAATAGCAAGAGTCTATGTTTTTCCCATAGTGATTAGATTTAATTGATTTAATATTCCCGAGAAAGTTAAATGTATTTGTGCATTTTTTAAACATGAATACGCTTTTGCAAAAAAAGTCACAAAATACCTTAAATAAGTTTGCAAGCAATATTGTGAGCAGGTTGACTGATTTAAGTAAAAGGGACACCTCACTTATGGTTATTAAATTAGTCTTTCATTAGCATATGTAAAAGAATTGTATGTACTTTCTATATTGTATAGGATTGGGACTTTCCCCTATTCTGATAGAAAGTCTTCTGTGGAGAGCGATAAATAGCACATGATCTGTAGTTGATCAGCTGATGTTTCACTATAGAAAAGGATAAAGAAAATTCATTAAATTACAAATTAGAGTTCTGAACTTGGTATCATTATCAATGTTTTCTACTTAAGTTAGTCACATAATTACAGATAACCTTATCTCTTTAAGATATTAGACATCTAAAGACTTGAAGGATGATTGTGATACGTCATTTCTATGAAAGCTTGAGTTATCTCAAAAGTGTTATTGCTCAATAATCCTATGATTCCTACACATATTTACCATAAAATTATATAGATACCTGTTGCTTTTGACATTTTCTCTCCCCATTTCCAAATATTTTACTATATATATATATATATATACACACACACACACATATATGTATATATTAAATTAAATAAACTTAAAATTACTATTGTTTGGTAGTGTTTAAATTATTAATTTGTTTGTTTTCAGTTTTCTACAAACACTTCCATAATTCTTAGTCTTTCTCTCCCTTCCTTCACCCTCCCTCCCTGAAGTGGCATGCAATCTAATATGGGTTCTACACATACAGTCGAATAAACACATTTTCACATAAGTCCTCTTGCACAGAAGAATTAAAATGAATAGAAGAAACCATGACGAAAAGAAAACATAACATGAGAGAAAGTATTCTGCTTCACTCTCCTTTCCAATTCCATATTTCTTTCTCTTGATGCGGAGAACATTTTGCTCAAGAGCCCTTTCAGGATGTTTTAGGATCTTGCATTTTCTGTGAAGGCCTAAGTCTCCCAAAAAATTTCCTCACACATTGTGGTTGTTACTGTGTAGAACATTCTCTTGATTCTCCACTTCTCACTCAGAATCAGTTCCCAAAAGTCCTTGAAGATCTGTCTAAAGTTTTTCTGTTCATCATTTCTTATAGCACAGTAGTATTCCATTACATTCATACACCACAATTTGTTCAGCCATTCCCCAAATGATGGGCATCCCCTTGATTTCCAGTTTTTGGCCACCACAAACACAAAGAGAGCTGTTAAAAATATTTTTTGTACATGTGGGACCCTTTCCCATTTTTTGACCTATTTGGGATACAGTTGTCAAAGTGATATTGCTGGGCCAACGTTTATGCACATATTTGTACCCTTTGAGCATAGTTCAAAATTGCTCTCCAGAATGGTTGGAATAAGATTCAGTTCAATGTGGAGCCAAGATGGTGGAGTGAGAGCAACAGCTCACCTAAATTCTTGGAAAATCTCCTTCAGATACCTCTGAAAGGAGAATCTGACCAAATTTTGGAGGTGTGGAATCCAATGGGAGACAGACTGTGACGGATTCGGGGGCCAGGTTAGACTGGAAGGTCTACAGGAAGGATCTGTTCCATGGGAGTGAGCACCCAGCACACAATGCAGGACATCCAGCTCAGTGGAGCACAAGGGGCCCGGGAAACCCGAGTGGGCAGAACTGGCAGAAAAGCACCCAAGGATCAGAGACAAGCCTAGCCAAGTCAGTGAGAGCAATTGAGTCCCAGATATCAGCACAGAAGCTCCTGAGAACATTCAGCCCGAAGATTAAACATTGGCAAGTCACCCACTTGAACTTAATAGAGCCAGGATGGTGGAGTAATCAGTAAATGCTCTCTCCTCCCCCATTGATGACTGTGAAAGAACCATAAAATATTTTCCAAGAAAAATCCTGAATCAGCAGGAAATGCACAGGGGGCAAATAATCTCATAACACCTGAGGGTAGAAAAATAGCTAAGGGAGATTCCTCCTGCTGTGGTGGAGGCAAACCGGAAGCACAGAAGACCCAGGGCAGAGAAAACTTGCACTAGGACCCAGGCAAGCCTCAGTTCCAGGAGAGGAGCTGCAGGAGGGGTGGGAACACTAATTAGCATCTAGGCGTACCTCAGCTGTTCAGGGAAATCAGAAAGACAATAGGGCAGCTGGGATCACCAGTCTCTGAACCTGCCTTTGCCTCAGTTCAGCTGAGGAGATCTCCTGTGACCAGACCACCCCTTCTCCACACTTAACAAGGTAAACCCAGGGCTGATCTGGGAAACACCAAACAAAAACCTGCTTTTAGCTTTTTCACACATCAACCCAGCCAAAAGTTCTCTAGCTTTGGATTGAAAGAACCAGAAGCCACAATATTCAATCAATATCATGAACAAGGAAAAGCAGACAAAGGCTGAAAAAAACATACAATCTTTCTATGGGGATAAGGACCAAAACACAAACACAAAAGAGGCCAGAGCTGAGATGGTACTTCCATCTGAAACTTCAGAAGGGACTATGAACTGCTCACAAGCACAAGCAGCTCTCCTGGTACAGCTGAAGAAGGAAATAGAAAACAAACTGGCCAATGATTTTAAAATTGTGAAAAAAAGAATTCACTGATGAGAACATCTCTTTGAAAAAGAAAATTGAACAAATGGAAAAGGAAGTTCAAAAATTAACTGCAGAAAATAACTCCTTAAAAGGAAAAAAATGGACAGAGGGAAAAGGAGATGCAAAAATTAACTGAAGAAAACAACATGATAAGATCAGATTTGGGCAAGTAGAAAGGAATGACTCATTGAGACAGCAAGAATCAGTCAAACAAAATCTAAAGAATGAAAAGATAGAAGAAAATGTAAAATATCTAATTGGAAAAACAACTGACCTGGAAAATAGATCCAGGAGAGAAAACTTAAGAATTATTGGCCTGCCAGAAACCCAGGATGGAGAAAAGAGCCTGGACAATATCTTCCAGAAAATCATCAAGGAAAACTGCCCAGAAGTTCTAGACTCAGAGGGCAAAATAGTCATCGAAAGAATCGACCAATCCCCTCCTGAAAGGGATCCCAAAATCAATACCCCAAGAAATATCATCAAATTCCAGAGCTATCAAGTGAAGGAGAAAATATTACAAGAAACCAGAAAGAAACAATTCAAATATCAAAGAGATACAGTCATGATTACATAGGACATTGCAGCTTCTACTTTAAAACAGCAAAAGAACTGGGACCCAATATTCTGGAAAGCAAAGGATTTGGGACTACAACCAAGGATCAACTACCCAACAAAGTTCAGCATAACATTTCAGGCAAGGAGAAAGTCATTCAACGAAGTAAGAGATTTCAGAGCTTCCTGACCAAAACGCCAGAACTCAATAGACAATTTGATCTTCAAATGCAGGTCTCAAGAGAATCATAAAAAGGTAAATGGAGGGGGGGAACAAAAACAAAAACTTGTTACTCAATTACAGCAAACTGTTTACTTCCCTATAAGGGAAGATGATACCTGTTAATCTTGAGAATTGTGCAGCTATTATGAAATGTAAAAGGGATATACATAGAGGGAACCAGTATAAAGTAAATAATGTCATGATATAACTATGATTTAAGTATGAGATGGATTGTAATAGGAAATGTGAAAAGGAGGAAGCAGAAAATGGCAAATTACATCACAAGAGAAGTACAAAATTATGGTAGAGGGAAAGAGGGGAGGGAGATGAGCATTGTGTGAGAGGTACTCTCATCCCATTTGTTTAAAGGACGGAACAATAAACTTAAGTAGATAATCCTAACTAGCTCTATAGGCAGTAGGAGGGGAAGGGGGAAGAAAGGGGAGGGAGGCTAAAAGAGAAGGAAGAAGCAATAAGAGTAAAGGGGAGTAAAAGGGAGGGGGGCTAAAAGAAGGAGGGGAAGGCGGCAGGAGGAGGCGATGAAAAGTGAATATTTTTGAGGAGGGGAAGGGAGACAGGAGAGCTAAAAGCGCAAATGGTGGGAAAGATGATGGAGGGAAATACACAGATTGTAATCATGATTGTGAATGTGAATGGATGAATTCTCCCATAAAACGGAGACGGATAGCAGAATGGATTGAAAGCCATAATCCGAAAATAGGCTGATTACAAGAAACACATCTGAAGTGTGGGGATAAACATAGGATAAGGGTCAAAGAATGGAGCAGAATATATTATGCTTCAGCTGATGTAAGAAAGGCAAGAGTAGCAATCTTAATCTCAGACAAAGCAAAAGCAGAAATAGATCTAATCAAAAGGGATAAGAATGGAAACTATATCCTGCTAAAAGGCATTATAGACAATGAAGCAATATCATTACTAAACATGTATGCTTCAAGTGGTATAGCATCCAGATTCTCAGAGGAGAGTTTGGGGGACTTGAAGGAAGAAATTAGCAGCAAAACTATACTAGTGGGGGAAATTCAAACTCCCCCTTTCTAAAATCGATAAATCTAACATCAAAATAAACAAGAAAGAGGTTAAGGAGGTAAATAAAACTCTAGATAAGGTAGATATGATAAATCTTTGGAGAAAATTGAATGGGAATAGAAAGGAATATACCTTTTTCTCGACGGTACGTGGAACATTTACAAAAATTGACCATGTACTAGGACATAAAAGTCTCACAATCCAGTGCAGAAAGTCAGAGATAATCAGTGCATCCTTCTCCGATCATAATGCAATAAAAATTACATGCAATAAAAGGCCATGGAAAGATAAGCCAAAAATCATTTGGAAATGAAATAATCTAATCCTAAAGAAGGAATGGGTTAAAGAAGAAATCATAGAAACAATCAATTTCATTCAATAAAATGACAATAATGAGACAACCTACCAAATCTTATGGGATACTACAAAAACAGTTCTTAGCAGAAATTTTATATCTTTGAATGCCTACATAAATAAAATAGAGAAAGAGGAGATCAATGACTTGGGCATGCAGTTGAAAAAGCTAGAAAAAGAACAAATTGAAAATCCCCAAGAAAATACCAAATTAGAAATACTGAAAGCCAAAGGAGAGATTAATAAAATTGAAACTAAGAAACTATTGAATTAATAAATAAAAACAATCATTGGCTTTATGAAAAAACTAATAAAATTGATAATCCTTTTGTCAATTTGATAAAAAAAAAGAAGAAAATCGAATTACTAATATTAGAAATGAAAGGGGTGAACTCACCTCCAATGAGGAGGAAATTAAAACAATAATTAGAAATTAATATGCCCAACTTTATGCCCACAAATTCGATAATCTAAATGAGATGGATGGATAATCTAAATGAGATGGATGGAAAAATACAAATTGCCCAGATTAACAGAAGAGGAAGTTGATCTTCAAATGCAGGTCTCAAGACAATCATAAAAAGTTAAAAGGGCTGGGGGAAGAAAAACAAAAACTTTTTACTCAATTACAGCAAACTGTTTACTTCCCTATAAGGGAAAATGATACCTGTTAATCTTGAGAATTTTGCAGCTATTATGAAATATAAAAGGGATATACATAGAGGGAACGGGTATAAAGTAAACAGTGTCATGATAAAAGTATGATTTAAGTATGAGAAGAGATTGTAATAGGAGGTGTGAAAAGGAGGAAGCAGAAAATGGCAAATTCCATCACAAGAAGAAGTACAAAATTATGGTAGAGGGAAAGAGGGGAGGGAGATGAGCATTGTTTCAGAGGTACTCTCATCCCATTTGTTTAAAGGACTTAACAATAATCTTAAGTAGATAATCCTAACTAGCCCTATAGGCAGTAGGAGGGGAAGAGGGAAGAAAGAGGAGGGATGCTAAAAGGGAGGGAAGAAGCAATAAGAGCAAAGGGGAGTAAAAAGGAGGGAGGCTAAAAGAAGGAGAATGGTTGGACTAACTCACACATCCACCAAAAATGAATTAGTCTTCCAACTCTCTCATATCTGCTACAATATTTATCATATTCCTGTTTTGTCATGTTAGTCTATCTGATAGGTGTGATATGACAACTCAGAATTAATTTGATTTGCATCTTTTTAATCAATAATGGTTTAGAGGGTTTTTTTTTATGTGACTTTAGATAGATTTAATTTCTTCTTCTGAAAACTGCCTGTTCATTTCCTTTAAGCATGTATCAATTGGGGAAACACTTGTATTCTTGTAAATTTGACTCAGTTCTCTATATATCTTAGAAATGACGCCTTTATCACAGACACCAATTGCAAATTTCTTTCAAAGTTTCCTACTTCCCTCCTAATCATGGCTGCACTGGGTTTATGCAAAAACTTTTAGCTATCCGTTTTACACTTCTCTTGTTTGGTCATAAATTTCTTTATCCTCCCTAAATCTGACAAATATGCTACTCCTGGTTCTCCTAATTTGTTTATATTATCAGTCTTTATACCTATATCCTGTATGCAGTTGGACTTTATTATTGTGTACGGTGTCAGGCATTGGTCTGGGCTCCATTTCTGCACACATCTGGTTTTCTCAGCAGTTTTGTCAATCAGAAAGATATTTTCCTAGAAGCTGGAGTCCTTCAGCTTATAAAACATTAGACTGCTACATACATTGCCTACTGTGTCTTGTGTCTTGAGCACCTAACCTCTTCCACTGGTTTATCTGCCTACTTCTTAGCCAGTAACAAGTGGTAATGATGATTGCTGCATTTTAATATAATTTAGCATCTGATAGGGGTAGGCCACCTTCCCTAGAATTTCTTTTCTCGAGAAAATTTTATTTTCTCTAGAAAATAAATCTCTGGTAATTTGATTGGTATGGCACTGAAAAAGTAAATTAAGTTAGGTAGAATGCCATTTTTATTATATTAACTTGGCCTACCCATGAGCAATTGACGGTTTTCCACTTACTGAGATCTGACTTTATTTGTGCAATAAGTGTTTTGTAATTGTGTTCATATAGTCCCTGAATTTGTTTTGGCTGGTAGACTCCCAGATATTTTATATTGTTTACTGTAACTTTAAATGGGATTACTCCTGCTATCTCACACTGTTGAGATTTGTTAATGATATATAGAAATCCAGATGATTTTTCTGGGATTAATTTGTAACCTGCAACTTTGCCAAAGTTACTTATTATTCAAGTAGCTTTTTACTTGATTCTCTAGTATTCTCTAAGTATATCATCATATCATCTGCGAGGAATGACAGCATAGTTTCTTTTTTGACTATTCTAATTGATTTAATTTCTTTTTTTTCCTTTATTGTTACAGTTAATACTTCTAGTACCATATTAAATAACAGTGGTGAAAATCAACATGCTTGTTGCACCCCTGATCTTATTGTAAATGCATCCAGCTAATCATAATTGCATGTAATACTTGTTGACAGTTTTAGGTAAATTTTATGGAAAACTCCATTAATTCCTATACTCTCCAGTGTTTTCTATAGGAATGGGTGTCACATTTTGTCAAATGCTTATTCCGCATCTATTTAGATAATAATATGGTTTCTGATAGCTTTGTTGCTGATATGAACTGTAGTGCTGATAGTTTTCATAATACCGATGCAGCCCTGCATTCCTGGTATAAATCCTTTCTTATTATAATGCATTAATCTCGTAATAGTTTGCTGCATTCCTTTTGCTAATATCTTACTTAAAATCTTTTATCTATATTCATCAGAGAAATTGATCTGTAATTTTCTTTTTCTGGTTTATCTCTTTCTGCTTTAGGTATCCTGTGTCATGACATTTTCATTCATTCCCTAATTAAGAGGTAATAGTTTCCAGTTCTTTTCTATGTGTTTTTTCAGCATTACCATCTTGATTTCTTGTAAGCATGCTCTTTGGACTTGAGTCATGTTCATCTTCCCTTCTGAGCTTTCACATGGCAGTACAATCTCAATAACTCTTTTGTATTCCTGTTTTGATCCTAGTTCCTTTAGTAAGATTCTATGTTCTTTTATTTTCTGGTTTGCTTCTTGCTCATGATGATTGCCTTTTTCATGGTTTTCAAAGTGAATCTCTTCTTGTGGGTCACAGGGTTTCTGTCACACAATTCTTGGGCTAAGAATTTGAGGTTTTCTTGTTGTTTAGGTGCCGGCTAGAAAACTGTAGCTTACCTGGTGCTGAACTGGATGGTGTGGCAAAGCAGAGGCTAGATGAAGTTTTTCTGAGTTACCCCTAGAGTTACCCTGTAACTTGCTCCTTGAGGTGTAGAGGAGGAGTTGTCTGGTCTGAGCTAGAGCACAGGCAGGCTCAACTGAGCCTGCTTGGCCAATCTTAGTCTGGGATAGTGTCTTCCCAATTCTCCTGTCTATGCTAAGGCATTCCTGGGATCCTGGTATTGGTACTTATAGGCTCCACCCCACTGAAGCTCAGGGTCTCCTCCTGCTTCCATGTCTGGGACAACTCTTTTCCTGCACTGGTCCCCTTCAACTACAACAAGAAGGATCCTCCCCTTTATGATTTCTTGGCCTCTTGAGCTAAGAGATTGTTACTATTCCAGTATTTTTCTTGGGGAAATATTCTCTGGGTTAACAACAGGACAGGGAGAGCCCTTGAAGATCACTCTACCATCTTGGGTCCTGAAAGTTCATGTGGCTGACATGCCGACATTAAATTTGCAGGCTGATAGTGTCAGGAGTGGCTGCTGCTGGTACCAGGTATACTGCACTTCTCTCTGACTAAGTTCTACTGGACTCCCATACTGTACTGATATGTTTGAGAATCTGCACTGCTGCTTTTCTTTCAGTCTTCCTGGTGGTTGCTGTTTGGCTTTACTATGGTGGGCACCATGTTGGTACAGCCTGTATGCTCTGCGCTCCTCCAGGCCCATGCAACAGAGTCTTCCCATCAACCTTCCAGGTTGTCCTGGGCCGGAAATCTACCACATTCTATCTCTCAGTGGGTTGCAACACTTTACAATTTGTTCAGATTGTGTTTTTAGAGGTATCTCTAGGAGTTTGTCATAGAATTTATGTGAGCACATGCTCTCACTCTGCCATCTTGGCTCTGCCCCTTGTTTGGTAGTTTTGTTTTCAGAAGGGCCTGATATCCCTTTGGCACAGACCTTATAGATATCATTATTTGGGTTTTGGAATAAATATTGCAATAGGATGATAAAGTAGGAGGGAAAACACAGGGAAGAAATAGGTTCAGTTATCATCAAGTCATAAAATCTCAGAATTGAAATAAACCCTTATCAGTCTTGAATACACCAAAATGAGTGGATAAATTCTTGTATAAATCTTTCTACAAAGAAATTGAAATACAAAGACCACACGATGTCCACTCCAATTTTTTCTGTGTATGATAGCCTTTAGGTAAAATAATGATCATGAGTTCCATTTGTTGATATTTAAATGGGGAGATTGTTTTTACTCTTTCTAGTTTACTCAATTCACTTAGACAATTTTGTTTCTCTAAGCTAATGACTTATTTCTAAATTCATTTTTAAGTTTAGTATGTTGCTAGAATTTGTGGTCAGCTATAACAACATCTATAAGCTCCTCTATTTATTTTTTTCTTCCTCCCTCATACTTCCAAAAGAAAACATAGCAGACATTTTCAAACTGTGAACATTTAAATGTTATTTAATCTGTGGGCTGTCCAGTAGAAACATTTGCCTGTCTTTCATCATGCATAACCTAGTGATTTGTCTGTGTTAAATAAAATGTTTAATGTTTTTATCTGCTAAATTTCCCAACTAAAACATTCTTCCAAAGATCTCTATAGCATACTCATGTAGATCTACAACAGAATTTATTTGGTTGAGAACTGTCCAAGTCACACATGTACAAAACAGAGTTAACACTATGTGAGATAAGGCAGTGTTAGAAACTGGTGTTTGAAGAAGGTACAGAGGTAAAGCACTCTAAGAAGACAAATTGTCCCCTCAGAAAAGGCATGGTAACCTGACATCTGTCTGATTTTTGATACAAATCGCAAATAGACCACAGAGGTGGGACTGACAAAATGATTGTTGTGAAAATCGGAGACTCTAAAGGCTCAGGCCTGTATGCCTTAGAGAATCTAAAGACCCCTCTGTCCATCCCCTTCATGCTGTGGTGAGTCCAGACCCAGTCTAAGGGTTTGAGCAAAATGTGTGTAACAAAGGAGAAAGAAGAATACACTAACATGAGAATTGATACAGAGGTGGGTCTAAAACAGGGTGCACTGAGATTGGTAAAGTGTGGGGCCCTATCCAAGAAGCTAGAAGCATATGCCACAGTGAATGATTTAATGCCATCATATTTGCATCAATTTCAGTTCCCAGATCTCTAAATAGGACATCTCAACACACAAGGAGAGATTCCTTTCTTCTCGTCATTGGTGGGGTTAATGGTTGAACCTTTGCATTAATTTATGGTTTCTTCATCTCTGTGATTTGCTTTATATTTCACAGGATAGTATTCTCACTGACTTGTCCTTGACTTTTCCTCTCATTCAGATTATTTGTACTCCAATCATGTTTAGAAGCATGAAGATCAAGACCTCAATTTTCTGGGCTAGCAAAGAGAATTTGATGTCAGACTTGATGACAACTTTGACCTCCAATTTGCTCTATTTCACCTCCTACACCATGGGGAGCACGAGAAATGGTAGGATGAATAACATAGCAATTATGGTGTCAAATCAGTCTCCACTATTCAAAAAAAAAAAGCACCTACTGCTTTCTGCTCAGAAAATAACTCCAGCCTCATGCTGCCTGTCTACTAATCCATAGGAAACTCTGACATCACCCCTTCCAGGATGTTTGCCACAATATTCTGTGCCTGGATGAAGAACTACATTTGGAGGATTTGTTATTCATATGTTTTTTCATTAAAATCATTGCATTTTAGATCCATATGCTACCTGGAATGATTTGCTATTTGTCTAGCCTGGATGCATTAATTACACGGCTGGGAATTTGTGAGAGCTAATGGTCATTTCATGCTTTATATGAGGTTAAGTAGAAACAGAACTTGGATCACTCTAAGTCTGTCACCCGATTCTTAGATTTTAATTTCTGCAAAAGTTTATTCATAAGTTATGAACCAAAACAACCTTGCACATAATTTTAATGGAATATTTGTTGAAAGAGAGATAGTGATGTTTTACAAAGGAAACAGGGCTTAGGGAAAGCAGAGTAAATTTCAACCTGGTTATGATGACAGGTGAGCCTCAATCTCTGAACTTAATTTTCTTATTATAAAAAAGATATTGAATATATTTCTTGTCTCTACATGATTCTGTTAATATTGCATTAATGTGTTTGTTACTATCCTACTTTTTTTCAATGGAGTTCTCACAAAAATGGTCTTAAGACAAGCTATTTTAATGTTATTTCATTAATTGAATAAAAAGTAGTGGGATATAACCTCAGCTTCTGTAGACTCATTGAAAGTGTCTTCAAGACAACTCCAACAGGAGATAAGATGACAATGATTATGTATATCTAATTATGTCCCTACCATGTTTCTACCATGTTCTTACACAGTTTGATTTCTGTCAAAATTTCTGTATTTGGAATTTTTTCATTGCTTGTGGTTTGAATATTATGAGTATATCTACCATGCATATATGTACATATATTAAAATATTTTAATATATTAAACACTATATATGTCTGTGTATGTATATATACACACATGCATATGTATATACATGTACATTGTGTTATTCTTAAATATTTATGCATATTTATGCACATCAGAGTGCCAAAAACATTTTTGCCAGCAGTAATAGTCTATTTTAATTATAGATTATGTGCTGAATTTTTAAAAACATGTTGAGGTCTGTATTTGCAGCACAGAGATTTGTTATCAGTTTGTTAACATAGGATAGTGAGTTTATGGGACATAACTAGTCATCAAATAATGTTCCTATGTACTCAGTAGGTACTGTTTTTTGAAACTTGCAGGTGCTGCATTGCACTTTTTTTTTTACAGTTTTCTTGCACCATATATGTAGATCTGGACTCTTAATGAATAATTCAATAATTTCTGGTGGCAATGATCTGATCCTGAATTTCCATTTATTCCTCTCTTGCTAGAAGTATATTTATTTGACTGAACAATTTATTTGATCTTCAAAATATTGTTAATTGAGTTCATTTTAAATTTATATACATACATGTATGAGTGGGTGTGTGTGTATTCACATGCATATATGTCTACTCACATACACACATAGACTCAAAAATATACTAGAGTCTTGCAAACTGCTGTTTACTCTTAAACATTTCATGGCTAATTCACCATGAGGCAATATTTTGGTTTACAGTAGTTATATGTATGAGTATACCTAGCCTTTATGATTTCTTTGTGAAGAAAGACCTGTTTGTTCAAATAGAATTTCACTGTCTTCAACTTATTTATTGTGTGCCCTAAATATATATATATATATATATATATATATATGTATGTATGTATGTATGTATGTATGTATGAATGTATGTCTGTATGTATTAGTCTTTTTTGTGATCTGAAAGTAAGACTTCTAGAACTGTTTCAGTGTGATAACCCCAGTGTTACTTTAATACTGCATGCACTTTGTTTAGGAAGCTTCTGAAAATTTCTATCTTTCATTTATAGTTGCAAAAAGTACATCTGATATAACTAGATATTAATTATTATAAATGTGTATTTTTTTAACTTTTCTGATTGGAGACTTACTTCAAGTTACACACAGTTGTCCTGACATAGAAAGTCACAGCCTTCTGCTTAATAGTTTTATTCTCAAGGGGGTTTTTAGGGAGTAATCCAAGGAATTTTTAAACATTACCTTCATACATTGGTTCAATTTCGTCTCTGCTTTGAATTCAAACTCTTTGGTCTTTCCATCTCCTGTTGGTTTACATTAATAACTTTAAAATCATCATGCATAATTGGAATTTTATCACTGTAAAAGCAACTCCACAAAATAGAAGAAAATGTTGTACATATTTTTCCAGTGGTGTCATATAACTTGATACTGTCCATATACATTGAGTCATAATATGATGGTTTGGTACTACTTCTACTGTTGGCAAGAGTAAATTAATAAATTATTAATTTTAAGGTAATTTATCTATAATTTAATATGTATTTAACATATATATAGTTGAAATTATAAAAATAATTTATAAAATAAAGTTATACAAAATAAAATAATTAAATGAAAATAGCCTAAATTAATTTTAGAAAGAAATTTATCAGATCATTTGGTAGAAGACAGCAATCCAGAAGTGTGACTCCTTATTACCTATGCTCTGGATGGTTTACATGGTACAGGACTTAGACAAAAATACTTGCACACAAGGACAATTTAAAAGCAAGGTAAACTGAGGTCGATATCAGAAATTTTAAACATTCATCAAAATTTCAGCAAACTAAGATGAAAGGGAAACCCAAAACTGAAGTTTGAGTGTACCTAAAAGAAGATCAAAGTTTGGAGACCCAAAGCAAAAAAAAAGTGCTTTGAGTGAATCCAAGATGCAGGGAATCCCAAAATACCTTGAAGCCATTTTGAACATTCCTAGGGAGCTGCTGGAGTCAGGAGACATTCAAGATACAGTCATATAAAATTGGGTTTGAATAGTATCATGATTTTCTGAATGTAACAAAACATTTCCCCCACTTTCCTTTAAATTGGAATCTGTACTCAGTTCTATTTAGGAGAGATGATCGTGAGTTCAAGGCTAGAAGATCCAGGAAGAAATTAGACCAAGTTTAGAGAGGAAGTATGACAAAGGAGTGATATATAATTTCTCGATGTCATTTTCTTTTCTTTGTAGAATATTCCAAAAAGTTCCCCTTAGACAAAATGCAACTTATATGAGATCACTGTAGACACTGTGAATATGTGTCCAGGCTTGCATTCCTTACCTTACAAATAGACATGATCATGAGGGGATCCTGCTAGCACAGTAAAGGGAGGATCAGAAATTCTCTAGACCTTTTAACTTAATGAGGTCCTCCTCTAATGCATATTGAGGTTGAAGGGGAAGATATTGATATCATTAAGGATAAACAATACAAATAAAGAAAAGTAAACACATAATATGTGCAAAAGGATAGGAAATATTTTTCTTTCAGAAGAAGTGCATTAGCATTCATGTACAAGATGACACATGAACTGAGTTTCAAAGGAAGCTAGCAACATTTTAAAGGCATAGATGAAGGCATGAAGAACTGCTTTACAAGGATATAGAGATGGGAAATGGAGAGAGAGAGAGAGAAAGAGAGAGAGAGAGAGAGAGAGAGAGAGAGAGAGAGAGAGAGAGAGAGAGAGAGAGCAGTACCTCAGTTGGATTGGAATATAGAGTATGTGAAGGACAGTAAAGTGTGGCTTGTCTGGAAAGGTAGGATAGAGCTAACTTGAGAAGTGTTTTGAAAATCAGGGAATCTGGGGGAGGAGCCAAGATGGCGGAGTAGAAAGACTCACCTCTGCTAGCTCTGAATCCACAGCCCATAAATCTTCTGTAAAGAGAACTCCCCACAAATTCTGGAGCAGAGCAAACCGCGCACCAACACAGTGGAGGAGATTTCCGTTCCAGAGAGCCCTGGAAAGCCATCCCCAGGGGTCCATAACACACCAGACAGTGGAGCACACCCCTGAGCTGCCCAGCTCCGTGGCCCCAGAGGAGCAGATCCGAGCAGGCTTCAGGGATGGAATCTCCTGCGGCCGCGAAAGTTCCTCCACCCACAGGTGCTCCAGGTCAGTGAGAGAGACGTCTGGGTTGCCTGAGAGGGGAGCAGGGTATCTCCATGACTCGGGCCCCCTTGGGAGGCAGCGGCAAAGGTAGTGGTGGCCAGGCACTTCTGGAGCAGACAGGAGCTCAGGGCCATTAATGAAGGTCTCCACATAAACCCCCAGAGGGAACTGGGCCTGGGAGGCAGCCTGACCCCCACCTGAGCACCAGAAATTAAGCTCACATTGAAAAGCAGCCCCACCTGCCATTGAAAGCCTTGAGGCTGGGGAGAAGCATTTGAATCTCAGACCCCAAACACTAGCTGGGTGGATCTAGGCAGGGGTGGAGAGGAATCTCAGAAGTCAAGTAACTGGCTGGGAAAATGCCCAAAAAAGGGAAGAAAAATAAGACCATAGAAAGCTACTTTCTTGGGGAATAGATTTTTCCACCTTTCATTTCTGATGAGGAAGAACAAAGCTTACAATCAGGGAAAGATGTGGAGAGCGGGGCCTCTGCATCCCAGACATCCGAGGAGGATGCCCGGTGGGATCAGGCCTTGGAAGAGCTTGAAAAGGATTTTAAACATCAAGTTAGACAGGTGGAGGAAAAACTGGGGAGAGAAATGAGAGAGGTGCAAGAAAAGCATGAAAAACAGGTGAATACCTTGGTAAAGGAGACCCAAAAAAATGCTGAAGAAAATAACACCTTGAAAAAATAGGCTAACTCAATTGGCAAAAGAGGTTCAAAAAGCCAATGAGGAGAAGAATGTTTTCAAAAGCAGAATTAGCCAAATGGAAAAAGAGGTTCAAAAGCTCACTGAAGAAAAGAGTTCTCTCAAAATTAGAATGGAACAAATGAAGTCTAATGACTTTCTGAGAAACCGAGAAATCACCAAACAAAACCAAAAGAATGAAAAAATGGAAGAGAATGTGAAATATCTCATGGGAAAAACAACTGACCTGGAAAATAGATCCAGGAGAGACAATTTAAAAATTATGGGACTACCTGAAAGTCATGATCAAAAAAAGAGCCTAGACATCATCTTCCATGAAATTATCAAGGAAAACTGCCCTGATATTCTAGAACCAGAGGACAAAGTAGGTATTGAAGGAATTCATCAATCACCACCTGAAAGAGATCCAAAAAGAGAAACCCCTAGGAACATTGTGGCCAAATTCCAGAACTCCCAGCTCAAGGAAAAAATCTTACAAGCAGCTAGAAAGAAACAATTCCAGTACTGTGGAAATACAATCAGGATAACTCAAGATCTAGCAGCTTCTACATTAAGGGATCGAAGGGCGTGGAATAGGATATTCCAGAAGGCAAAGGAACTAGAACTCAAACCAAGAATCACCTACCCAGCTAAACTGAGTATAATACTGCAAGGGAAAATATGGTCTTTCAATGAAACAGAGGACTTTCAATCATTCTTAATGAAAAGACCAGAGCTGAAAAGAAAATTTGACTTTCAAACACAAGAATGAGAAGAAGCATGAAAAAGGAAACAGCAAAGAGAAGTCTTAAGGGACTTACCAGAAGTGAACTGTTTACATTCATACAGGGAAAGACAATATTTCTAACTCTTAAAACTTTTCAGTATCTGGGTAGTTGGTGGGACCACACATACACATGTACATGCATGCACACACATACACACATGTTTAGGCTATTTTTCAAAGCCCAAACTCATTTTTTTCTGCAAGTTCTTTCCCTGAGCCCAAATAACCAAATGATTCTAAAAGTTACATTCATTTCCTTGACAGAAGCCTCATAAGCTCAAAAGACTGTTGGGTGTGGCTCCCTCAATAGAAATTGAACATAAATTTCTGTAGATATACCCTTCTTAGAGAAAATTAACATTGTAAGGAGAATTTCAATCCCTGGACTGACTTTTAGGAGGATAATGCTATTCAGATAATGCAGAATTTCTATGTGTTGGTTAAAGAAAGTAATGCACCAGAAAAAGGAGCACAGTAGATGCCTGCATTGGAAACTGATGTTAATTCTAGTGTCATGGATTTTATAGGCCTTAGTGGTGTTCAGCAGTATTGGACTCAATAGAAGCAAACTGAATATCTATTTGAGCCTCAAAGAAATGGTCAATGGTTCAGGCTCACAGGAAAAAAAAATAAACAAAAAACTATGCCTGTTGAAAGCAAATTTTGGGGGAAACATAATTTTGTCATTTAAAATATTATTTTATTCTAAATTTAAGAAGTAAAACTAACAGTAGAAACAAATGATCACGTCTGAAATTGCAATTCTATTTTGTACACCTTGCTATTCCTTTTGAATATATAATAAACTTATCATACAACTTTCCTTTTTTCCCCCTTTTTTTCTTCCTTCTGTTGAGGTTTACACCCAGGGATATAAAAACCTATGGAGGTTTCATGATGTGTTGTGGTGAAACTCTCTCTGAAAGAATTCAGAGTGAGACCACCTCTAATCCATGTATTGGAATTTATTTAGACTGATGCCTCTCATGAAGCAGTCTAAACTCCAAGAAGAACCAACAACTTCAGAGAAACAAGATGAATTTTTATAGGATAAAGAGGCAATTATATAACATACATTTGCATAAAATATAGCAATATGATTAATATTAGAGAGGCAGGAGAAGTTTGTTAAGAGATTAGTTAATGGAGGAGAGTCCCATCTATGGTTTGATGGTTAAATATTCTGGCCCTACTGCCCTCCAATTGGCTAGCTATTATAGCTCTGTCTGGTCAAGATATATAGTTAGGTATTGTGGTCCTGCCTTGGGTTAAATGGATGATGTGATTGTGATTGACTACAAGAACACACCTGTTTCTCTGGCAATGGGATTGGGGGTCATGGCTGGGTAGAGACTGCTTTCCCCTGCCTGGCCATTCTGTGAGAACTATGAGTTTCAGGGACATATTTGTTAAGTGAACAGTGAGGCATATATGAAAAATTTAGGACATTGGCTGGGGGAGGGTAAGTAGGTACAGTGAGCCTGTAATGAAGTTAGACTACTGGAGCTGGGGCCAACTCTATTAGGACTCCAACACCTCCGTACCCCTGCCCTAGAGATGGTTATCATTAGGCATGTGTGTTTGTGTGAATGTAAATAGAAATATAGATATACAGCTATGTACATAAAAATTCTATATATACTTCAATTTACTAGTTCTTTCCCTGGATGAAAAGAGTGTCTTTTTTCATATGTCCTTTGTAGTTCATTTGAGTGTTTATAACAGTTAAACTGACTTATTTGTTCAAAGTTTTTCTTGAAACAATCTTATTACTGTATACAATGTTCTCTTGGTTTTGTTTATTTCATTCTTCATTATTTTGTGCATTTATGTATGTTTTTCTAAGATATTGAGCTCAATTCTTATAGCATTATAATAGCTCACTGAAATGATATACCACAACTTCTTCAGATATTCCCCAATAGATTGGCATCCCCAAAATTTCTAATTCTTTGCCACCACAAAGTTGCTATAAATATTTCAAAACATTTAGAACAAAAGCATTTTCCCCAGTCATCTTAGGGAGCAGACCTAGTAGTAGTATTGCTAGTTCAATGGGTATTGGCCATCTAATAACTCTTTAGCATAATTCCAATTTCATCTCCAAAATGGATGGATCATTTCACAGTTCCACCAACAGTGAATTAGTATCCTAATTTTCCTCATTGCCTCCAGTATTTGTTGGTTTCCCTTTCAATCATTTTTGCCAATCTGATAAGTGTAAAATGAATATCAAAGTTGCTCTAATTTGCATTAGAAGAATATTTTTTCATATAAGTTGTTCTAGAAATCTTCATAAGAAAACTACCTATTCATATCCTTTGACAATTTATCATTTGAGGAATGACTTGTCTTCTTATAGATTTGACAAAGTTCTTTACATATTTAACTTATGTGACCTTTACATGAGAATCTTTCTATAAAACCTTTCCCCAATTTTCTGCTTTCCTTCTAATATTGGCTACATATATTTTATTTATTTGTCATTTTACTGCATGAAATAAAAGACTATCTGCAGCAGCTAGTTTCCTTTGATGGTGTCTTTGCCACTCTAATTGGTACAAAAATACTCAATTGCTAAAAAAAAAAAAAAGGGGGGGGGAGTGTATGTGTAAGCAATTTAGAAACATGAAATTTTTTTCTCCCTTGTTGAGTCTGGCAGATAGTTCTCTTTGAGTTAGCGAAACTTTATTTTCTTTGTGTGGCCAATTGTGTTGTCATTAGCTGTCATCCTGATTTTTTACTTTATTTCATATAATGTGTGTGTGTTTATGTAGTGAATGACACTTTAACCATCATCTTATGGCAGAGTATACCATACTCTGAGTGTAATAAAGCCTTTTGTCTTATTTGTTTTGGCTTTTGGGGGTTGACTAGTCAAATTGATAAGAAAATTCATGTTAACAGTCTCTTGCACAATGGGCGGTGACAGGGATTACAAGTCACTACCATAGACCCTAAAGGAGTAACCACCTATAAAGGAAGCAATGCAGGAAATTTCTTGACATAATCTGAAACTGACAAACTCCATCCACAATAAAATTAATATAAAGTGATCAGTCTTATAATTACTCTCTACTTGAGACTACATGTGGATTAAGAGGAATATGCTTACTTTGGGTAACTGTAGCATGTTTCCCTTTAAGTGAAATTGTATGTGTATAACTACTGAGACCTTTCAAAGGGTCAAAGATTTTGATACTCCCACCGTCATAGAAGACCCAATGAAGGGGTTCTCTTGCCTGATATGTCAAGAACAATGAGTGGGTGTTAGTACTGAATACTTTTTAGTGCCAGTATATATCCTAGGAGGGACTGAGCATAAAGGTAATGAACTCTTAGCCACCTTACTCTTGGTAATACTGACAATTATTTGAATAAATGACTATGTCCAAAGTGTAATCATTCATTCAAAACTTCAGAAAAAAGTCATGTCAGGGCCAGAATTATTTCTATCATCCCTATCATCATCATTTATCTATATCAATATTTAAAAAAATGAGAAAATGCAGGTGGTTTTGTTATACATATGCATTCCTATATCACTGTCATTAGCATTACGCAAAATTGTACAATAAGCTCCACAACATCTTATGGAGAAAATGAGGTTACAAGTGCAGCACTCAGACTTGGTCCTAGGGGAAGCCACTGAAACCAATATATGAATAACTTCTATTGTGAGATAGAGGGTAGCAACACCAGGTATTGTCCTATGAGGCACAAAGGCAAAGGCACTGTATGAATGGATAAGGAGATCTTTGGCATGGCTTCTTTAGTGGGCTGCACTGAGAGATCACTCCCCCATCTCCTCAGTGCCAGAATTATATCTACAGAGATGATATGCTGGGCTTTTCCTTGGGAAGGTGGCTCTGGCTGCTGGAAATTAGGGGGCCAGTCATCCTATTCTCTGCTTTTGAATATTAGACACATTGGGGGTCCCCCTGTCTTTCTTTCCATTCAATTTCTTCTTCTCCAGACCCCTACTTCTTGTTCCCATGACTCAATTCTCCCCTTTCACTGTAGCTCTTACAATATTCTGGGACTAGGAAGATGGTTGTTGCAGTGCTTTGCCCCAATTGGAACTTCATATCCCCTACTCCACAAGCCCTACTACATGAGAGTAGTGTCTCGCACCCTAACCCAGACATATAGGTCACTGCCATAATGCATACCGCTCTATGGCACCCTGGTGCAGTTTTCCTCTATTAGAAAAATATATATAAACAAACACAAAGCTTTATATTCCAATTGTTCCCTAATATATAAATCCTGGGAAAAAAAGTACATTTCCCAAACAAGCATTTTAGTAGACTGGCACTATTTGTAGTTGAGTTCAAGTATTTTAACATAAACTTAAGCTCTCTATGACAACAGAATCTATGCTTTCTACAAGCACAGGAGCAGATAGGATTGCAGAGATACTACCTGTCCCTGCTTAATTTTAATCTCCTAGACAAGTCTCAATACTTGAATTTGTTTGTTTGTTTCATTGAACTTGAAGATTATGAGTATTTGAGATGGTGACATCAATTTATAACGTTGTTTGAAAGGTTTTATGGATTACTATGATGTCTAGTTTATTGTTAATAACTGTCTTATCTATAAAAATGATCTGATTCTCATATATATACACACACGTACACATACATATGTATAAATGTATGTATATACATACACAATATACATATATCCAGGTATAAATGCATATGTGTATTTTTGTGTATTCATATATGTATATGCATATGGGTATGTATGTATAAGCGTGTGTATGTATATATGCATGTATTATGTTTGTATAGCATATGAGAGGGAGTCTAATTACGTAATATGAGAATTTATCCCCTGTATAGTAATAGTCAGAAGGTCACGGCTTGCATATTTCCTGAGTACAAAATTTTTACTACATTTAGTAATATATTGCATAATTCACCTGCTACATTGTCTAGCTAAGACTCTGGACTCTGACCAATTTTCTTTCTTTTTTTTTATAAATTTATTGATTAAACGTTTTACATTCATTTTCACAAAATTTTGGGTTCCAAATTTTCTCCCCATTTGTCCCCTCCCCCCACCTCAATACGCCAAGCATTCTAATTTCCCCTGTCACCAGTCTGCCCTCTCTTCTATCATCCCTCCCTTCCCTTGACCACGTCTTCTCTTTTGACCTGTAGGGTCAGATAACTTTTTATACCCCATTACCGGTGTTTCTTATTTCCTAGTAGCAACAACAATACTCAACAGTTGTTCTTAAAACTTTGAGTTCCAACTTCTCCCCATCCCTCCCTCCCCACCCATTGCCTTTGAGAAGGCAGGAAATTCAATATAGGCCCTATCTGTGTAGTTTTGCAAATGACTTCCATAATAGTCATGTTGTGTAAGACTAACTATGTTTCCCTCCATCCTATCTTGCCCCCCATTGTTTCTATTCTGTCTTTTGATCCTGTCCCTCCTCGAGTGTTGACTTCAAATTGCTCCCTCCTCCCATTACCCTCCCTTCCATCCTCCCCCCACCCTGCTTATCTCCTTCTCCCCCACTTTCCTGTATTGTAAGATAGGTTTTCATACCAAAAAGAGTGTGTATTTTATTCCTGCCTGTAGTCGAATGTGATGAGAGTAAACTTCATGTTTTTCTCTCAGCTCTCCTCTTTTTCCCTCCACTAAAAAGTCTCCTGCTTGCCTCTTCTATGAGAGACAATTTGCCCCATTCCATTTCACCCTCTCTCCTCCCAATATATTTCTCTCTCTCATGGTTTACCTTAATTTTTTTAAGATATGATCCCCTCCTTTTCAATTCACTCTGTGCTCTCTGTCTCTGTGTGTGTGCATGTGTGTATGTGTGTGTACATGATTGTATGTGTGTGTGTATGAGTGTGTGTGTGTGTGTGTGTGTGTGTGCGTGTGTGTAATCCTACCAACTACCCAGATACTAAAAGCTTTCAAGAGTTACAAATATTGTAACTTTCCATGTAGGAATGTAAACAGTTCACCTTTGGTAAGTCCCTTATGACTTTGCTGTTTACTTTTTCATGCTTCTTCTCATTCTTGTGTTGGAAAGTCAAATTTTCTTTTCACCTCTGGTCTTTTCATCAAGAATGCTTGAAAGTCCTCTGTTTCATTGAAAGACCCCATATTTTTTCCCCTGAAGTATTATACTCAGTTTTGCTGGGTAGGTGATTCTTGATTTTAGTCCTAGCTCCTTTGACTTCTGGAATATCCTATTCCATGCCCTTCAATCCCTTGATGTAGAAGCTGCTAGATCTTGCATTATCCTGATTGTATTTCCACAATACTGGAATTGTTTCTTTCTAGCTACTTGCAATATTTTCTCCTCAACCTAGGAATTCTGAAATTTGGACACAGTGTTCCTAGGAGTTTCTCTTTTTGGGTCTCTTTAAGGTGGTGATCGATGGATTCCTTCAATACTTATGTTGCCCTCTGGTTCTAGAATACCAGGGCAGTTTTCCTTGATAATTTCATGAAAGATGATGTCTAAGCTCTTTTTTTGATCATGGCTTTCAGGCAGTCTTATAATTTTTAAATTATGTCTCCTGGACCTATTTTCCAGGTCAGTTGTTTTTCCAATGAGATTTTTCATATTATCTTCCATTTTTTTCATTTTTTTGGTCTTGTTTTCTGATTTCTTGGCTTCTCAGAAAGTCATTAGCCTCCATCTGTTCCATTCTAATTTTGAGAGAACTATTTTCTTCAGTGAGCTTTTGAACCTCCTTTTTCCATTTGGCTAATTCTGCTTTTGAAAGTATTCTTCTCCTCCTTGGCTTTTTGAACCTCTTTTGCCAGTTGAATTAGCCTTTTTTTTCAAGGTGTTATTTTCTTCAGCATTTTTTTGGGTCTCCTTTAGCAAAGTATTGGCCCATTTTTCATGCTTTTCTTGCATCTCTCTCATTTCTCTTCGCAGTTTTTCCTCCACCTGTCTAACTGGATTTTCTAAGTCCTTTTTGAGCTCTTCCATGGCAAATTAGGTTCCCCAAGGAGCAATGACAAACTATTCTCTTCAAAGTTTTCTGAGTAACCTGGGGGGATGAAGGTGGAAGTCTCTTACACTGTAGTTTAAGCCATTTCCCAAGGTGCTCCCCAACATCAATCAAAGAATAGAAGTCTCTTAGTTTATTGCAACACCTTAGTGCACCAAAGAGAGGTATAGCAAAGGAAGAGGTGAAAAAAATCCCCCTAACTAGGATGTACTCTCTCTTCTTTACATATTCAGTCTCTGGAGAAAATTATTATAAATTTAAAGTCCAATGGTATTAAGGTAGATACATAGGGAGCTCACATGAGGAGACTCCTTTTATGATTGATGACTCTGGGAATCTTATTTTTTCCCCTTTAAATACCCATCAATTTTACTTGAGGGAAAGCATAGGACATGAATAATTACAATATGCCACTGCCATTTGTATTGATAATGCATTTTTGCTTATTGTTAATATAATTTTGGTTATTGATAGGAAGAATTTCCCCACCAAATAATGAGCCTGGGAAGATTTGTAGAAAGTTCCACATCTTTTGTTAATTTCCTAATGAGGTTCGCAAGGGTTGTGAATTTCTCTGACTTTGAAACGTGTATAAATACTCTGAGGTGCAGTTTTACTTTGGGGCTTAGTGTTTGGAATAAGGTTTGTGCACCATAGGAGATTCTGGGAAGCCATAAAGCAGCCCCCCAGCTTTGAAAATCCAGATGTTGGTGCTTCCCTCTCTGGTTACTATGTATATATGTAATGGTCAGACAGTTGGCCTATTAGCATCTGATTCCTTGGCGACCATTATTAGCTCCCTCAGCGAGGACTGGACTTACCAGCTTCACTCAGTGTGTTTCAATTCTCTCTCCCCAACTGTTCAGTTTATAAATCCCTTTGATAAGTCTAAATTTTATAAGCCCAGTAAAAACTGGTGACTCCAATACACAAAAGCCTGAACCTATCACATCTTCCTGAATTCTAAGACATAATTTCTTACGTTAGGAAAAACATAATCAAGTTTTCATTTTTCCTCACTTTAAATTTATCAAGTTATCTTTCTTAATAAACCATCTCTGCACAGATTTATCTGTGTATCTATCTGTCTATCTATCTATCTATCTTTGTTTACCCTCTCTCATCTCTCTATAATATATCTAACCTATCCATCTTACTTCACACATTATATATGTAGGTACAGGTTCATAAGCATATTCATATGGACAGCTGGGTCCTAATTATTACAAATATTTAATTCCATGAAGTGGTCAAATTATTCAAATCTGCACTGCATATTTCCCTTGGGCTAGGATCAATTACCATATTTTGTAAAATTATAACTTCAAATATGATGAATTTTAAAAAATGCAACCATTTTAGGTGATTCATTACTCATATTAATAAGGACCTCGTTGTATATGTGTAAAACAGAGAAAGAGATAGACAAAAAAGTATGTATTAGATATATTTCATTGATATGTGAACCTCACTGTGATAAATTCCATTATCAATGTAGCATTTTTGTGGCACTAGTCACTCTCTTCTCTTTTCCCCATTTTGAATCTTTGCTGAACTAGTTCATGTGTATTCTGTCCTCCTCTATTGAGTCTCTATCCCACTTGTTGTATCACTGAATATGCCCTGTCAAACTTCAGCATTAGTGAATTAGATTATAGCTTTCTTTCTCTGATCTATGTCTCACTTTGGTATACTGACTAATTATTATGAATATTTTTACATAATTGCTTTTTTTATTTGTTCTTTAAGCCAAAAGCTATTCAGAAAGTAATTGTTGAATTTCCATTAATGACTATATCTGTTGCTCATATTCCTCTCTTCATTATCATTTTTAGTGAATTTTAATGTGTAAAAGGACACATTTGTGATGTTTCCCTTTTTTACATTTATGATTCATATATGTTCACTGAATTGTCATTTTTTACTGATATGTGGGATGCTGGGATATATTTTTTTTTAACATTTGTATTTAGAAATCACTGTAGGCCCATCAAATTAAAATTTTTCCCATAGTCCATTCAGTTCTATTTTCCTCCTTTATTTTAGTTAGGATTATATAGTTCTGGAAAATAAGAATTGAAATATGTTAGTATTACTATGCTATTATCAATGATTTTTCATTATACTTCACCTAGCTTTTCTCTTATATAGATATAATATATTGAGTGCATATAGTTTTAAATTTGATTTTTCATTTCCTTTATTCCACTAAAAATAATGCATGTTTTCAATTTATCTCTCTAGAAATTATCATATTTATTTTTGGTTTCTCTGATATCACAGTTGCAATTTCTGATTTTTAAAGTCCCTTTAAGTATAATAAGTTTTGTTTTGTCTTCTCATTTTCACTCTTCATGTGGATGTAAATTTTTGTTTTTTTCTATGCAAGTCTAAATAATTTTGAAGAATTCTAATATTCCTTTTCATTAAATAATCAATTATTTTTTCTGATGCCTAGTGTCAGTTTTCTAGAATTATTGTTAGGGACTATCAGCCAGTGTCCCTTGCTCTTTACAATATGATATTCTTTAGTTTCTTTTTTTTGTAAGTTCAAATAAGTTCAAAGTCATCCTTTTTAATTCAGATTCATTCTCCCGTAAAACTGAAAAATTTTTTTCTTTCCTTCTTCCTTGCAAAAAACTTCTTCTTAGATTAGTATTTCCAAAAGTTAACTAAGTGTTCCTTGTTGAATTAAACTTAGAGTTTCTTTCTACTTATATTCCACCATGTGTCACAATCTATATTTTGCAATCTGCTTCTCATATTTCTGAGAAATTTCTTTCTGTATTGTTCAAACAATATGTTCTAGTATTGTTTTAATGATTTGTCTAGAGCATTGACCTGTAGATTATTTTAAATTCCATATTAAAGTTTAATTTTTACTGTTTTATGGATCTTAAATGTGTTCTTCTACTTGTTATTTTTTGTTCCACTTTTTCCAGTTTTATCATTCTTTTTCAAAAAACAAAAAACTTATGGATAATATATTTATCTTTTTTTATTTGTTACCTAAGACTTGTTTATTTTAACCTAAATAATTCTATTATCTTTCTTCATTTTCTGATTTAATTTTATTCTTTAATTATCCTTCTTACATTTAAGGGAACTTCTGGGAACTGTTCCATTGTTGTTTTATTTTCATAACCCTTCAACTCAATTTACTTTATGATAAGGTATTTTTGTTCATTTTCTCTCCATTCATTTTTGTCTTTATCAATCACTTTATTGTTTTTGTTTTTGTTGTTGTTGTATCCTTCATGAAATTGTTCCTCTTTCAACTACTTTTTATTTGTTTTTAGGACCCAGTACTCTGTCTATTGTCCTTGTCTTTTGTCTGGTATTTCAGACCACCAAAAAGGACAGAGACTTTGTTCTAAAGTTATTATGTCAACTAATTGGGACACTGTGGCAAAGTGCACTCCTAGAAGTCACAACAAGTTTCCTATTTCTTCCTAAGTCTATATATCTGTTTTCAGTGCTACACTTCTGGATTCCTCTCTACTCTTTATTTTTTCAACAAAACGCTGCTCTATTAAATAGTGTTGTTGTACTAACAACAGGATGAATTGACTCCTTGGGACTGGTTTTATTTATGGAGTTCAAATTATCTTGGGAGCAAAGAACTTCCAGGACTCTATCCTTCAAGTCCCTATTTGGGAAGGTTGGGGTGGAAGGTGGGGAGAACATAAAAAGGGATAGATCCCAGAAACCATTGGCTAAGGTGGCTATTACAAGAAATATAGGGATAGCACTTACTTTTATAGCAATAGGAGAGAAAAAATAAAATTTACAATGTCAGAAAAAAGAGTTACTTTTTAGTTAATGTTGCTGTTACTTTCTGGGAAAAATACTTGAGGTGGGTTCTTTCAATTTTCCATTCACTTTCATTGTTGGTGAAGCTTTTTTGTTTTCTTTTGTTTTTCCTTTTGAAGCTCCTCAATAGCAGTATAAAAGAAAGACCTGCTTTTACGTTACCTCTAACATAGTAACCTTCCAAACTTCCCCTGCAATGATAAATATTTCAGTGTTATATATAGCCATATGTATCAATATAGTCTTGAGTATGTCTTGGTAAACTTACCCCAAAGTTCATTTTTTGTTTCTTTATGTTCCCTGCATCACCTGAAAAGTCAATTTCAAAGCCTAGAATAGGAAGTTGCTTAGTATCATACTCAAAATCTGTTGACTGTTTATATTTCCTTCAGTGACAGAATAATAATAGATAATTTTCACTCCAATTAAATTTGCCAAAGTATTTTTCAGGAATTTAAACAGTACTGTGCCTTTCACTTGTGATGAGAAAGGCATTAACTTTTCAAAGCAGTACACTGTGTGCCAACTCTTTAACACATTAATAAATGTAGATTTGGAATTAACAATACTCAAGCTTCAGATAGAAATTAATGTTTTAAATGACTAAACAAGCCACTGTTTTTCCATTCTATGAATAAAAATAAGCCAAATCCACATATTTCAAGTTTCCACTATACTGAAAAGTTGCTGACATAAACTGTATTATTTATTTTATAACTTCTCAGAATGATGGCTACCTACTACAAGAAAGTTTTTTCGATATATAATGCTTCCTTATTTGTATCTGGTGAGGTTTAATATTGAAAGCAATCAACCTTTTAAACCTTCTCCTCTTCAGGGAATATACTCAAATTGGAGTCACAATTCAATTGTAAACTGGTCAGGGACAGTACTGATATATGGATTGCTAAATTGCAAGGTGACAACTTGTGAATTCTTTAGGGAATACCCACTCTTAACTTGCTTTGAATTCTGAGAGTACTTGGTCTAAGCTAGCTCATTATTTAAAAAGAAAAAAAAACTGACAGGAAAGAAAAATATCCTTTATGGATTGTTCTCATATTGAAGCTAATAGAGAAGATGATCATATTAAAAAAAATGCTAACCTCAAAGTAGTGTTTAAATACATGAAGCATCCATCACAATAATTAAGGCTTTCATTTGCTGGCTAGATTGCTAGAAAAAGCAAAACACTGTTATTCTTTTTAACCTTGTCCCTTCTTGACCGTTATTTTATTTACTCTAAAGATAATCAGAGCAAATATTTGATATATATGGTGTCTATACTTACTAAATACTAGGTACTCTTACTAGAAATACACCAGATTTTGCCAGCCCCTCCATGGCTAGATTTTCATTAAACTATTCTGGAAAGAAAAAATGATAATAATTTGATGTTCTTAATTTAAAAGGCCTGTTTTCCCCATTGCATGGGCTATTGTAGGATCAAACATTCTTAGGATCATTATTATACAATGTGTAATTATGTAATATTTTTAATATTGCAGACTCTTCCTACTTTATGGAAGTTATAGACTATAATTCGCTAATATTTCTTTTCTTCTCTAAGGGAGAAGAATAATGATCCCATTTTCCTCTCCTATTTAGTTGACTTATTCACAGACCATAGTTATGTAGGATGTTCTTTTAATAGGTAAATTAATCAATCAATAAACATTTATTAAAAGCCTACTATGGGCCAGAAACTCTACTAAATTCTGGAGATTACTAAAAGAGGCAAGAGATAGTCTCAACCCTTAAGAAACTTACAGTATAATGAAGGAGACAAAATGCAAGCACATATATGCAAAGCAATCTATGTAAAGTATAAATGGAGAATAATTAAAAATGGAAGGCATGTAACTGTGGAGTTGGAGTAGAAAATGGGATTTTAGTTGGGATTTATATGCAGTCAGTGAATTCAGTAATCAGAACAGAGAAAAGACAGTTTTTCATAGGAGAAAAGCTATGGAAAATGCAAAGGGACAAGAAGATAGTTTCTTCTTTGCAGAACACAGTATTTCTGGAAGTAATAATGCACAGTAAAAGGAAATGAGGACTGAGCATATTAGAAAGGTAGGAGCAGACTAGATTACTAAGGGCTTTTTAAAAGTTTATTTATTTGTAATTTTCAACATCTACTTCCATAAGTTGTAATCCCCCTCCTTCCCTCCCCAAACACCCTGCAATCTGGTAGAGGCTTTACATTTACATTCCTGTTAAACATATTTTTGCACGAGTTATATTGTATAGAAGAACCATAATGAATGGGAGAAACCATGAGAAAGGAGAAAACAAAAAGAAAACCAAAAATGTAAAAAAAAAAAAAAAATAGCCTGGTCCACTCTGTGTTCAGACTCAATATTTCTTTCTGGGGATGTGAATGGAATTTTCTATCTTGAATTTTTTTTAATTCTTTCCATCTGGGAATAGCTCTAGGTTCTTCCATTGTTGAGAAGGGCCAAGTCTATCAAAATCATTTATAGCAGGCTGACTGTTACTGTGTACATATTGTGCTGGTTCTGCTCCCTTCACTCAGCATCAGTTCCTATAAATTTTTCAAGGTTTTACTGAAGGCTGTCTGTTCATTTCTCATGAAATGTATTCACAAAAGTATTCCATTACATTCAAACACCACAACTGTTCAGCCATTCCCCAGTTGATGGGAATTCCCTCAATTTTCAGTTTTTGGCCACTACAAAAAAACTGCTATAAATATTTTTGTACATATCAGAGATTTTCCCATTTTTATGAACTCTTTGGGATACAGACCTCAGAGCAGTATTTCTGGGTCAAAGGGTATGCACATTTTTATTGACCTTTGAGCATAGTTCCAAATTTCTCTCCAGAATGGTTAGATCAGTTCACAGTTCCATCAAAAATGAATTATGATTCCAAATTTCCCACATCTTCTCCAACATCTATAATTTTCCAGTTTTTTTCATGTTAGTCAATCTGATGGTTGTGACGTGGTACCATAGGGTTGTATTTGTTTGCATCTCTCCAATCAATAGTTACTTAGAGCTTTATACATGACTATAACTTACTTTAATTTATTCCTCTGAAAACTCTGTTCATATCCATTGACCATTTATCAATTGTGGAATGGCTTTTATGCCTGTAACTCAATTCTGTATATATTTTAGATATGAGGCTGTTATTAGAGAAACTAGTCATAAAAATTTTTCCCAGTTTTCTACTTCTCTCTTAATCTTAATTATACATTTTGTTTGTACAAAAACTATACAATTTAATGTAAGGAAAACTGCTCATTTTGCATTTCATAATGTTCCCAATCTCTTGTTTGGTCATAAATTCCCATGTTCTCCATAACTCTGCAGATAAAGATTCTTTGGTCCCCTAACCTGTTTATAGTATCAGTCTTTATATCTAAATTGTGTATGCATTTGGAATTTTTTTCTTTTTTGGTGTATGGTTGGTCTATGCCCAGTTTCTGCCATACTATTTTCCAGTTTTCCCAGAATTTTTTTTTTTTTTTTTGTCAAAGAGTGAGTTCTTATGCCAGAAGCTGGAGTCGTTGAGTTTACCATACAGGAGATTTCTATAGTCATTGAACACTGTGTCTTGTGTACCTAGCCTATTCAACTGATCTGGCCCTCTATTTCTTAGCCAGTACAAAGTATTTTTGATGTTTACTGCTTTATTATACAATTTAAGATCTGGTATAGTGAAGCCACTTTCTCTAGTATGTCTTTTCATTAATTCCCTTGATATTGTGGAACATTTGTTCTTCCAGATGAAATTTGACATTGCATTTTTCTAGGTCTACAAAATAACTTTTTGTAGTTTGAACTGTACAGCAGAATTCTCATTTTTATTATATTAGCTCAGCCTATGCATAACCAACTGATTTGTTTTCAATCATTTAGATCTGACTTCATTAGTGTGAAAAGTGTTTTGCAGTTGTGTTCATATAGTCTGTAGGTTTGTTTGACAGGTAGATCCCCAAATATTTTATAATGTCTACAGTAACTTTAAATGAAATTTCCCTTTCTATTTCTTGTTTTAGTCATTCTTTCATTTATTTATTTGTTTGTCTGTTTGTTTTCAGTGTTCCACAATCACAACAATATAACCTAGATTTTTTTCTTTCCATCACTACCCCTCTCTTCCCCCCACTTCTCCCCTTCCTCCCCAAGACAGCATCCAATTTTATATAGGTTTTGCACAAACATTCCTATTAAATACATTTTCACCATGGTGATGTTGTATAGAAGGTTAAAATGAATGAGAGAAATCATATAACAAACCAAAATGTAATACTAAAAAAAGAAAATAATCTGCTACAATCTGTGATTGAAATCCACAATTGTTTCTCTGGATGTGGAAGGCATTTTATCTTAAAAGATCATTGGGAAGTTTTTAAGTCCTTGCATTCCAATGAACTTCTAAGTGTACCAGAAAAAGTCTTTGCACACTGTGGTTGTGGCTGCATGTAAAGTTCTCCTCGTTTTGCTCCTTTTGCTCAGCATCAGATCACATAAGTCTTTCCAGGACTCTCTGAAGTTCTCCTGTTCATCATTTCTTATAGCACAATAGTGTTCTATTACATTCAAATATCATAATCCATTCAGTCATTCCCCAATTGATGGGCATCCCCTTGATTTCCAGTTTTTGGTCACCACGAAGAGTGCTACTATAAATATTTTTATACTTATGGGACCCTTTCTCATTTCTATGATCTCTTTGTCCCAGAAGCAATATTGCTGGGTCAAACGGTATGCTTATTTTTGTAGTCTCTTGAGCATAGTTCCAAATTGTTCTTCAACAATGAATTAGTGTTCCAACTCTCCCACATCTTCTCCAACATTTATTATTTTCCTGTTTTGTTATGTTAGCCAATTTGATAGATGTGATACAGTACCTCAGAGTGGTTTTGATTAGGATATCTCTAATGAATAGTGATTTTTGAGCACAGTCATATGATTATAGATAGCTTTAATACCTTCCTCTGAAACTTTCCTGTTCCCATCCTTTGATCATGGGGGTGGAGCCAAGATGGAGGAGTGAGAGCAATGGCTCACATAAGCTCTCAGACAAACTCCTTCAGGTACCTCTGAAAGGAGAATCTGACCAAATTTTGGAGGTGCGGAATCCAGTGGGAGACAGACAGTGACATATTTGGAGCTCAGGTTGTACTGGAAGGTCCACGGGAAGAATCTGTTCCGCGGGAGTGAGCCCACAGTGCAGAGCGCAGGGTGTCCAGTGCAGTGGAGCAGAAGAGATCAGAGAAACCTGAGTGGCGGGCGGAACCAGAGGAGCAGTACCAAGCACGGCAGACAAGCCAAACCAAGTCAGTGAGAGCCACCAAGCGCCAGATATCAGTGAAGCAACTCCTGAGACCTTCAGCCCGAAGATCGAACTTCGGTAAGTAACCTACACGAACTTTTGGGAGCCAGTATGGCAGAGTGATCAGTAAATGCTCTCTCCTCCCCCATTGATGACCATGAAAGAACCATAAAATATTTCCCCAGAAAAATCCCAGATCAATAGAAACAGCAGAAGGAGGCCAATAGTCTCATAACACCTGAGACAAGGAAAATAGCTAAGGGGGATTCCTCCTACAGTGGAAGGGGCAAACTGGAAGGATAGAGGATCCAGGGCAGAGAAAACTTGCACTAGGACCCAGGCAAGCCTCAGCGCCAGGAGAGGAGCCCCAGGAGGCATGGAAACATGCATTAGCATCTAGGCATGCCTCAGTTGTCCAGGGGAATCAGAAAGACAAGAAGGCATCTGGAATCACCAGCCCCTGAGCCTGCCTTTGCCTCAGTTCAGCTGAGGAGATCTCCTGTGACCAGACCACCCCTCTCCTGCACTTAACAAGATAAACCCAGGGTTGATCTGGGAAAGACCAAACAAAAACATGCTTTTAGCTTTTTCACACATCAGCTCAGCAAAAAGTTCTCTAGCTTTGGAGTGAAAGAACCAGAAGCCACAACACTCAATCAACATCATGAACAAGAAAAAGCACAGGACAGAAAGAACCATAAAATCTTTCTATGGGGATAAGGACCAAAGCAAAAACACCAAAGAGGTCAGAGCTGAGACTGTACTTCCATCTGAAACTTCAGAAGGGACTATGAGCTGCTTGCAAGCACACGCAGCTCTCCTGAAATAGCTGAAGAAGGAAATAGAAGATAAACTGGCCAATGATCTTAAAATTATTAAGAAAGAATTCACTGATAAGAACATCTCTTTGAAAAGGAAAACTGAACAAAGGGAAAAGGAAGTTCAAAAATTAACTGAAGAAAATATCTTCAAAAAAGGGCAAATGGAAAAGGAAGTACAAAAATTAACTGGAGAAAATAGCCTCTTAAAAGGAAAAATTGGGCAGATGGAAAAGGAGATGCAAAAGTTAATGGAAGAAAACAATTTGATAAAGATTAGAACTGGGCAAGTAGAAATGAATGACTCAATGAGACAGTAAGAATCAGTCAAAATCTAAAGAATAAAAAGATAGAAGAAAATGTAAAATATCTAATTGGAAAAACAACTGACCTGGAAAATAGATCCAGAAGAGAAAACTTAGGAATTACTGGCCTGCCAGAAACCCATGATGGAGAAAAGAGCCTGGACAATATCTTCCAGGAAATCATCAAGGAAAACTGCCCAGAAGTGCTAGATTCAGAAAGCAAAATAGTCATCGAAAGAATCCACCGTTCCCCTCCTGAAAGGGATCCCAAACTCAAAACCCCAAGAAATATAGTTGCCAAATTCCGGAGCTATCAAGTGAAGGAGAAAATATTGCAAGCAGCCAGAAAGAAACAATTTAAGTATCAAGGAGATACAGTCAGGATTACACAGGACCTTGCAGCTTCTACATTAAAAGATCGAAAGAATTGGAACCCAATATTCCGTAAGGCAAAGGACTTGGGACTACAACCAAGGATCAACTCCCCAGCATAGTTCAGCATAACATTTCAGGCAAGGAGAAAGTCATTCAACGAAGTAAGGGATTTCCAGAGCTTCCTGACCAAAAGGCCAGAACTTAATAGACAACTCGATCTTCAAATGCAGGTCTCAAGAGAATCATAAAAAGGTAAACGGGGGAGGGAACAACTTGTTACTCAATTGTGCAAATTATTTACATCTCTATAAGGGAAGATGATACCTGTTAATCTTGAGAATTGTGCAGCTATTAAGAAATATAAAAGGGATATGTTTAGGGGGAACGGGTATAAAGTAAATGATATCATGATAAAAAATATGATTTAAGTATGAGAAGGGATTGTAATAGGAAGTGTGAAAAGGAGGAAGCAGAAAATGGCAAATTACATCACAAGAACAAGTACAAAATCATAGTAGAGGGAAAGAGGGGAGGGAGATGAGCATTGTGTGAGAGGTACTCTCATCTGATTTGTTTTAAGCACTGAACAATAAACTTAAGTAGACAATCCTAACTAGCCCTATAGGCAGTAGGAGGGGAAGGGGGAAGAAAGGGGAGGGAGGCTAAAAGGGAGGGAAGAAGCAATAAGAGTAAAGGGGACATAGGATAAAGGTCAAAGAATGGAGCAGAATATATTGTGCTTCAGCTGATGTAAGAAAGGCAGGAGTAGCAATCCTAGTCTTAGAGAAAGCAAAAGCAGAAATAGATCTCATCAAAAGGGATAAGGATGGGAACTATATCCTGCTAAAAGGTACCATAGAACATGAAGCAATATCATTACTAAACATCTATGCTCCAAGTGTTATAGCATCCAGATTCCTAGAGGAGAGGTTGGGGGAGTTGAAGGAAGAAATTGACAGCAAAACAATACTAGTGGGGAACCTCAGCCTCTCTCTTTCTGAACTTGATAAATCTAACCTCAAAATAAACAAGAAAGAGGTTAAGGAGGTAAATAAAACTCTAGATAAGGTAGATATGATAGATCTTTGGAGAAAACTGAATGGGAATACAAAGGAATATACCTTTTTTTTCAGCGGTACATGGAATATTTACAAAATTTGACCATGTACTAGGACATAAAAATCTCACAATCCAGTGCAGAAAGGCAAAAATAATCAATGCATCCTTCTCAGATCGTAATGCAATAAAAATTATATGTAATAAATGGTCATGGAAAGATAAAGCAAAAATCAATTGGAAACCAAATAATCTAATCCTAAAGAAGGAATGGGTTAAAGAAGAAATCGTAGAAAAAATTCAACAACCTCATTCAAGAGAATGACAATAATGAGACAACCTACCAAATCTTATGGGATACTGCAAAAGCAGGTCTTAGGGAAAGTTTTATATCTTTGAATGCCTACATAAATAAAATAGAGAAAGAGGAGATCAATGACTTGAGCATGCAGCTGAAAAAGCTAGAAAAAGAACAAACTGAAAATCCCCAAGAAAATACCAAATTAGAAATACTGAAAACCAAAGGAGATATTAATAAAATTGAAATTAAGAAAACTATTGAATTAATAAATAAAACCAGTAGTTGGGTTTATGAAAAAATTAATAAAATTGAAAAACCTTTCATCAATTTGATTAAAAACAAGAAAGAAGGAAATCAAATTGCTAATATTATAAATGAAAGGGGTGAACTCACCTCCAATGAGGAGGAAATTAAAACAATAATTACAAATTACTTTGCCCAACTTTTTGCCCACAAATTCAATAATCTAAATGAGATGGATGAATATTTTAAAAAATACAAATTGTCCAGATTAACAGAAGAGGAAGTTGAATACTTAAACAACCCCATCTCAGAAAAAGAAATTGAACAAGCCATCAATGAACTCCCTCGGAAAAAATCTCCAGGACCATGTGGATTCACAAGTGAATTCTATCAAACCTTTAAAGAATAGTTAATTGCAATACTATATAGATTATTTTTGAAAATTGAGGAAGAAGGAGTCCTCCCAATTTCTTTCTATGATACAAATATGGTTTTGATACCCAAACCATGAAGAGATAAAACAGAGAAATAAAATTATAGACTAATTTCTCTAATGAATATAGATGCAAAAATTTTAAACAAGATTTTAGCAAAACGAATACAGCATCTTATCAAGAGAATAATACATTATGATCAGGTAGGCTTCATACCAGGAATGTAGGGCTGGTTCAATATTAGGAAAACTATCCTTTGATCATTTATCAATTAGAGAATAACTTATACTCTTACACATTTGCTTCAGTTTTCTATATATTTTAGAAATGAGGCCTATTTTCACAGATACTAGTTGCAAAAAATTTTTTTGCAGTTTGCTTCCGTCCTAATTTGGTTGCACTTTGTGCAAAAACTTTTCAGTTGAATTACTCAAAATTATCTATTTTGCACTTCATTTCATTCTCTATTGTTCAGTCATAAATTTCTCAATTCTCCATAAATCTTACAAATACACTATTCCTTGCTCCCCTAATTTGTTTGCAGCATCAATCTTTATACCTAGATCATGTATCCCTTTATTCCTATGCTTTCCAGTGTTTTCAATAGAAATTGGTGTTGTATGAGATGATCATGTGATTTCCATTAGTTTTGTTGTTAATATGATCATTAATTCTAATAGTTTTTGTTATATTAAAGTAGCCCTGCCTTCCTGGTATAAATTCTATCTAATCATAATGTATTATTTGCATAATTAATTGTTGTTCTCTGTTTGCTAATATCTTATTTAAAATTTTGGCATATATATTCATTAGAAAAATTGGTCTGTGATTGTCTTTCTCTGTTTTGGCTCTTTCTGGTTTAGGTATCTAAATCATATTTGTATCATAAAAGGAATTTGATTCTATTCCTTTTTCAGCAATTTTCCCAAATACTCTATATGCTATTGGCATTAACTGTTCCTAAAATGTTTGCTAGAATTCACATGTAAATTAATCTGGCCCTGGTGATTTTTTTTCCTATGGAGTTCAATGGTGGTTTGTTCAATTTCTTTTTCTGGGATGGGGATATTTAAGTATTCAACACTGTTTTATGTTAATCTTTGCAATTTATATTTTTTAAAAATCTCGTTTACACCATCAAATTTATGGGCTCATAGTTGGGCAAAGTAATTTCTAACTGCAGTTTTAATTTCCTCCTCATAGGAAATTTTCCTTTTTGATATTGGCAATTAATTTTTCTTCTTTCTTTTTTTAATCAAGTTGACCCAAAGTTTCTCAATTTTATTGTTTTTTTTTCATAAAAGCAACTCTTAGTTACATTATTATTTCAATTAATTTCTTAATTTCAGTTTTAATAATCTCTCCTTTGGTTTTCAGTATTTCTATTTTGGTATTTACTTTGGGATTTTGGATTTGTTCTTTTTCGGGTTTCTTCAGCTGCATCCCCAATTCAATAATAACTAAATCAATTCAATAATCTCCTTTGTCTTTTTTTTAATGTACATTTTTTTAACTTTTTACATTCATTTTCACAAAATTTTAGGTTCCCAATTTTCTCCCTATTTATCCCCTCCCCCTGCCCCAATACACCGAGCGTTCTAATTTTCCCTATCACCAATATGCCCTCTCCTCTATCATCCCTCCCTTCCCTTGCCCCCATCTTCTCTCTTTTTTTAATAGAAATTTATTTATTTAACTTTTTACATTCATTTTCAAAAAATTTTGGGTTCCAAATTTTCTCCCCTTTTATCCCCTCCCCCACCCCAATACACTGAGCAATCTAATTTTGCCTATCACCAATCTGCCCTCTCTTATATCATCCCTCCCTTCTCTTCTCCCCATTTTCTCTTTTGTCCTGTAGGGCCACATGGCTTTCTATTCCCCATTAACTGTATGTCTTATTTCCTAGTAGCAACAACAACACTAAAACGTTGTTCCTAAAACTTTGAGTTCCAAATTCTCCTCATCCCTCCCTCCTCACCCATTCCCTTTGGGAAGGCAGACAATTCAATATAGGCCATATCTGTGTGTTTTGCAAGTGACTTCGATAACAGTCGTGTTGTGTAAGACTAACTGTATTTCCCTCCATCCTATCCTGCCCCCCATTGTTTCTATTCTGTCTTTTGATCCTGTCCCTCCCCAAGTGTTGACTTCAAATTGCTCCCTCTTCCCATTGACCTCCCTACCATCATCCTCCCCCCTTGCTTATCTCCTTCTCCCCCACTTTCCAGTACTGTAAAATAGGTTTACATACCAAAATGAGTGTGCATTTTACTCCTTCCTTTAGTCGAATGTGATGAGAGTAAACTTCATGTTTTGTTCTCAGCTCTCTTTTCCCCTCCACTAAAAAGTCTCCTGCTTGCCTCTTGAATGAAATATAATTTGCCCCATTCCATTTCACCCTCTCTTCTCCCACTACATTTCTCTCTCACCATTTACCTTAATTTCTTTTAAGATATGGTCCCATCCTATTCAATTCACTCTGTGCTCTCTGTCTCCGTGTGTGCATGCATGTTTGTATATGTGTGTGGGTGCATGCATGTATGTGTGTGTGTGGGTGTGTGTGTGTACGTCTGTGTGTGATTCCACCAACTACCCAGATACTGAAACGTTTTAAGAGTTACAAATATTGTCTTTCCATGTAGGAATGCAAACATTTCACCTTTGGTAAGTCCCTTTTGATTTCCCTTTGCTGTTTGCTTTTTTATGCTTCTTCTCATTCTTGTGTTTGAAAGTCAAATTTTATTTTCAGCTCTGGTCTTTCCATCAAGAGTGCTTGAAAGTCCTCTGTTTCATTGAAAGACAATATTTTCCCCTGAAGTGTTATACTCAGTTTTGCTGGGTAGGTGATTCTTGGTTTCAGTCCTAGTTCCTTTGACTTCTGGAATATCCGATTCCATGCCCTTTGATCCCTTATTGTAGAAGCTGTTAGATCTTGTGTTATCCAGACTGTATTCCACTGTATAGTGGAACTGTTTTTTTCTAGCTGCTTGCAAGATTTTCTCCTTGACCTGGGAATTCTGGAATTTGGCCACAATGTTCCTAGGAGTTTCTCTTTTTGGATCTCTTTCAGGTGGTGATCGATGAACTCTTTCAATACTTATTTTGCCCTGTGGTTCTAAAATATCAGGGCAGTTTTCCTTGATAATTTCATGAAAGGTGATGTCTACACTCTTCTTTTGATCATGGCTTTCAGTTAGTCCCATAATTTTTAAATTGTCTCTCCTGGATCTATTTTCCAGGTCAGTTGTTTTTCCCATGAGATATTTCACATTATCTTCCATTTTTTCCATTCTTTTGGTTTTGTTTTATGATGTCTTGTTTTCTCAGAAAGTCATTAGCCTCCATCTGTTCCATTCTAATTTTGAGAACTATTTTCTTCAGTGAGCATTTGAACCTCTTTTTTCCATTTGGCTATTTCTGCTTTTGAAAGCATTCTTCTCCTCATTGGCTTTTTGAACCTCTTTTGCCAATTGACTGAGCCTATTTTTCAAGGTGTTATTTTCTTCAGCATTTTTTGGGTCTCCTTTAACAAGATATTGACCCGTTTTTCATGCTTTCTTGCATCTCTCTCATTTCTCTTCCCAGTTTTTCCTCCACCTGTCTAACTTCATTTTCAAAATCCTTTTTGAGCTCTTCCATGGCCAGAGCCCACTGGACACCCACTTATGATGTCTGGGATACAGAGGCCCCAACCTCCACATCTTTCCCTGATCATAAGAATTGCTCCTCGTCATCAGAAATGAAAGATGGGAACATCTGTTCCCCCAGAATGTAGCTTTCTATGCTCTTATTTTTCTTCCCTTTCCTGGGCATTTTCCCAGCCAGTTACTTGACTTCTGAGATTCCTCTCCACCCCTGCCTAGATCCACCCAGCTAGTGCTTGGGGTCTGAGATTCAAATGCTGCTCCCTAGGCTCAGGGCTTTCAGGGGCGGGCGTGGCTGCTATTCAATGTGAGCTTAAGTTCTGATGCTCAGGTAGGGGCAGAGCCGCCTCCCAGGCCCAGTTACTTCAGGGGGTTTATTAGGAGACCTTAGGTAATGGCCCTGAGCTCCTGTCTGCTCAGGGAGCCCCTGGCCACCACTGCCTCTGCTGCTGCCTCTGCTGCTGCCGAGGGGGCCTGAGTCATGGATACACCCCGCTCCCCTCTCGGCGAGCCCAGAGGTCTGTCTTACTGACCTGGAGAGCCTCTGGGTGGAAAGACCTTCACAGCCAGCGGAGGTTCCATCCCTGAAGCCTGCTCGGATATGCTCCCCTGAGGCTGTGCCACCAGGGCAGCCCAGTGGTGGGCTCTGCTGTCCGGTGGGTGATGGACCTTTGGGGTCAGTTTTTCAGGACTCTCTGGAAGGGAAATCTCCATTGTGTTGGTGCGTAGCTTTCTCTGCTCCAGAATTTGTGGGGAGTTCTTTTTACAGGATATTTATGGGCTGTGGATTCAGAGCTAGCATACGTGAGTCTTTCTACTCTGCCATCTTGGCTCCTCCCCCAATAATCTCCTTTTTCTCTATTTTATTCATATAGGCATTCAAACATATAAATCTTCCCCTAAGAACTGCTTTTGCACTATCCTACAAGATTTGGTAGGTTGTCTTCTGATTTTCATCCTCTCTAATGAAGTTGTTGATTGTTTCTATAATTTGTTGTTTAACCCAGTCATTCTTTAGGATCAGATTCTTTAATCTACAATTAGTTTTTCTTTATATTTTCATGGCCTTTGATTAAATATAAGTTATATTGCATTATGATCTGAGAAGGACTACCTCTCCCTCTCTGCACTGGATTGTGAAATTTTTGTGTCCAGTACCTGGCCATTTTTTCTATATGTGCCATGTACCACTGAGAAGGCATATTCTTTTCTATTCCCATTCTATTTTCTCCAGAGATCTATCATATTTCCTTTATCCAGAGTTCTATTCACCTCCTTAACTTCTTCCTTGTTTATTTTGAGATTTGATTTTTCCAGTTCAGAGATGGGGAGATTGAAGTCCCCCACTAGTATAATTTTGTTTTCTATTTCTTCCTGAAACTACCTTAACTTGTTATCTAAGAATTTAGATGCTATACCACTTAGAATATATGTGTTTAATAATGAAATTGCTTCTTGTCTATGGTGCCTTTTAGCAAGATATATTTTCCTTCCTTATCTCTTTTTATTAGATCTATTTCTGCTTTTGCTTTGTCTGAGATTAGGATTGCTCCCCCTGTTTCTTCTTACATCTCCTGAAGTACAAAATATTCTGCTCCAGTCTTTTAACTTTACCCTGTGTTTATGGCCCTGTTTCAAAGGTGTTTTTTTTTTTTAACAGCATATTGTTGAATTATGGTTTTTAATCCATTCTTATATCCATCTAGGTTTTATGGGAGAATTCATCCCCTTCACATTCACAGTTAAGATTACCATCTATTTCTCTCTATCCCTCCCCTTTCCCCATTTTTATGCTTTTAGTTCTCCCTCTTCCCTTCCCCTCCACAAAAGTTTGAATTTTTGACTGCTGCCTCCCTCAGTCTTCCCTCCCTTTATTCAGCCCCCACCCTTTTAATCTTCTTTTCCCTTACTAATTCTTCCCTCCCTTAATCTCACCTACTTTTTTGCTCCTTTCCCTCCTACTGCCTATAGAACTAATTGTATTTCTATACTTAACTGAGTTTGTTGTACCTTCCTTGAATCCAATCAGATGAGAATACCTCTCAAGGATATTCATCTCCCTCTCCTCTTTCCCTCTGCTGCAATATATTTTTGTGCTTCTTGCTCTGGTGGAATTTATTTTTTTCGGCCTCCTCCTTTTCTCTTCTCCCATTACAATCCCTTTGCACCCTTAAATCACATTTGTTATCATCACATGTTTTAATTTATACCCACTCACTCTATCTATGTATATACCATTCATATTTCATAATAAATATACAATTCTCAAGATTAACAAGTATCATTTTCCCTTATAGGGATATAAATAGTTTGCTCACATTGTGTAAAAACTTTTTTCCCTCTGCTTACATTTTTATGCCTCTCTCGAGACCTGCATTTGAAGGTTGAATTTTCTATTGAGTTCAGATCTTTCCATCAGGAAGGTCTGGAAATCCCTTATTTCACTGAATGTCCACCTCCTTGCATGAAATATTATACTCAACTTTGCTGGGTAATTAATCCTTAGTCGTAGTTCCAGATCCTTTGCCTTATGGAATTTCTCCACACTGGGCGTCAGGATCTCCCACTTGTCCACTGAGGTGGAGCTTGCTGCTTGCTTGTTGAGACATCTCCCATCCTGTACTAATCTCCTTCTGCCACAGAAAGAGGGAATTTTCCGTTAATCCCCTAGCCTCCTGAGCTACAGCAAAAAGGCTTCCATACCCTGTTATACATAGTACCAATGTGATATTCACAGTGATCACTGTGGCCATGAATATTCTGGCACAATTATGAATAACAAAATACAGCAGAATCTCCACATGATAGATAGAACCAAAATATTCACTCAGACACCAGAAATCCAAAATTATAATAGAAAGAAAAAATTTGTACACAGTAACAATGCAGAGGACAACACCATCCCCAAGGCTTCCCCCTGTTAGTCTTCCCACAAACCAATACCATTAAACAAATTAAAAGCAGATCCCTTTAAACAAAGTCACAAAGAAGTTTTTTTGCTTACACTAGCCAGCTTTGGCTAGACTTGGACCACTTTCCTCTCCACTCTACTGTAGCTCTGCCTCTCCCTGTTCCTCCCTTTCTGTTCCACAATTCAGACAAGGCCTCCCATCACGGGCTCCATGTAACGTAGGCAGGTGGCATGGACCTTTTAATGAATTGGAAAGATCTTCCTGTTTTAGTTAGCAGTAGATCTTTCTTTCTGCTTGCCTCACTGTTCCAGGATTTTTTTTTGTTGGGCCAATAATCTTTGGGATTTGCAAAGTCAAGGGAAGATGAGAACTACTTACTGTTTACTGTGACATCTTGGCTTCCAGAAGTTAAAATAGGTGATTTTTCAAACATTCAGTCTGTGGACTGATAGCCTGAGGACAGCTTCTGTCGTCACCACGGAGCCCATGCAAAACTACACCTCTTTCTCACCCAGTTCTTCCCTTCCTCCTCAACTCCTGACCAGGAGATCTGGGATTTGTCACTGCGGCCAGCTGGTCCATCCGCTGGGTCTGCCCAGGCCTTGCTATGACCAGGTTTGCCCTGGTGTAGCCTGCAAACTCTGAACTCCTTTCCCACTCTGGTGCAACAGAACCTTTCTCTCAATCCTCAAGGTTGTCCTGGCCTGGAAGTCTGCAATATTTTGTCTCTTTGTAGATTCTACTACTGTACAATTTGCTCACATTCACTTTTGGAGACTGTTGGAGAGCTCACATAAATCCCCGCTTTCACTGTACAGTCTCGACTCCAGCCCCTGTGAAGGGGTTTTAAACGCTGAGAAGCACATTTGATTCTGCAGGCAATGGAAGATCAGCGATATATTCTGAGTTGAGGGTGGGACTGGGTCAGAGGTTTATATGGTTAGGCCTCTGTTATAGGAAAATCACTTTTCTGGCTTAATAGAGAATAGATTGAAGTGGGGAAAGATTTGAGGCAGGTAAACACAACAGCAGTCCATTGCAACAATTCAGATACGAGGTAATGAGGGCTGGTACTAGAGTGGTGAGAGGCAGAGGAAAGAAGGAGGCAAGCTTGAGAGATATTGCAAAGGTGAAAGTGGCCGACCTTAGTAGCAGATCTGATATGGGGGAAAGTGACAGATGATATGGAAAGATGTGTCCATATCTCTGATTCTTTTATTAAGTGAAGTGCCTCTTCAATTGATGAAGAAAGACTTCTCTTGATCAACTGGCCAAACAGATAGCAATGCCTCTGCAACCTTTAAATGTCTATGAATTTCAATAGTTGGATTCAGATTTGAGATCTATATGCAATTGTGGAAAGACATCCCTGCAGTTGTATCATATCAAGTTGTATCTTATCAAGATAAGAAGATAGAACATAGGATTATTTTTCCTTCTCCATCTGTGCAGTATCCATGTAATCATAGTTACTAGACCAATCAGAAACACTATACAGCAAGAAGCAGAGATACACATTCTAGATAGGCACAGATATGGAGAGACCACAAAAAGAATTGTCTTTAATAAATGTTATTCTTCAGTAGGGATAGATAGAGAGAAGAGAGAGAGAGAGAGAGAGAGAGAGAGAGATCATTGATAAAATAAATATATTTAAAAATTTACTATGTGACAGTCTCTAGATTAAGGACTGGTAAAACAAATGGAAGGAAAAAGATAGTCCCAATAGTCCAGGAGTTTGTATTCGAATAGGTGAAGATAACATAAAGAGAAATTGGAAATATTGCAAGGGCAAAGCTGATGCAAGGAGGTATAGAAGTCTAGAGAATGAGTTACGCTGGCAGTAAAGTAAGAATAATTGAGTTCCCTTGTGAAATGGAGGCCTACAAATAGAGGAAACTGAGATTCAAAAAAGTTGACCCTAGAAGTCTACCAGAGTAACTGTACCCATGAAGAAAGTATGGACTTCTAAGCCTTGAAGTAGTCACAATTTGCGAATTACCTTTGCCACACATGTACATACATGTATACCTTACTATTATTACACTATAAGTTTAGGTCCACTCTTCCCGATGCCAGTATGTTTATTCATAGCAGAGTATCCAGATTATGTGGGTAGAGGTGAGCAGGGATATCTTGTAACTGATCTTCTTAACATGGCAGATTAATAAATGTTTTTACCAAGAGATAATTTTCCCTACTATCATGTCTATTAATTAAAAAAAAAAAATCTGTTGATACTTGTGAACCATAGTGTTGAGCATAGACACAGGATTAATAAAGGAACTAAGGTTACAGCTATTTTGGGGGAATGTCATCTGCAAATATAGAAGAGTAAGTGGGGGACTTCCCTATACAGTGCATTACAATTCAACTCAAGCACCTATCTGATTTTCTCAAGGTTAAACAATGATTTCTTTCTTTGTCTTTATAGTAAACATATACTCAGAGATCTCTGAATCTTTTATCCTATCATTTAGTTAGTGTTTACTTTAGATAGTGTTACTATCATTTCAGCTTTGTGTTTAACCCCCAAAGGCTCACTAACAAATTAAGCACTGAAATGGATGACAGCGAAATTTTTCTAAAACTGATATCTTTTAAACTAATGGAGAAAGAGTAGCAAAACAAAGTCTTGGGAAGCAAGATTTAGAAATAGAGTTCAGTGGGAAAGTGTAAAAGTGAAATTGAGGAAGAGTTCATATATAAATTTTCTTCAATAGCTCCATGGTTCTGCTATAATCTGTCTTCGAATGATGCAAAATTATAAACATGTAGGTGGAAATGGTTTTTAACAAAAGTATTTGGGCATATCATATATTTAACTTTTTTTGTTCTTTCCAAAGTAGAAATAGGAGCCTACAGCATGGACATTTATTTAGTTATATGATGCCTTTCAAATTAATTTATTTTAAGAAATCAGTTATATAGCATGTTTAAGTGAAATATACTAAGCCTATCTTTTTTATTATGGCAGCAAGGTAGATTATTTCCTGGCCATTAGAGTCTATGAGACCATATACAACTGGGGCTGTGCAAATTCACTTGCCTGTAAATTCACTTGCCTTTTTTCATTAACATTCCTTCCCAATAAACCATACCAGGTCACAAAGATAACATTAAAAATGAATTTCTTCTATTGCGTAAAACTTCATATTTCCATAATTAAAAAAAATATTTTGAACTGGGAACTTCTACTAACAAATGAAACCTGCTCAATCATACTAATCATCCATACCTTTGGCCATGAGTCATTTTTCCATGTCCAAGAATAACATTGTTGTCATAGTCAACAACCATTTTATGTGTAAGAGAGGTAGCATGGTTTAAATCTATGAAACTTACTATGCTAATGAAGTGCAAAGGTCTGACAATATCTTGTTGAATAGAGTTCTGAATATTTCTAGTATAGAGGTAAAGGATGAAGCTGACAGCTCTATTATATCTTTTATTTTCTACTGTGATGAGGAGGATGATAATGAGTGATAACACATTTATATATTCTTTTCCAGTTTACAAGGTTATTTTCTCAAAAGAAATTATCACTGAGGTTGAGCAAGAGCAGAGTATTTGAAATATTCTTTCGCATTCACTGGATTTTTCCTAATTGGTGTCTTGCCTCTGATGGTGCCTCAGAGAAATGATCATAAAATAATAAGAGTGTTAATAATGCCACTCAAAATGTTGTGCATTTTACTTGGACTTTTGAATTATTTCCTCAGTTCGGTAAAGGGCCTTAGGATTTCATTACAAGGACAAGAGCTATTTCAGGATGACAAATGGAATTTCTTTGCTGAAACAGCATCTGAATCTATAGTTTAATAGAAGAGTCTTCAGTGATATTTTCAGGCTTGGGGATTATTATATTTCAAGCAGAGGGAGATTTTGTACTTCAGATTTCTGTGTCACATGAAGAAAACTTTTGAGTTTAAGTCTCCTGTAAGAATTTCAAATGTCATGACTGTCATTAATATTATTGGAAGCTAAGATTCCCAGGTAAACAAACAAGATGGATTTGATTTTATGAATATGTCTTTAGACGTACAATTAATCAGTTGTGAGATGCTATAACTGAAGAGATCTATTGTTGAAATGACAGTCATCTCATTAATATCTTTTAAAGGGGCATGAGAAGTGTATTATAGATGCAGTCACAATTTTGTGACATGTACAAAGCATGCTTATGACTCTAACACAAAGGAAAACTTTAGTATAGGGCACTTAGGTAACACAGTGGAAAGAATGCTCAGCCTAGAGTCAAGAAGACTCTACTTCCTAAGTCTGACTTCACGCACTTATTAGCTGCTTGATCTTGGGCAAGTCACTTAACCCTATTTGCCTCAATCCCTTCATCTATAAAATAAGCTGAAAAAGAAAATGGTAGACTAGTTCAGTACCTTTGCCAAGAAAACCCCAAATGGAGTCATGAAGAGTTAGATTAAACTAAAAATCATCTACACAACACAACAATAACAAAGACTTTAGCACTGAGCTACAATGCATCCAAGAGGACCTAGGATCAATTCCCAGCCTTACCAATTGCTACCTGCATGACTTTGTACAAGTTTCTTAAATTCTGTGGGATGATTGCCTCATAAAAAGAAGACTGTCTAGATTAGAGATGTCAAATACTTGTAGCATGGTTCGCAATTGAAGCCTGAACTGGATTAAAATGTAATTGTTAAATATTTATCAAGATAAATAAAAATATAATAGAACATAGATAATACTCCATTCCAGGAATAAGTAAACGTTCAGCCTCCAGATATTCTTATTTATGCTTTATTGGTTCCAATTTATGCTTGGGTTTCACACCACTGAACTTGATGAAATTTAGGAACCCTTTCACATGTATAATTATTATTTCATACTCTATGAACTTAATCTCTGTGCAGGGGGCCTTTGTCTAAACACCATTTAAATAATTATTGAACTGAATATTTAGCTGGGAAAACAGAGATCTTTTAAAAATATCCTTTAGAATTGCTCATATCATCAATAGGAAGAGTTGGCTTTCCCACAAATCATGTAAGAAGAAGTATATGTGGCCAGCATAGATATATGCATTGAAAAGTCACACTTCTGACATCATTGTCTCATAATATAACTTCAATGCATCTATCAAGATATGGTAATAAATGACTCTCCAGCATACTGACTTGACTTCTGTGCCTTGGTACCCTGTTCTATTGGCCTAATTTAAAGAATATGAATCATTGAGAACTTTGGGGCATTTAATTGAATATTTTGATGGATTTATGGTCTCATATACCTGGATATTTTATGTATTTTCATTCTGTGCAACTTTATCCATGTAGTCTCATAAATATTTCCTGAGCAATCCACCTAATGCATTGGGGCCTTCCTTTAGAACTTTTGACATTAAATCAATACTAATGATGCATGTGGATTAGACTTCTTCCTTGCTGGATGTGGCATCTTCACTGGTCTCCACAGGTCCTGTGGTGACTACTTGGTAAGTCATTTCACCTGAGCACTGCTATTAATATATTGCTAGAGCTTTTAGTCTCATTTCTTTGGTGTTTCTAGAAATCTACTTCTTTTGAGTTTACCAGGAATAAGGGCTAGAACTGTTAAATGAAAAAGGTGAACTGACAACTCTTTAGTTATCCACTTACCAAAGTAAGGTAGAGTGCCCAAAGCTGAGACTAAATTTTTACCTGACTCCTTTGCATTTGTGTAAATATCAGGCCCTCTCTTAGAGATCATTAATTTAAACAGAAGTAAAAATTATTAAGCTTCTTCCAAATTTATTGTGAAAATAAATTTGAGTTACAAGATAAAGTAAATCAATGAAATACATATTGTCATTTTTCTCAACCCACTTAGGTTTATCTGTCTCTCAACAGCAAAATTTCAGTAGCTTCATGCTGGAAAATGAAGGACAAATGGAAACATATTCCAAAAAGAAACAAAAAAAAATGACAAATATCCTTATATTTATTATTTTCATTTTTTTACAATAGCATTTGATTACATTCATATTCCACAAAGTGTTCAGCCATTCATTAGTTGATGGAACTTATGCTTTTTCTAGTTCTTTTCTAACCCAAATATTTTTACTATGAATATTTTGTTGCTATAGGACATTTTTTCTGTCTTTGTCCTCTTTTGAGGTATATGTCCAGTTTAGGCAGTGCTGCGTCAAAGGATATGGACATTTGTACTTTTCCTTTCATAATTGCAAATTGATGTGCAGACTAGCTAGACTGATTCCTAGCATCACTAAAAGTGGTTAGTACTCCTGTATTCCCACTGAATCTCAAGAATTGATTATTATTTTTGTTATTTCTTTTTCCATTTTCAATATCCAATTCCTTTTCTATAGCTTTGGATGTATTTTTACAAAGAAGAGAGACCTCACAGAGATGTAATATGATGGTCCTTTTTGCTCTTCATTGAAAAATATGAAGAAATATAAAGCTTCAAGAGTTGATGACATTTCTTCTATCTTTGAGATATCTATAACATTTGCATTCATGAGAAGAAAGTACTCAAATGGGAAATAACCATATTCTGAATAACATTCAAATCTACAAATCTCTGAAACTTAAGAGGATACTGAGTTGGAGATAGTCCCTTCTGAACTTGAAACTATGAGACCTGGAAAAATAAATGAAATACAAAAAAAAATTTTATTGAAAGAATAAATTGTTTCCAAATATACTTGCGACACTCAAAACCTGAGAAACCACAACAAATTGTACATCATATATAGATATTCATATTCATATGCACAAACTTACATATGTATCCTTTCTTTTTATGTTTTAATGATTTATTACTTGGAATTATTTCAGTTTCAAAGGGTATAAACAGTGTAGTGAAATTTTGGTTATGATCTCACATTGCTTTCCAAAACACTTGATGTTTCATAGCTCCATAGTTCATTGCTATTTTGGTTTTCCATACATCTGCAAAAATAAATATACTTATCCTTTTTTGCCAACATGCGGATGCTAAATGGAAACTTAGAATTTTAAATCTTGCATTTCAATGATTATTAACCACTTAGACTAAATTTCATACAACTGTCAATGGTTGCATCTCTTATTTGTCTAATAAGTAATGCATGCCATTTTATATATTTGTAACAATTCTGTAATTTATTTCAGTTTTTTAACAGGGAAATTTAATGCAAAGGTTTTGTTTTTCCCATTTCACTCTTTCCCTTCTATCTCTAACTGGATTCTTTATTTTTGTTGGCCAAACCTATTCAAATTTGTGAAATCAGAGCTCTCCTTTGATATTATTCTCTATCTTTTGTAACGCCAAGATTTTCCTCCATCCAAAGTTATGAAATGTAACTTCTATGCCCTTCCCATTTGTTCATATCGTACTGAATATCTAAGCTTTACATCAATTTGGAAGACATAAAATGATCTAATATGAGATTACATCATATCTCATATTATGCCATACCATGCCATGTCATGTCAAGTCATGCTGTGTTATATTATGTTATGCTATGCTATATTATGTTATATGTTGGTCAAAACCTAATTTCTGTTAGACTGGTTTTAGAATAAGAATTTCTACAGTTTGAAGTGCTGTGTCCTACTATTTCTTTCCAAATTTTCATTGAGAAATGTGCTCTTAAAGATTCCCTATTTAAAGTTTGTCTTTCTGGAAATTATGCCATGTGGCACTGCCATCTTTTACCACTCCATTTCCATAAAAAAATTAACATGAATCACTCATCTAGCACTTCTTTAAAAATAATTTTAACTAATTCACATATTGTATGTGAATTTTTATATTCTTATCTCAGAAGTTAGCTATTTCATAGACTCTTCATAAACAACTTTTGGTTACATTCAATAAAATTATTGTAGTATACTGATTATCCTTCTTTTATTGTTTCTCTCAGAAATGATGCTTGTTTGTACCAAAAATAATTTTTAGGATTTTGATATTTTTATCTTGTGATTTTAAGACATATTTCTTTTACTTCTTTAGGATAATAGACCTCATATTTCATAATATTATACAAGTTGGTGTTAGAATATTTTGAAATCTGTTATCTTCTATTTTGTGTTTCTAACATTGTACCTTAAGACTAGTCATTTAGGTGTTAAATGTCTCTTTATAATACATCATTTATTGTGAAATGCCTGTAAGTCTTTGGGGTTACATGGCTGCAACACTCTTCTTGATAACTGTAAGTAAAATCTATTTTATATGGAGAAAACCAAGATACTGTAAATGTTTTCTTTGGCCATTAATTCAATTTGAGTTCTGGATTCAAACTTGAAATCTTCAGTCACCAATTTTTTTTTTCCCTTCACATATGTTAGGAACTACTTATTCATTAAATCCAAAATATAGTTCAAGAAAGGTGAAGAAGATGTTTAATGTGATCTTTGGTGGAGCCATAAACATCAATATTATCTGTGTATGTTCAGTGATTATTAATATGATTTGGCATAACGCCTCTTCAAATTGAATGACATTTAGGAGCATTGGTTTTCCTGCTAGTATACTGAACGACAAGGGACTTAAACGGTTTCAGTGAAATATTTTAAATCCTTTTTTAACATTATTATATCGATTTTTGTAATTACATTACATTGCTTAAATTCTTAAATGTTTTAGTAGCTTTATCCTACTTAGGTTTAGCTTTTATATTTATAATATGAGACGAAGGCATGAATGAGGAACTTAGTCAAAGTATATGTGCCAATCTCTAAAGGTAAAATCAACATGAAGACATCATGGTGAGCCAAGAGAGTGGAGAGAAGCCAGTAAATTGCCTGAGCTATCCCCAGTTTCCTATAGAAACAATGCTAAATCAAGCCTCTAAAGAACTCTGGAATGGCAAAAATCACAAAAAAAGGATGTTAAGCAAAATAATTTACAGTAAAAATAACTTAGAAATACTTCAGCAAAAGTCTGTTTCACTTGGGTAAAAGGAAAGTGCAACACACCACAGGAAGTAACCATGCAAGTCAGCAGGAGGTTCTTAGCCACATCACAGATGAGGAACCAAGAACCCAGTCGCATAGCAAGCCAGTTGTGAGGCTTTCAGTGCCAGAACAGCAAGCAAACTGCCAGGCCCAGATCCCAGGGCACAAAAAGCACAAGTAGTCTGGGGGGCTCTAGCACAATGGGCAAGTTGCCAACTGCAGAGGCCCTCATGCAGAAAGGCAATGACCCAGATTCTGATCCCCAGTTCAAGAGGTTTGGGAGAGTGTCTCTTGTACTTCAGGAGCAAAGCTAAAATTTGAATAAATATTAAAACCATAAAAGAACCCCGACTATAGAAAACAACGATGGTGACAAGGAAAATTATGACAGAAACTCAGAAAAGAGTACCAATGTCTAAATGCCTACGTGTGAAGCCTCAAAGGGAATGCAATTTGGTTTCAAACCCATCAAATAATCCTCTTGAAAGAAAAGAATCTTAAAAATCAAGTTAGAAAAAAAATGCAAAAAGAAATGAGAGTTATGCATGAGAATTATGAAAAAAGTCACAGCAATTTGGAAAAAGAAGTATAAAATTGGACTCAAGAAAACAACTCCTTAAAAATCAGAATTTCCCAAATCAGAAATTATTAAAGAAAACAGTTCCTTAAAATATGCAATTGGCCAAATGGAAAAGGAGGTACAAAAGTTAACTGAAGGAAACAATTCCTTAAAAAGTAGAATTGTTCCAGTGGAAGCTAATAAGGCAATAAGAATCAGTCAAACAAAATCAAAAGAATGGGAAAATAGAATAAAATGTAAAATACCTCATTTGAAAAACAACTGGATAGGAAAATAGATCCAGGAGAGACAATTGCTGAATTACTGAACTACCTGAAAGTCATAATGAAACAAAAGAGTCTAAGTAGTATCTTTCAAGAAATTATCGAGTAAAACTTCCCTGATAGCCTACAACCAGAGGACAAAATAGTTATTGAAGGAATACACCAAACATTGCCTGAAAGAGATCCCTAAAATGAAAACTCGTAGGAATATTGTAGCCGAATTTTGGAATTATCAACTTAAGGAAAATAATACCTTAAGCAACCAGAAATAAAAAAGGGAAAAAAATCAAATACCAAGGAACCACAGTCAGGAACTTAAACATTAAAGGATCAAAGGGCATAGAATATACTATTGCAGAAGGCAAAAGAGCTTAGATTACAAGAAAAAAAAAAGATCAACTACCCAGTAAAATTGATCATAATCTTTCAGGGGAAAAGATGGATATCAATGAAATGGGGGTTTCTCAAACTTTCTTGATGAAAAGATCAGAGCTGAATAGAAAATTTGGTCTTTAAATGCAAGAGTCAAGAGAATCCTTAAAAGTAAAACAGGAAAAAAAATGTGTATTGTATTCAATAAATTTAAATTGTTTACATTACTACATGGGAAGATGATACTTGTAACCCTTAATAATTATCTATTATGATATTTAGAAGGGATATACTTAGAGTATGTGGGTATAATTTGACTTTGACATGATGACAAAAATCAATTGAGGTCAAAAAGGGGGTTGGATTAGAAGCAGATGAAAGGGGGAAATAGAATAAGGTAAATTATATTACTTAAAAAGTCAAGAAAAAATCTATTATAGTAGCAGGAAAGAATGGAGGAGGTGAGCATGGCTTGAAACTTACTTTCATCAGATTTGGCTCAAAGAGGGAATAACATGCAGACTCAGTGGGGTAGAGAAGCCTAGCATGTCCTACAGGAGAATAAGAGGGGGAAGAGTAAGGAATATGGGAGCAGTAGAGAGCAGAGGGCATATTGGGATGGGTTGTGGTCAAAAGCAGAACCCTGGTGAAAAAAAAGAGAAGGTAAAATGACATAGAAATATATAAAAATGGAGACAAATAGGAGGAAGGGAAACACACCGTAAGTAATCAAAACTGGATGTAAATGGGACAAACTCTCCCATAAAATGGAAGCGAATAACAAAGTGGATTAAAAGTTGGAATTCAACAATATGTTGTTTACAAGAAGCATATTTAAAACAAAGAGACAAGTGGAGTAAAGTAAAAGTTTGGATCAGAACATATTATTCTTCAGTTGAAGAAAACAAACAATCTGAGGTAGCAATCCTGATCTCAGACAAAGCAGAAGCAAAATAGATCTTCTTAAAGGAGATAAGCCAGGAAAGTATATCTTGCTATAAGGCACCATAGACAAATATGGAATATGTAATACTAAATATAACATCCAAATTGTTAGCGTACAAGTTAAGTGATTTAGGAAGAAATAGATAGCAAAATTCTACTTGTGGGGGACATCACAGCTAAACTCTACTATTGGGAGACATCGACCTTCAACTCTCAAAACTAGATAGTTCTAAATAAACGAGAAAAAAGTAAAGAACTAAATAGATTGAAAAGTTATATATGATAGATCTCGGGAGAATATTGAATAGGAACAGAAATATACCTTTTATTTCTCAGTGATATCTGTCACCTACACAAAACTTGATCATAGAATAGGGCATAAAAGCCTGACAATCAAAAGTAGAAAGGCAGAAATATTAAATGCATCCTTTCCAGATAATAGTGCAATAAAATTTCAGAATAATCTAATCACAAAGAATGAGTGAGTCAAACAACAAATCATATAATCAATAATTTCTTCAAAGAAAATTTTAGTAATGAGAAAATGTACCACAATTAATGAGATGTAATCAAAGCAGTACTTTTATATCTCTAAATACTTACATGAGTAAAATAAAGAGCAGATCAATGAATTGGGTAGGCATTAAAAATGCTGGAAAAATAATAAATTAATAATTCTCAAATTAATACCAAATTAAAAATTCTGAAAACCAAAGAAATAAATAAAATTGAAAGTAAGAAGTCTACAGAACTAAAAAAAAAAACAAAAAAGACCAGATTTTGTGGGAAAAAAAGAAAATAAACATTTATCAATTAATTTGATTTAAAAAGAAGAAAACCAAAAGAAATAAAAAAAATGAAAAGGGAGAATTCACTATCATAAAGAAGAAATTCAAACTAATTAGGAGTGTTTATTTAAATGTCTACTAATATATCTGACAATCTAAATGAAATGAATGAATATTTACCAAAAATATGAAATGCCCAGATTTACAGAAGAGAAAATAAAATACTTAAATATTCCCATTTAAGAAAGCAAAATTGAACAAACCATCAATGAAATGGTTAAGAAAAAAATATTTTGGACCAGACGAATTTATCAGTGAATTATGGCAAACAGTCTAAGAAAAAAAGAATTCCAATGTGACATAAACTATTTGAAACAGTAGACAAATAAGGAGTTTTTACCAAATTCTATTATGATACATAAACTAAGAATAGACAAAACAGAGAAAAAAATTGTACATCAATTTTCCTAATTAATGTTGATGAAAATTTTTTAAATAAAATATTAGTAAAGAGATTGCAGCAATTTCTCATGAGGATAATACACTGTGACCAGGAGGGATTTAAATGAGGAATGAAGGGTTGGTTTAATTTTAGGAGCACTTATAAGCATAACTGACCATATCTATAACAAAACTAACAGTGCTCATGTGATTATCTCAATAGATTCAGAAAAATATTTTGATAAAATACAGTATCCATTCTTCTGGAGAGTACAGGAATAAATGGAACTTTCCTTAAAATGATAAGTACCTAAAACCTTCAACAAGCATCATTTGATATGGAGATAAGCTAACCTTTCCCGGTGAGGTCAGGAGTGAAACAGTGATGCACATTATCACCACTATCATTCAGTATTGTATTAGAAATGTTGACTTTAGCATTAAGATAAGAAAAAAGAAATGGAAAGAATTTGAATAGGCAATGAGGAAAAAAACAAACTCTTTGCAGATGATATGATATTATACTGGAATAATCCTAGACAATCAACTGAAACCTATTTGCAATAACTATGAACTTTAGCAAAATTGTGATATATATAATAAATGAACATATATCATTTGCATTTCTACATATTACTAAAAAAAACCAGCAGCAAGAGATAAGAAGAGAAATTCCATTTGAAATAACTGTCAACAACATAAAATACTTGGGAGTCTACTTGTCAAGACTGACCCAGGAAATATATGAACACAGTTACAAAACACTTTTCATTCAACTAAAGTCAAATACAAACAATCGAAAAAGTATCAGTTGATCATGGCTAGACTGAACTAATATAATAAAAATGACAATTCTATCTAAATTAATTTGCTTATTCAGTGCCATACTAATCAACCTACCAAAAATATTTTATAGAGATAGAAAAAACAGCAAAATTCATCTGAAGGAACAAAATGTCAAGAACATCAACCAAATTCACAAAAAAATGCAAAGGAAGGTAGCCTAGTATGTTGTAGAATCAAAACTATATGATACTAGTTAGCAAATGGAGCGGCAGATCCATGGAATATGTTAGGTACACAATAAACAGCAGTAAATGACTACAATGATTTATTATTTGATAAATCAAGATTCCAGCTTCTGGAATAAAAACTAATTTGACACAAAAAACTGTTGAAAAAATAGAAAATAGAATGGTAGAAACTAGGCAAAAGCAACATCTCATACTGTGTAACAAGATAAGGTCATGAATTAGATGGGTATATGATGTAGATGTAAAACATAATGCCATAAGCAAATCAGAAGAGCAAGGAATAGTTTATCCCTCAGATTTGTGCAGAAGGGAAGAATTTATGACGAAACAAGATAGAAAGCATTATCAAATGCAAATGGATAATTTTGATTATATCAAATTAAAAAAGGTTTTGTGCAAACAAAACCAATACAAATAAGTTTAGAAGAAATACAGAAAGATGGGAAACAATTTTTACAGTCGGTGTTTCTGATAAGGTCTTCATGACTCAATTACTTAGAAAACTATGTCAAATACATAAGAATACAATACTTTCCCCAATTGAGTAGTCCAAGAATATGAACAGGTAGTTTTCACGTAAAGAAATTTAATTTACCTATAGTCATACGAAAAATTGCTCTAAATCACTATTGATTAGAGAAATAAAAATTAAAATAACTCAGGTACTTATTCACACCTATCAGATTAACTAATATGATGGAAAAAGAAAATGATAAATGTCGGAGAAAATGTGGGAAAATTTATAGCAATTATTTTGGTCACAAATAATTGAAAATTGAAGGGGTTGCCTATCAATTGGGGAATGGCTGAATAAATTATTATATATGAATATATTGGAATAATATTCTGTCAAAAGAAATGATGTGCAAGCCAATTTCAGAAAATCCTGGAAAGACTTACGTAAACTGATGTTGAGTGAAATGGGCAGAACCAGGAGAACATTTTATCTAGTAACAGCAACATCTTGTGATGATCAACAATGATTGGTTTAGCTCTTCTCAGCAATATAATGATCCAAGATATTTCCAAAATGCTCCTGATGGGAAATGCTATCCACATCCAGAGAAAGAATTATGGAGTCTGAATCAGATCAAAGCGAACTATGTTCACTTCTTTTGGTTTTATTGTTCTTTGTGGCTTTTCCCTTTTGTTCTGTGTCTTCCTTAACAACATGACTAATATGGAAATGTTTCCATGATTGTCTATTTATGACCCATGTCAGGTTGTCTGCTCTCTTGGGGAGGAGGCAGAGGAGGGAGGGAAGCAGAAAAAAAATTTAAATATGATCTTATAGAAATGGAATATGAAAACTTGAAAAAAGACATCAGAAATTACTGACAATGAGTTTTGCTGTGCACTCCTAGGACTTTTTGTAAAATTAACCTGTTTTCTGACAGTATTTCATAGATATATGATGATATATAAGTGCATTTTTCAAAAAAAAAATATTTCATTAGCCTATGTCAGGGTCCCCTGAAGTTCTTCAGGTAGTATCTATTTCAAGTTCTCTGTTAAAAATGGTGGAATCAGATTTCTAAGAGAAAGTTGTTACATTGTCTTATGAGCAACATGTACCACTGTAATAAGTTTGAACAAATATATATAGAAATTATCTGAATCTCCCCTTCCCTTCCAGTTTGGCAGAGAAGTTAGAATCTCAGTGACATTCCTGAATAGAACTATTCTGTTATTCATTGTAGTAACTTTGCACAAGCTTTTTATTTTATATTTGGTCAAATTTGCATTTTAAATTTTAATATTGAACATCTTGCAATTATTTTCACAACCATGAATTTTCTTTCAGAGTCCTGTCTGCACTTTGATGTCTCTACTTCTCTCAGTGACCAAATAAAGCTCTTCAACTAAAGATGAATTGTTCACGTTGTACTCTTTGGACTTCTTATATACTCTGTTTCAGTTTTCACTTTTAGTTAATGATTATGACTTTTTGGGGATCTCTGATAATTTTGTTTTCCATTTTCCTTTCTACATATTTCTTTGTTGGTAACTTAAATTGTAGGGTATGACAAAAAATGTTTTTTTTTTCTACTTTGTGTACCAGCTATGTATTGATGCAATCTTCTTCTGTCTTTACAAAGATCTTCAAGAGTCCTCTCAAGCTGTTTTTTTTTGCCATGATGGTGTGTGACATCTATGTTTAAATGTATTCACTTATAGCTCCACTTTTGCTTTTGTGGTTTTTACTATGGCAATGGCCTTCATGCATATGGATTTGTGTAGGTCTGAAAATGTTTTTACACTTTCTGCCAAGTAATATTGAAGACTCCATTCATTCGTGATGTAAACAGATAGCAAGATAACTTGCTAATTAGTCTTTTTCCCTATTACTGTATTTTTGGATTTCAGATTCCCTATTACTGTATTTTTGGCTTTCAGATTCAAAAAGAGATTTTACTTAGAATTTCAGATTTAAATATGCCCATCTCCTTTTAAAAATCATTTAAAATATGGTTTTAATTTTTTTCCATTTCTTTCATTATTATATATGATTTCTGGAGTTTTTATTAAATGAAGATCTACAATTACTTCAGTTCTGCAACTATTCCAATTCATATTTTAGCAGCACCATAATTTCAATCTTCATTTTGCTTGATATAGACTTGTGGATGAAGTGTATTGTTCTGCATTGGTCAGAACATTTTGTGACTTCAGGTTAAGGTAACCAATCGAAATAATGAGCTCTTTACTATAACTAATGAAATTTTATTTTAATGCATCATCATCATCAACAACAACTAGAGATGAACATTCATACTGAAAACATTACAGATGCTGAAGAGCAAAATCAATGTTCTCATTAGCTCCAGGCCATTTTGATTCTTTTAATAGTAGTTTAATGTATTTCTAAGCATGGTTTCTGAAAACATTAATGCATTGTGAACTGCATAAATGTGACCCCAATTTTGTTGGCCCTAAGTAAAACTACAAAGTAGATGAAATTTGTTTTATGTCTATCCTTCCTAATATACACAATTAAATTGCTATTTTCTTGTACTTTTTGTCTCTCTTCCTTTTCATCTTCTGCCTGTTTGTGATCAATATCAAGTGACTCACCCAGGATTATTTAATATGGTCCTTCTCTCAGGCATGTCTTCCATATTTAAAATCACTTTTTCTTCTTTGTCCATAAAATTTAGCTCTTCTCTTTTTCACATCTTCAAGTCTTTGAAAATAAATGAAGTATATTTAGTTTTGCTAAAGATCTTTATTTCATAATATTTTTGCTAAAGGTATTTACCTCAGATTTAGCTTTTCCTTGATTAGTTAATGATGACATTAGTTACCTCAAGACTCTTAGTTGCCCTTTCAGGTAATATATTGTCATATTAACAGTAGCCTTCATTGACAAAACCCATAAAGGAGGAATTATGCTAAGAATAGTAGGAAGGTTGATGAATTGTTTTGGGTAGACTCCAGAGAAATAAGTGTCAATATTCCCTAAACTATACTATGAAGTTGTGCTGGGTACCTATCTGCTTAAGAATCATCTTTATGATGACTTGGGAAGAGTGAAAATTTAAGTGCATTTTGAATAACAATAGTCTTTTTTAAACAATCATCTAATAGGATAATTAATTATAGCAATATGCTAACAATGCCATACCTTACATTTCATTCCCCACCTCTGGGCCCTGGAACTAAGTATTTCCACATGTCTGGAATTTAGCCACTTCTCTATTCTAATTTGTAGAACTTCCTGCTTCTTTCATAGAATATTTAAAGCATCACCTCCTACACAGTCTTTCCTGATCTCTTAAGTTGTTAGCATTGTTTATCTCTGGAATGTACCTAATTTTCCTTTGCATGTGTGTGTTTGTGTGTGTGTGTGTGTGTGTGTGTATTTAAACTATACATCCTTTTTGCTGCATGTTCTATGATCTAATGACACTGGCCTCCTTGCTGCTTTTTAAGAAGAACTTCCATTGCTTGACTCTGGGCATTTTCAAAAGTTGTCCCTCATGCATGGATTGCTCTTCCTGCTCATCTACACATCCTGTTTTCTTTAAATTCCTAGTCAAAATTCCCACCTTCTGGTGGAGGCCCTTTTCAGTCTTAGTGGAAGTGTTTCTCAGTTGCTTTCAAACATTGCTATTATTACCTTAGTGAAAGGTAGAGGTGTGAAATAAAGAGGTAGTGGATGCAGATTGCGTGCACCTCATGGCACTCCTAAGTGCATCCAGATAAAGCTTCCTATATAACTTGGAAATTTTTAACAAAATTAATAAATATGCAATTATATATATATATATATGTGTGTGTGTGTGTGTGTGTGTGTGTGTATAACATCACATTTTAAAAGAACGTCTGTATGAGATAAATATGTATGGTTTATTTCTCCATTTCTACTTGAATTTGACACCACTAGTGTAGGAAACAAAGTCTTTGGCTAGAAGCTAAGAATCCATAGGTAAAGGTCCCACTTTTCACACTATTTAACTGTTTGACTATAGGTAAGTCACTTGTCATCTGAAACTCACTTTCCTTAACTGCAAAATGAAAGGGTTGGACTAGATTATCTCTAAGGTCTCTTTCAGCTTTAATCTATGATGCCCCTCACACACACAAAAAAAATGGAATACTAATGTATAATTGGTGGAATTGTGAATTGATCCTACCACTCTGGAGAGTAATTTAGAACTACACCAAAAGGTATATAAAACTGTGCATATCCTTTGACCCAGCAATACCAATAATAAGTCTATATCTCAGAGAGATCTACAAAGGGGAAAAGGATACACATGTGAAAAAATATTTATAGCAGCTCTTTTTGTAGTGTCAAAGAATTGAAAATTGAGGGGTTATCTGTTAGTTGAGGAATGGCTGAAAAAATTGTGGTATATGAATTAATGGAATATTATTGTGCCAAAGGAAATGATGAACAGGTGTAAATGAGAGAAATAAAAATGGAAATTTTTACCTGAACTGATGCTGAGTGAAATGAGCAACATCAGGAGAACATCGTATACAGTAACAGCAACATTGTGAGATGACCAATTTTGATAGATGTAGGTCTTCTCAACAATGTAATGATCTAAGACAATTCTAAAAGATTCATGATGGAAAATGCTGATCTCATCCAGAGAAATAAAAATGGAATCTGAATGCAAATCAATGCATACTATTTTCTCTTTCTATTGTTTTTTTCCTTTCTTGTGTTTTTTTTTCCATTTTGTTCTGTTTTTTTTTTTCTTTCACAACATGACTAATGTGGAATTATATTTAATATGATTGTACATGTATAGCCTATATCAGATTGCATGCCATCTTGGGAGGGAGAGAAAAGGGAAGGGGAGAAATTTTGTAGCTCAAGATCTTATAAAAATGAATATTGTAAGCAAAAATAAATACAAATTAAAAAATAAATTTACGATAAAAAAATCTTCAGCCTTCAAATAGAACAGTGAAATGCAAAAAGTATTTCGCGTCAAATAACAAATATTTAAATTCAAGCTCTTTTACTCAGGAACTATATGACCTTGGACAATCCACTTTACCTCCCTGGACCTCAATTTCCTTAACTCTAAAATGTGTATAACAGCAACATCCAACATCCTAAGATTGTGATTAGATAATTAACTAATTACCCTCTCAGGGAATATGTTTCATTTCAATAGAAATCTTTAGCGCCTAATAATTTTGTACTTTTAAAGCTCTTAAGCACTACCAAAACAAAGTAATATTATTTGCAATAAATCTTTAACAACAATGAATAAAATCCTGCACAAGAGTTTAACAAAATTGCCAGAGGGAAGTTTGTGTCCTAGTGTTTTTTTTTTACCACATTTAAGTGCTCAGTAACAGTGCTATCAGTAATGATTTATGAGAGAGTAATTTGAGCCTGAAAACCAAAAGCAGAGTCAGCAGCAACCTAAAATCCAGATTGAGGGGAGGTAGGAAATACACAGCAAGAGAAATATGACCTACTCTATTGTGGGCCTAACCTTGGAATAATCATGGGCACTCTCCTATTCTAGTTCACAGAAAGAATTTTTTACGTGTTATTGGTCTGCATCCAAGTTTTAAAATGACAGTCCTTTCTGAAAGATAATAATGGTTCCAAATTCTTTAGTGGTGTAGAGAATACTTTCCTCACAATAATCTTGTGTAATAGGTAATACTTTATTGTCTTCATTTTTTCAGAGAACATTTTGTACCTCTGAGAAATAAATTAACTTGTCTAATGGCACACACAACTTGTTTTAAAATGATGTTTTACTCGCAACTTCTAATCCTACATCAGTATTATTTCCACTATACCATGGTGATGATTTTAATTCAATTTTACAATGCAACATTATATTATAGAAAGAAAAAAATCATAGAATTAATCAATTATGAATTTTATGAAAAATTAATTGTTCTCATATTTTACTTTTAAGTAATCGTCATTGTGGTATGTCATTATCTGTTTTCTATCAAAGAGGAAATGCATTAGCCAAAGAAATAACAATGTTATGTTTCACAGTGTATAGATTATGATGACTTAGTTATTGTAAAGGTATAGCAGCAGTCTCTACCCATCTCTCATAGGTTATGTATGTGATTGCATGGTTCATCCTTCATTCTCAAGGAGGACCATGAGATCAGAGAGGTGAAAACATGAATTGCCAGTTTGATTTTTTTAATTAAAGGGGACATCCCTTCACTCATTTCTTAATGCATCTCTACTTCCATCTCAAGCCACCCTTCACTTTCTTGGATTTATCTTTTAGAGGAGATTGCACTGAATCAAATTCAATAATCCACAAATGCCAAACTCAATTCCTTTCTCTGCCACAGTGTGACTTTGGTGAAATATTATCTGAGACCTTTATTTTCTCAGTCGTAAGAATGAGAGATTAAGACTAGTCACTAGATTTTCTTTAAGATCTCCTTTAGATGAAGAAAAAATACATTAAAATATTCCTTTTCCACATACTTCCAAAAGACTGGGAGGTCGCTAAGTTATTCTGTGCTCAATCCTATATGATCGAACATCTTTTCAAAATGATTTGGATAAAGTTTGAGATGCCATTAGATTTCCATATGACTCAAAATGGGTAAGGAACGTTAATATACTGGATACCAGATTCAGAATACAAAATTATGACTAACTGGAAAATTGGGTGAAAACTGATAAAAAGAAATCTAAGAGGGAAAGTTTGAAGTCTTATGCATTGGACAAGAAATAAAATTTACAATTGAAAAATAGGGAGACACTAGTAGGCACTAGTTCTGGGGGGGAGCAATTATTGAGCTTTAGTGTACTGTAATATGAGCTAACAATGTAATATGACAGTTGAGAGCCAAACCGATCTTAGCTTTATTTCTCTAAGAGACACAATACACTTGATTGATTGAGGAGAATTGGGCAAAAAGATGTCATTTACCGGGAAATGAGAGTTGGCTTCAAGTATATGAAATACTGTCATACCACAGAGAGAGTTGTAGTAGGAGTAGGAGTAGGAATAGTAGTAGTAGTAGTAGTAGTAGTAGTAGTAGTAGTAGTAGTAGTAGTAGTAGTAGTAGTAGTAGAAGAAGAAGAAGAAGAAGAAGAAGAAGAAGAAAGAAGAAGAAGAAGAAGAAGAAGAGAAGAAGAAGAAGAAGAAGAAGAAGAAGAAGAAGAAGAAGGAGAAGGAGAAGAAGAAGAAAAAGGAGAAGAAGAAATAGTAGCAGTAGCAGCAACAGCAGCAGCAGTCAGTAGTTAAATGTATATGACATTTACTATGTGCCAGGCATTAGAGTAAACCCATCACAATTATTATCTCATTCCATTTTTGTTCAACCTAGCTACACATTTTTAATTTTATTCTGCTTTCTTTTACATAAAAGAACTAGAAATAATGAGTAAAATTTACAAAAACTAAATTAGTTTTTAGTTATTAAAGGTATCAAAAAACAAAATGATTTCCCTGGAGTTAGAATGAGTTTCCCCTCAGTAGACTTTTCTCAAAACCTAGATGAACTCTTCTCATATTTGTTTCAAGATTGTTTCCTTTTTAGGTACATGTTAAATTAGATGACCACTGTTCTTTTTCAGATCTGAGACTTTGTGATTCTTGTCATTTTGTCAACTGAAACTGTCAGCAAGGACAAAAAATAGAGATTAATTTTACATTTTAAATCTAAAATGAGTATTACACATTTTGCATAATATCATTCGGGAAGATACTCAAATACACTGCTTTCATTTTCTGGAGATTTTTGTTTTTGTGTAGGTGATAAATAATGGCAACTTGTACTCCTAATTATTAGTGTGTGTGTGTGTGTGTGTGTGTGTATACAGCAAGTAGTACAGCACAAAGGATTGCATTGCTATTTAATATAATGACTTTTAGTTTGAGTATAGTATCTGACCAAGCAAAAATTTTGCATGAATTGATTTTGCTTTCAATGAGTTTTTATAACATAAAATATGATTATGTTGTTAGAAAACCAATGTATGATGCAGGTATAAGAAATTTTCATATCCATAAGTTACTGTGTTTTGGTCATTGGAAAAATTTTAGAAGTATCATGGAGCGTGTGATAGATTCAGAAATTTTATGGAAAACAAAGTAATATGTTGCTTATCCAACCACAGCATTTATAAAGTAATGTATAAAAATATACCCACCATGTATCTTATACTAAAGGAATACAAGATGTGAATATATGCATCACTGCCCTCCAAAGTCCTGACTTTATCTCAATTCAGTGAAATGAACTGAGGATATGTAGGTGAATTTCACAATAATAATTCACTTCAGACTACTGGATCTACATAAATGACATCGGTTTAGAGGATATGAGATTTTATACTGAGGTAGACAGAGGAATCTGATAGAAGTAATTGAAAAATAAAAAAAATCAGAAAATTTGATTATTCCAATTCTGAATAAGCAGGATAAATCTTATCACAAGGATTTATAAAATTTCTTTGGAATTGCCTACACTCATGGATATCTATAACTCTCTGTCCCTCCTCCCTCTTTAGTAAATGGGTAATAAAAAGGTCATAATTTAATGAATTAGAATAGAATATATAGGAGGAAAATGTTGTGTTTAAAAGACCATTGGACTTCTAAGAGGCATAGCCAAGATAAGGCAATAAAAGCAGGGACTTGCTTGATCTCTTCCCCAAAACCCTTCCAAATATATGTAAAAATGACTCTAAACAAATTAGAGCTACAGAACCCATAAAATGACAAAGTGACACATAGCCACAGCCCAAGACAACACAGAAGGTCATCAAGAAGGGTACATTACACCAGCCTGGGAGTGGAGCACAATCCAGTGTGGACCACACCAGCACAGACAGGCCAGAGTATGCCTCAGGTGACTGAATCACTGGAAGCTGTGGCAGTTTGCAGACTTCTCAACCCACAAATGCCAAAGACAGCAGAGAAGGTTATTAGAAAAACACTGTGTGATGTGAGAGAAAGAAGAGTGTGGTCGGGGTGGGGTCCAGCCCTAGCCCCAGGGTGCTGGTGGTGGCAGCACCTGTGGAAGTGGCAGCAACAATGGCAGTATTAGTAGCTACTGTGGCAGAGTCTGCTTCTGGAGCTCTGGGCCACAGAGGGGTGAGAGATCAAGCAGCTGATACAAAATTCCAGAAGCCTGGGAAAGTTCACCCATCCCCAACCTACAACCCCACTGGAGGCAAAGTCCTACCTTGGCAAAGAGTTGAAAAGTCAAGTATTTGGTATGATGAAAAATCAGCTTTATAAAAACCACTCAGAATATATAATCTTACTTTGGTGACGAGGAAGATCAAAATATATAACCATAAAAAAACCAATAAAGCCAAGGCTTTTACATGAAAGGCTGAAAGAAAAATATGAATTGGCCACAGTTCATAGAAGAGACCAAAAAGTGTCATGAAAATTAAGTAAGAGAAGTAGAGGAAAAATTGGGGAGACAAATGAGAGTTATGCAAGAAAATAATGAGAAACAAGTCAATAGCTTGCTAAAGGAGACCACAAAAATACTGAAGAAAATAACACCTTAAGAAATAGATTAATCCAATTGACAAAAAGGGATCCAAAAAGCCAATGAAAAGAAGAATGCCTTAAGAAGCAGAATTGGCTGAAAGAATAAGGAGGTCCAAAAGCTCACCGAAGAAAATAATCCCTTCAAAATTAGAATGGAGAGAACAGAATCTAATGACTTCATGAGAAATTAAGAAATCATAAAACAAAATCAAAGGAATGGAAAAATAGAAGTCGATATGAAATATCTCATTAAAAATAATAACTGACCTGGAAAACAGTACCAAGAAAGATAATTTAATAATTACAGACTACCTGAAAGTCATGATAAAAAAAAGAGCATAGACATCATCTTCCAAGAAATAAATGCAGTTAAGTAAAATGTCATGATACAATGACCACATCTGATTTTGTACACAGTATCTTCACCTAGTAATTTATTACTCTGTGATAACAGAATTCTATATTCTAGTGTACTGTCCTCTAGGACAAATGTTAACTTTTCATTTACTCATAGTATGACTTCCATTTAGTGGTAGTTTCACAAACATTATTATAGTGAAGATACATTTTATTATTTTAATTCTTTGTATTTCCTTATTAATTCACACAAATCTCTGAAATTTTCATATTTGGCTTTTCTTACTGCATGGGAGAGAAAAAATTTTGGGCATGGATGGCAGCTGATACAAACTGGTATGAATATTTGAGTATATATTTGACATTTATCTCTTCTTTTCTTTAAACATTTTTACTTCTTTGAAAATGTGCCCATTATTGAGATTGCTAAATCCTAGGGTACACAACTCCAAAATGATTTTGAAATTAAATGAGCTAATTCATAACTATGTGATGAGTATATTAGAATGATTATCTTCTAGGGACTGTTTTGGTAAATATTTAGCAACCAGCTCTCCAGTATAAAAAAAAAAAATCACATTTACATACTGTTAAGTTTAATCTGAATTAAATGCCCATATTTAAAGCAGAAAGTAATGCAAAGAGGCAGGTTTAAATTTGCTAATATCAGTGAGACTTGCTGGTATTATACTTCTGACTGACCTATAGCTCAAAATGGATATACCTCATTAAAAAGAAATAGGATAGGTAAAAAATTTCAGGGAGAGAGTCATACTGAAAAGTAAGATGATATACTTATGTGAGGAAATCCTGGAACCACAGTGAGGTAAATTATTTGGGTGAAGGGGAAAGAAAGGAGGAAAACAAAGCTATTTTCACCATTGTTTTATATTACAGATTCCCTGTAGAGTTTAGATAGGTTTGTAAATTGAGTATTAGGAATGAAATCAGGAAGACCTCAATTCAAATGCGACCTCAGACACTTAGCTGTGTGGCCATAAGCAAGTAACTTAACCTTTGTCTCAGTTTCCTTAATTGCGAAATGAGAATAATAAGAAAATCTTGCTTCCAAGGTTGTTAAGAGATTATTTGTGAAGCACTTAACACTATAGGAATTTAATAAATTCTTGTTCCCTTTCCCTTTTCACATGAACAGAAACAGGAAATATAGTAGTCATAAGGATACTATGTATTTTCAGTCCCCATGTGTCTTTCTAGGTTCCCGTGTCTGTATTTCTGAGTATCTGTCTTTCTGTCTCTCAGATATGTGTAGTTTAAAACTTACTGACTTGTCTTAGTGATAATTTCATCCTTCAAAGTTAGAAAAAGACACACAATAAAATTATATGCTCCATATAATTCTCAATACTATGGAAAAACTGGATGTTGAGCTAAAAATAATTGGAAGTCTAAAGTGAAGTAAAAATTCCTTCTTATGATTTGTTTTAGAAAAGAAGTGGAAATCCTGGCATAACGTGACCTACACCTTAGATTTGGGGAATGCCAATTAAAAAAAATTCTGAGGAAAGATAGAAAGTATCTTGAATCCTAAAAAGCAAAGAAAGTTTGACTGATTTGATGGGTGAAGAATAACAATCTGAAAATAAAAAGGAAGCAATTCCAGGGAGGTGGACAAATAGGTTCCATTTGAAAAGAGCAATGAATATACAAGGAATTCACTAAGTGACTTTAATTTAAAAAGAAATAGAAGAGTAGATCATACAAGATGAATATGAGCATGAAAACATACTGTAAGAAAAAAATAGACATTAATGCATTGTTGGTGGAGTTCTACCCTGATTCAACCATTCTGTAGCACAATTTAGAATGATGACCCAAAAACTATCAAAAGGGCTCAAGACTGTATCCAAAAAGAGTTATAACCAAAAGGAAAAAGGACATATATGTAAAAAATATTTAAATCAGTTCTTTTCTGGTGGCAAAGAATTGGAAATTGAGAGGGCAGTAAAATTGGGCAATAAAATAACCTGGAAAGGCTTAATAGAAGCTGATATAAAGTGATATGTACTGTGTACAAAGTAACATCAATATTGTTAGATTATTGACTATGAATTAGTTACTGATTTTTAGCAATACAATGATCCAAGACAATTCTCAATGGCTTGTGATGAAAAATGTGATGAAAAATGGCTTGTGATGAAAAATGTGATGAAAAATGCTAGAGAATCCTCAGAGAAAGAATTGATTGTGTATAAATAAATACTGAAGCATACTTTTTTAAACCTTGCTTTTCTTGAGTCTTTTGGTCTTTTTTTTCTTTCACAACATAACTAATATGTAAATATTTTACATGACTAGCATGTAGAGGCCATGTCAAATTGCTTATCTCCTCAATGAGAGGAGTAGAGAATATAGAAGGGAGAGGATTTGGAATTCACGGTTTTAAAACTGGATGTTAAAAATTATTTTCCCAATTGATAAATGGTCAAAGAATATGAACAGACAGTTTCCAGAGGAAGAAATTAAAAATATTTACAGCCATATAAAAAAATGCTCTAAATCACTGTTGATTAGAGAGATGCAAATCAAAACAACTCTGAGGTATCATATCACACTTATCAGATTGGCAAACATGACAGAACAGGAAGATGATAAATGTTGGAGAGGATGTGGGAGGGTTGGAATACTAATTCATTGTTAGCAGAGCTGTGAGCTGATCCAACTATTCTGGAGAGCAATTTGGGACTATGCCCAAAGGGATAAAAAAAACATGAACACTGTTTAACCCAACAATATCGCTTCTAGGACTGTATCCCCAAGAGATCATAAAAATGGGAAAGGGTCCCATATGTACAAAAATATTTATAGCAGCACTCTTTATCGTGGCCAAAAACTGAAATCAAGGGGATGCATGTTAATTGAGGAATAGTTGAATATATTATCGTATATGAATGTAATGGAATACTATTGTGCTATAAGAAATGATGAATAGGAAGACTTCAGAAAGGCCTGGAATTAATTATATGATCTGATGCTGAACAAAAGAAGCAGAACCAGAAAAACTTTTTGCTCATCAATAGCCACAGTATGCGAGAGTTTTTTTTTTTTGTTTTGTTTTGTTTTTTTTCTGGTAGAATTGGAACTTCATTGCAATGCAAAGACTTAAATAAATTCCCAATTGTCTTTTAAGGCAATTCAGAGAAAGAACTATGGAATTCAATCACAGAATGTAGCAGATCATTTTTTGCATGTATTATGTTTTGGTTGGTTATATGATTTTCCCCATTCACTTTAATTCTTCTATTCAGCATGACTATAGTGAAAATGTATTTAATTGGAAGGTATGTATAGAACCTATATAAAATTGTTTGCTGCCTCAGGGATGGAGTGAGGAGAGAAGCGGGAGGGAGGGGGAAAAATCTAAGTTACATGGTAGTGATTGTAGAACACTGGAAATAAATAAAACTAATTTTAAAAAAGAAAATTAAAGTACTAAAGGGAAAAATAGTATCAGAAATATTAAAATAATACTGGCTAGAGATGTCAAAAGAAAGATGAAAAAAAGAATAGAACTTTTGCTTGAGGTGACAGCAGAATGATAATTGACAACAGAAATAGTTCAAGCTATTTTTTTTATCCTCCTAAATGTTCTATCACTGTATTTCTAGAAACACAAGGAAGGGGAAGAAATTGAAAGTCCATCTATTGCTTCTATTCACCTAAGCTAAACTTCCCTATTCCATCCTTTTCATTCTAGATTGCTCCATTCCAACCAACCCCTTCTATCACTTTTTCCATACATACTTTTCTTTTGGGGGCAGCTAAATGGTGCAGGGAGTAGAGTACTTGGGTCTGGAGTCAGGAAGATCTGGCCTCAGAAATCAGCTGTGTAACTCTTGGCAAATTATATAACCTATGTTTTCCTCAGTTTCCTAATATGTAAATTAAGAATAACCCTAATAGCATTTATCTCCCAAGGTTATTGTGAAAATCAAATGAGATTAAAGCACTTGCCACATAGAAAGTGCTACAAGTTAGCTATTTTAATTCCTCAAAATCTATGTGTTTTCTCAAAATAATTTGAGCCATCTCTTCAGTAGAATTTAGAAGTGAACTGAGTATTTGACATTCAAATAAATTATACAGAAAAAAATGTTTAAAATTGAAAGATGGAAGAAAAGAATTAAAAGTGAAGTGTGTTCTATATATCTGGAATCAGACACAATGGTGAGAAAAAGAAAATCTATAAGAAAAAAAAAACTTTCACTCTCTGAGAGATAGACAAAGCAAAGCTAGGAACAATTGGCTAAAAATAGAGAATAAAACAAAATGGGGAAAATTTTTAAAATATATTAAAATTTTATGAATAATAACAACAAAATCATTTTCCCTTAGGAAAAATTTCCATTAAAGTATTCAAAAATACATAGAAATTTCTTTTAGACTAGGACATTGATGAAGAGAAACTCTGACACACTTCATTTTGAACTCTTTTCTCCATCATCTTCATTCTCTGCTGAGACCCACCCTATTCTCTATGACACATCTCAAAAGCACGTTTAACATAAAGAAATGATTGTCAGCTCAAAGAAAGAATGTACATTTTAACTATTCCCTCTTCCAAAGTGCCCAGATATTCAGAATTTTGGAATGAGGACAAGAATGGTTTTAGATGTAGGAAAGCCTGACCATTAATGAGAAAAATCGAAGCTCCTTTTTCTCAAACATCAATTTGTTGAACTTATAACTGTGATCCACTAGGGACAAATTATTTGAAGTTATTCCACCCAAAAGGAGTAAAAAGTATATACAATTCAAATATAATTGAAGCATGAGGCAGTTATTTTTTTTCCTTCTCAAAAAATAAATGTTAAATACAAAACTCCATTATGTAATTAGAAGAGTGACTTAAAACATGATGAATAAACTTAAATTATAAGTATTCTTGACATCTTTTCAGGACACAAAGGAGGAAATTATGTGGTGCAAGAGATGAAGTTTTGGACTTGCACTCAGGAAAGCCTGGGATCAAATCATATTTTACACCCTTGCTAGTTGTATGACACTGGAAAAGTCACTCATCCTCTCTAAACCTCAAAATCCTAATCTGTAAAATGGGGCTAATAATAGCAATAACTTTGCAGGGTTGTAAGAAATAAATTGTATAACAAACATAATGTAAAGACAAGTAAAGGATAATTTTTTGCTCTTTTTTCTAGATTGACATTTAGCCAAACATGTGTCTTTGATTGATTCTTGAGTCTTTGCTTGAATCAAGGGTCTTTCACTGGAGACAGTATATGTATGTATTTTATTGCTTGGAGAGACAGGAGAGAAAGAAGCAGAACAGAGGGAGAGAGAGAGAGAGAGAGAGAGAGAGAGAGAGAGAGAGAGAGAGAGAGAGAGAGTAGTGAGTGTGAGTGGGCTAGCAGAACTTGCTTGTCGGGAGGCCTAAAGGAATTAATGTTTGTGATATTGGGATCCCTGTCTGTTCATCTTTATTAGTTCTTCAGACAGAAGCTCTTTCTGTTGATCTGTGCAGATTTCTCAGACAGAAGCCCTCTCTTTTGTTTTTTATGAGTTAATTGAGATGATAACGCTGGTAATGTGTATAAATGTTGTTATAGCCCTGTTGGACTTTGTTTTCCATAGAAACAGTCTACAAGCAGGAGACCCTGGGGTCTATTGTCAGGCAGAAGTAGGAAGAACTTGGAGTGGAACAGTCCCTGTGAGCTGACACATAGAGTAGGAGCAGAGAGCAGCCTGTGTGTGAGACCAGGCAAGAGCTGGGAGTGGTCAGACCACGGAGAAGGAGCCATGGAATTTGCCATTCAGTCCGGATTCAAGATGAGAGAGGACTTCACTTGGACACTATTATTGAGTAAGGAGATAGTTCTTACAGTGACTTAGGGGTGGATGGTGTGGTATTTTCTGCTACCCTTAAAGGATGTGTGGTATTAGGGAAGACCCTAGCCTGGGACCCCCAACTTTGGGAATTCAGTGATATATGTTATGTGCCATCTGATATACTGAGTGTTATGAGACACATATGTATTAGATGATATATTTTGCTTAAAGGTGTTGCCATGAATGTTATGCTCTACTTTATTGAACACTATTTAGTTTATTGGTGAATAAATAGTATTCATTATACTATACAATTAGACCCCTAAAATCATTCACAACAGCAGCCCTCATATGTGCTGCCATGATTGGCTTTACACATATGAAAAATGTGTTATGATCCTTAAAGTGCTATGTAAATGCTTGCTAATATTTTCCTAAAGCAGTAAGTAGTACTATTGATTTAGCCATTTAGATTTGAATTAAATTTTAATCTCTGCGATACCCAAATTCCTACTATACATCTACTGGTAAAATATGCCAGACTTTTACCAGTCCTCTTCACATAACTGGGAAGAGGTAAACAGCCATGTTTTTTCTGATTGAGAAACTCCTTTTGGGGCCAAAAAGCGTTACTCAATGAACCTAGGACCTCTTCATATGATGAACCCTCTAAAGATCAGAATAAATGGGTAATGGAGGGAAGAGCCAAGATGGTAGAAAGACGCCATGAAATTGCCTGAGTTCTCTCCAGTGTAGCCTTGTTAAAAACATTCAATCAAGCCTATAAAGAGGATATACACAAAGATGGAAGGAAAAAACTTTCTAGTTTAACACAACTGGGAAAAACCTCAGGAAATGTCTATCTCACTTTGGTAAAAGGGGAGGAAAGCCCAGCACAGCTGGTATATGGGCACACCAGAGGGAGGGTCTTAACTACAGCACAGATCAGCAACTGAGACTCCTTGGTCCTGGCTCACTAAGCCAATGACATGGCAGGCAAGCTGTGAGACTGAAAACCACAAAATAGAAAGCAAATTACCAGCTCTGTAACCCAACAACAACAGGCACAACTAGGCCAGGCCACTCCAGTGCAGCAGGGAAGCCAAAGCATCTGAGAAACCAGCACATAAAGTCAGTAACCAGGATGCTGAACTCCAGCACAGGAAGCATGAGACAGTGACCCCTGAGCCCCAAGAGTAGAAATTAACTTTAAAAGCCAAAAAATTTCAAAATTAAGGAAGAACCAGAAAAAAAGAGTCTTGACCATGGAAGGCTATTATAGTGAGAGGAAAAAACAAATAAAAAAAATACAGAAGAGGATAACAATGTCAGAATGCTTACATGTAAAACCTCAAAAGAAAATATGAATTGGTCTCAAGGCCAAAATCCTACATGAGAGAACTCCAAAACAATTTTGAAAGTCAAAAAAGAGAGGTAGAAGAAAAATTGGCAACATAAAAGAGAAATAAAAGAATCAACAACTTTGAGGAGGAAGGATGAAAAGTAAATGAAGAAAACTGCTTTTAAAAAGTATAATTGGAGAGCCTTCTGTGGAGCACAGCTCAGCATGGAGTGCAGCCCAACACAGACAGGACTCAGAACAGTTTTCAGGGAGCCACCAGTCACAGCAGTTCCCAGATTGCTCAACCCACAAACGTGAGACAGCTTCAAAGGTCAATGGAAGTTCTCCTGCAACCAGGAGAGGGGAGCTTGGTCTGGATCACTGGCAGCAGTCACTGCAGTGACTGCTTCCATTTTTGGAGCCCTCAGCCCCATTTTTGGAGCTCCTGGGGGAATTGAAATCTAAATCTCAGCCCTAAGGGGCAGCCCTGGGAGACCTCTGCCTAAAACCCCTGAGGAAATTGAACCACTGATCTGAATAACAGCCCTGAGGTTTTCCCTTAGGTGAAGAGAAGCACTGGTGTGGTAGAGTTGGAGGTGGTTTTGGTGAGGGAATTCTAATTGCAGATGCTGGGAAAGAAAGTTTTAGTTGCTCCCAGACCAGTGTGCAGGCCAGAAGAGGAATAAACTCCCCTCCCTTGATTATGCCACCTTGAAGGAACTGAGAACTTACAGGTCCCCAGAGATTAGTCTGCTGTTGAGAAAGGACTCAAAAGTGAAGTAACTGACTGGGAAAATGCCCCCAAAAGGGAGAAAAAGTAAGAGTACAGAAAGTTACTTTCTTAGTGAACAGGTATTTTTTCCATCCTTCTGGACGAGGAGGAACAAAGTATAAAAGTCAAAAGTTAAAGCTTCGGCATCCAAAACCTTCAAATAAATATGCAATGCTCTCAGACCACAGAAAATTCAAAAAGGACCTTGAAAATCAAGTAAGAGAGATGGAGGAAAAACTGGGAAAAGAAATGACAGTGATGCAAGAAAATCATGAAAAGTGAATCAACAACTTGCTAAAAGAGACCCCTCCCCCCCAAAAAAGTGCTGAAGAAAACAATACCTTTAAAAATAGGCTAACTCAATTGGCAAAATAAGTCCAAAAAGCCAATGAGGAGAAAGCTTTAAAAAGCAGAATTAGCCAAATGGTAAAGGAGGTTCAAAAGCTCACTGAAGAAAATAGTTCTTTAAAAATTGAATGGAATAGATGAAAGCTAATGGTTTTATGAGAAACCAAGAAATGACAAAAAACAAAAGAATGAAAAAATAGAAGAAAATATGAAACATTTCCTTGGAAAAGCAGATACCCTGAAAAATGGAGCAGGAGAGACAATTTAAAAATTATGGGACTATCTGAAAGCCCTGATCAAAAAAAGACATCAAATTTCATGAAATTATCCAAGAAAATTGCACTGATATTCTAGAACCAGAAGACAAAGATAAATATTGAAGGAATCCATCAATAACCTCATGAAAAAGATCTGAAAAAAAAAGCCCTCTCACTGACCTTTAAAGCTGGCTGTGGCATTTGTGGTTTAAGGGTTCTGAGAATCACCACTGCTGTTGAGGATTCTGCTCCGGAACCCTGTTCTTGTCCTGTTCCTCCCAGTGCCATGTGGCCAAGGCTGAGCTGTGCATCTGGTGTGATAGACCTTTCCTGTCAGACTTCCAGGCTACCTTGGTGTAGAGAACCTTGAGCGGTTTGAAAGAGCCCCTTATCAAGAGTTTCCCTCCTCCAAGAGAGAATAATATCTGACTTGAGAAGTTAAGTGGTATATTGTTCTCAGGTGAACATCCTTGAATTCGGGTGTTAAAGTTCCTGGAATCAAGGCTCCTGCTATACACGATAATATTCTGAAAAAAAAAAAAAAAGTCCTGAAGCCCTCCTTGCTACTTATAACGATCTGTTCTGTTCTCATACCTCGATCCCTACCCCTATGATTTTTTACTATATAAGCACCCCAATCCCTCTGACTTGTTGGCTAAGTATGTCTAGAACAAACTCAACTTGATCAGACTACTGTGTCCCGTCTTTCTTTTCATCCTTTCTCTGTGAGCTCTATAACCACCCTGTAACTGCCCGACTGTGTTGGCTGCAGTACCTTGAGCTGGAAATCTCTTTCATGTTGTCATTCTGTGGTTCACTGCTCTAGAATTTGTTTAGAGTCATTTTTACAGGTATTTTATGGGCTGAGGGGGAAGAGGTAGAGCACGTCCATCTTTCTACTCCACCGTCTTGTCTCTATCGCCTCTATTTTATATTTTCTACAGCTATTTTAATGGAATTTCTCTTTCTATCTCTTGCTGCTGAACTTTGTTAGTAATATCTTGAAATGCTGATGTGATTTTATTTAATATGTTGCAACTTTGCTAAAGTTGTTATCTCAAGCATTTTTTGTTGTTGTAGGGAATCTAGGATTCTCTAAGTATATTATCATACTATATGCAAAGAGTGACGATTTTATTTCTTCATTGCCTATTCTAATTCCTTTATTTTCTTTTTCTTGTTGCTAAAACTAAGACTTTTAGTATAATACTGAATGATTGTGGTGATAATGGGTATCCGTATTTCACCTCCAATCTTACTGGATATACTTCTAGATTATTCTCTTTACATATAATGCTTGCTGATGGTTTTGGATAGATAAAATTTATCATTTTAGGGAAAGCTCCATTTATCCCTATCTTCTCCACTGTTTTAATAGGAATGGGTCTCTTTTTTTTCTCTCAAAAGATTTTTTTCTTCCTCTTGAGATATTCATGAGATTTCTTGTTGGTTTTGTTATTGATATGGTCAATTGTGCTGATAGTTTCCCTAATACTGAAGCAGTCTTACATTCCTGGTATAAAACCTCCCTGATAATTTGATGTAATTTCCTTGCATTGTCCTAGGGGACTTCATTTTCTCTCTCCCAGGACTAGATAAATCTAAGCACAAAATAAATGAGAAACACTTTGAAAAGATGAAAAGAAATTTCTTTAGGAAAGCTTGAATATCCTCTATTTCATTGAATGTTGACCCTTTCCCCTGAAGGATTCTGCTTAATTTTGCTAGATAGTTGGTTCTTGGTTGTAATCCAAACTCCTTTGCCTTCCAGAATAGTATATTCCATGCCTGCTGATCATTTAATGTAGAAGCATTTAAATTCTATGTAATTCTAACCAGGGCTCCTTGATATATGAATTATTAATATCTGACTGCTTGCAGTATTTTCTCCTTGATCTGATAATTATATAATTTGGCCTCAACATGCCCTACGATTTTCATTTTGGGATTCATTTTTTTTCCTATGATGCATTTGCCTCTTCTTCTTTTTTCATTCCTTTGATTTTACTTGATTTTTGATGTCTCACAGAGTCATTAACTTATGGTTTCCCAATTATAATTATTAAGTAATAATTTTCTCCAGCTAACTGTTGTACCTCTTTTTCCATTAACTCGATTCTACTTTTGAAGGAGTTTTTATTTTCAGGCAATTTTTGTGCCATTTTCCCCAAGTTATTGACTCTTACAATTCTCTTACATCATTCTCATTTCTTCCCCCACTTTTTCTTGATTTTTAAATATATTTTGGTTTTAAAATCTTTTTTGAGATCTTCCAAGAAGACATTTTGGGCTCAGGATCAATATTCCTTTTGAGGCATTGTGTGTAGGCATTTTGATTCCGTTCTCTTCTGAGTTTGTGTTTTAATCTTCTCTGTCAACATAGTTGTTTTCTATGACCAGGGCTCTTTTTTGTTTCTCACTATTTTTTTTTTTACCTTTTTCATGGCTTTTAAAGTTAATCTCTACTTTTGTGCTATGTGAGCACTGTCCCAAGTTTCTTACATCACGTGTCAGTTGTTTGGTCATGGCCATTCTTCCTTGGGGTACTCTGGCCCCTGGCCTAGTGCTTGCCAACTTGCTAGGATTTCCTTGCCTAGTTGTGCCTATTGTGACTTGCTTCCAGGATTGGTAGTTTGCTTTCTGTTCATGACTGGAGATACCACAGCACTTGTGCTCTGCCACTGACATGCTGAGCCAAAATCATGGAACTGTGGTTCAAACAATATTCAATCAATTTTCAAACTCAAACATCTGTGCTGTGGTTAAAAGCCTCTTACTGGCTTTTCTGGACACTGTCCGTGCTAGTCTGAATCTCTTTTTACTCAAGTGAAATAGCCCTTCTAAGTTTTCTTTGGTTAGAAAATCGTTTCACTTTTTTTTTTTTTGTATATTCTGTCATTCCATTTGTTGGAGGTCTGATTTAAATTTATTTTGAGGGAAACTGAGGAGAGCTCAAGCAACTTCATGGCTTGTCTCCATCATCTTTTTATAGTGAATTCTGTTCTTATGCTTTTAATGTTATTGTTAACAATGAATGAGGAGAGGGAGGGAGAGATAGAAACAAAGAAGGAGACAGTGAGCAACATGCAGAAACAGAGTCAGAGACAGAGAAATGGAGACAGACAGGGACGGAGAAGGAACAATAAAAAGAGAGAGAGACAAAGACATGCGGAGACAAATGAACAGAGACAGAATTAGTGAAACAAAGGACATAGAGACATACCTCCAGAAAGACAATGATAGCAACAGATAATCAAATATAATATAAATATTTAATACTGACAATGCCATAGCACTAAAAGTTAAAATGTTAAATAATTCCTTATATTCTCATCAAAGAACACAATGTTCGGTTCTCAACATACGCAGGGTACTAAGTTTCTTTATCAGATTTTGACAAATTTTATAAATAACCAACTCATGTATCCAAAGGCAAGCTAACAATCATAGCACAATTTGATAAGAATATAGTTGTTGTAAACTCTCTGTCCATCAATTGTGAACTGCATTCTACAATGAAAGCATTAACAATATCTTCACAACTTTCTTTTTTGTATTAGACTCTTTTCTTTGAACCTGGCATGATTTATAGAATACCAGCATATACAAGATGGGTTCTTTACCAAGAAATGTACCTGTTATTCTGTGTTTGACAAGTTGCAGGAAATATGAACATTTCAATATAAAAATAAGAAACAAAAAGAAGGTTTTTTCATAAAATCATGAATCTTCATTGTTTACAATTTTATTTTCAAGAATATAAAGCATTGAGTCCTTTAGGTCCAAAGTTTTTCTACTTGTCTTCTTGCCTCTGTACATCCTTCTTCTCTATTCTATGTACTTTTTAAAAAGACTTTAGTGATCTTTTTATCATTCTTTATTATGGATCTCTGTCATTACCACTACTCCCAATTCTCTCCACCTCCTTTTTCAAACAAACCTTCCCTGGCAACCAATAATGATAGTCAAGCAAAGCAAATCCACACATTCATGTCCAAAAATATATGACTCATTCTTTACTTCTAATCTGATCATCAGGGTTCTGGAATCATGCCAAACCATGATAAGGCAATTAAAGTCTTTCAAATTGTTCATTAACTGTTTTTTGGCACCTTATAATTTTCAGAGTCCATTACTTGTTACATTTTTAGTGTTTTATTTAAAACCTCCTTTGCTATGCTGCTAATTCTCTTTCCAAGTCTTTCCTCCTTATTTCCTGTTTTTTGCCCTTAAGAGTCCCATTTTAATTATAAAATAATTTTAAACTCTTCAAAAACAATTCTTGCTTCATGTCTTCTAGTTACTCCAAGTGATCTTGTGACTAAATTGGGTTTAGGTTTTTCTCCTCTCCTAGGACTAAGCTTTGCTCATCCTGGGCATCATAAAATTTAATTTTACATGCGTATATAATGTGTGCATGCAAATGCATTATATATGTAAATATATAATACATGTGTATGTATATGCATGTATGTGCGCATATTCATATATACATACTTATGTGTGTATGTGTGTGTTTGTGTGCATATATATACATATGTATGTATATATATATTTATGTACACACAGATATATCTCTATATAAACATGACCTCTATGTGTACACACATTCTTTGAATGGGTAGATATGAATATCTATATAGATTTGCATATATATCTATATAGATATCATCTATATGTTTTTATCTAACTATCTATCTAGAGTGTGTGTATATTCTTTCAGTCTTTCTTCTTGGATTGGAACTATGTGTGTTTATTTTTGTCTTTCTATGATTCTGGACTTTGTGTTCTGGTTCCTGCTGGTTCCAAAAGCACAGTGATGTAGCTGTAAACTGCTTCTTGGATCTGACTAAAAGATATTCTCTCCTAGATTAGATCAACAATTTGTGACTCTATTACCAGGTTCTGTCTCTAAAGACTCATTTGCTAATAATAGAGTGCTAATGACTTTTCCTAATTTAGCAAGTGGGGTTTAGCTCTGAGACCCTCTCTCTTGGCAAGAGCAGCAGTATAAGGACCCTTGTATATGACAATTAAATTTTTGATCATCTGTCAAGAAGTGTCAAAGAAGCATCTTCTAACCTAGAACCTGAATCCAAAGTCTTCTCAGTGTTATAAAATCCTCACCATAGCATCTTTACTTGAAGACAGAGTTAGAGAGCAATTTGCTCTCTACGGTCAGAAGGAAAAAAAGTGTTGTTACCTTTTATTTTTTTTTCCATTTTCTCACTCCTCTATCTCAGCTCTTCACTATTTCACAGTTCTCAATATGGATACTTGCCTGTCCATTAAATTTATGATGTCATTCTTGTCTCTTCTTAGTATGCTAATTATTTTTTAGAAATTGTTAGGGGGTACAATTGTATTGCTTCCTTTTTTTCTAATTTAATTAACGGTTTCTCCTTTCTTTTTTGCTTATTAAATTCACTAGAGATGTAATTTTTCTCCTCAATATTGCCCTAACTGCATTAAAAAAAAGTTTTGGCATATTATCTCATGGCAATTTTCTGAAATGAAGTTAACCATCATTTCCATGGTTTGTTGTTTACCCAGTAATTCTTTATGATTAAATATTTAGTCACCATTTAAATCCTAATGCTTTCTTCAAAGTTCCTTTATTTATCCTACCTTTTCTTATGCTGTGTATGGTGAATATGTGTTTAATATTTCTGCTTTTTTATTTACTTACAATATTTTTTTATGCCTTAGGACATATTCAATTTTGAATATGTCATGCACAACTGAGTAATGGGTATATTTCCATTATGGGAGATGCTGTTACACCCCACTTAATTTATTGTTTAACATATTCCTTTCCTCTTCCTTTTCCCTTTGTTTCTTAATACTATTTTTTAAAAAGCCACAGGAGCTGCTACTTTTGTCCCCTTTGAATCTTCCCCATCAGTATGCTTGAGGATCCTTGGTATACAATTAAAATTCATTGGGAGTTCTCTACTTAGGAACTGACCTTAGATTTCTGACCTGTTTACCTTTACTCTTGCTGGTTTCTCTGGTGAGGTTCTTCTTTTGAAGATTGCAGTTTTGTGACTTTTTGAAGCAATTCTTGGCTTGTTGGAAGAGTTTACTGATTTTTTTCTTTAGATTTCTTGGCCAGTTTTTTAAACTGACTCTGGATCTTCACCACAGTCAATAAACTTTCTATTATGCTGCTTTGAGGTTAAGTATATGGTGTTTTCCAAGGAGAAATGATGCATTTTCTATTTTTTTCACATATATCATTAAAAAACAAGAACCATGAATACCAAATTTCTCACAGGATTGTGTTTGTACTTCATTGCCGAAGAAGACCATGCCATCAGAGAAATGATACATGACTTGCACTTGACTTTGTTTTGAGTGAGGGAGAGCTGTGCAGGTCACTAGCCTCACTTCTCCTCCAGAGCCGTCTGAATCCAATGACCAGATATTCATCAGGATGACTGGAGATGACCAAGGATGCACTGAGAGACCTTGGACCTTTTAGGTCAAGGTCTTTGCAGGCACTCACTTAGGATGAGGCAATGCCCATTCGTTGAATAGGCCTGTTTAACAAGTAGCCAAGGCATGGCCCCTTTAATGTCAAAGAAAGATATGAGGCTGGGTGGGAAAAAGCAAGTTAAGACTGAAAATCACTCTAAAACTAGGAGGGTCCAGAGGAGCCCTCAGGCAGGTCCCAATGGAGTCTCAGTTTCAGGGTGCAGTAGGGTTAAGGCTTTTGGAGAGGACAGAACAGAGGTGGGGAGGGGAGGAGAGGGAAATAGGAAAGGAGCCATTAAAACCCAAGTCAACTAGGCACCAAATTTATCACAATAAAAAGTATGTATGCCTATAAAGAAATAGTTCTGGGTAGTCAGTCTCAGGTTGTGATTGTTTTTTGCATTTCTGTTTTTTTTTTTCTTTTGAGGGAGTATAATAAAGGGTTTTAGTAATCCTCTCCTACCTTCCCTATTGATGGAAAGGGAGAAAATATTACTATAGGTGTCATGAAAATTCAGGAGAGAAAAAATATAACCCCTATGCAGAACCATGTAGATCTAGTACTATAGGGCTCTGGGCGGGGGGTGGGGGGCTATAAACCCAGCTCCTCAGTCTGTGGTGCACACATTCAATTCTCTAATATCTGGGGCTTCCTTATTTCTAAAATAAATTTTTAGACTTCATTGTCTCCTCCTATAGTGTGTGTGTCCGGGGGGGTGGGGGGCGCAGATTCCCAGTTGATGTATTATGTTGCTTATACCCTTTACATAGAGATTCCCCTCTATAGTGTCATTCCCTTTCTAAAAGAAGATCTTTGAATAGCATTTCAAGTTCCACACATCTTACAAGATGGCTGAGATACTCTACTACTAGAATTCTATTACAATAATATATAATGCATACTTTACCCTTTCAAAATATCTTTTTTTATATAAATTCCAAGTTCACAAAATCTTCATATTGAAAAAGAATATAGTGGCTATTTAGTGTCACCATAATTGAACAACGATCTCCACTATAATATCTTTGACATGTAATCATCCAGCCTTTACTTAAAAACCACTAGTAAAGGGGATATTACTAACTCCTGAAATAGCCTCTTATACTTTTAGATAACTATAAGTAGGATATGTGTTATAATATCAAGCCTCAATGTATTTCCTCATTATTATCTGGTAATCCTAATTTTCTAATATGGGGACAAATAACAGGTAAATAATACCATCATATTTGAACTCTTATTTCCTTTTAGGTATATGATATTTATTTGACATTTTTTAGTATTCATTATTTGATCAATATGTATACTTCCTCTACCAGTGCAGATGCAAACTTTCCTACACAACAAGAAACGATTAGTTTTTCATGACTGGAATAATTATTCACTTGGCAGCCATAACTGACTAGTCTCATTTCTGACTGACAGACATGGAGTCCTTTACTTGATCCATCTTCCAAAAAAAAAAAAAACCCAAAGAAACGATCAAATAAAAAAAGAAAACAACACTATTCATTGTGTTAGAACCTGACCAATCTGGGTACTTTTCTGAAGTATCTTCAAATTACCTTTGTGAACTCAGAGTTACCTCTATGCTATGAGAAGACATCAGGGCATTACTAGTGTAGAAGACATTTATATATGATAGATTAATACTCACAGATTTATTGCTGATTGCATTATGGAGAACTTGACTACATGAGTATCTTTAGATCATAAGACATAAAGGACTGCATGCTGGAATGACTGAAGAACATCTACCAGAATACTTAATGAAGGCATGGAAACTTCCACAAGATGAATATTTGACTAACCAGTTAATCAAAATGATTAAAAACAGATGGGGATAAAAAAAAAGATGAGGCAATAGTTGGTCCCACTGCAATTGAATTCAAGGATTTTATTTGCCAACAAAATCAACATGACTTTATTTACGTAAGTGATTCTCTGAACACAGTTCAAGAAGAGTTTGCATGCTATTTACTGGGGGTATTATAATGATAAGCAAAGTGAACCAGTCTCCCTACAGACAAACAAATGGCATATTCCTCAGCACTATATATAAATATTTAAAATAATTTTAGAATGAGGATTATTCTGAACTTTAGCTTTTCCTATTACTGAAATATGATAAATGTTCTATAATAATGACATAATTAACAAAGGTATGTTGTATTTATGCTGAAAATTACTTTTATCTATTGGTATTTTATATTATCTGGTGGAAGCTGTTTAAATTCATTATTCACTAAAATGTATTTTGGCTGTCAGATGTAGAGAAAATTAATGAATTCTTTTTTAAACTTTTTTTTTTACTTTAAGGTCACAATATGTGTATTTTATTATGATCCAAAATTATTTTGGATTTCTATGAACCTGTCTGTGATATGTTATAAATTGCCTAAAATTGCTGAATTAGTGCAAAATATAGGTGGCTACATATTTTTTTGCCATTTGTGAACATCGATTTCATTCTCCAAATTTTCAGAAGTGTAAGGGAAGCAATCTAGACCAGAAACTGATATTTCGCTAGCAACTTAAGATGCTATTAAATAGTTCAGATAAGTATTATCTGACTCCAGAATAACCCTGTCTACAGTGTTTCATTTCATTCCAATATCAACTTAGACTTAACAGACCAACAAAAGTCCTGCTTGCCTTACAATATGTGGCATGTGTGCTTTGTGCTTTTACATGTGCAGTCCAAGAGTAAGACAAAGAAAGGAGAATTTTGCTAAAAAGTTCTGGAATTAGACTTTGTCTTTGAAATGGAACATACAAGTTTGCTAAAGTAAAATCATTCATATACAACTGAGTTTTATTCAGTGTCATATACTATCAGTTTATCATTAAATCATGTTAGCATAAGTTAATATGCCTGAAAATTATTGCTGGAATTTTTAACAAAAATTTCAAGAATCCTAAGGCATTCCAAGTAGCATAGCATTATAGAATTGCAAAAGTGAGATATGAAAGATCAACTAATAAAAATTGTTCATTTTATAAAGCAGGAAGCAAATGTTCACAAAAGTACCTGAACTACCATTTGTGTGCTCATTACCAAGCCACCATTACTGCCAAACACTTTTGCAAGCCCAAATGAATAAGAGAATGTATAGGTAAACTGTTCTATTATGAGGAAAAACTAATAATAAGAGCATCACTTCTCATGATATTCTATAAGTAATAGTGAATTGTCTTTGAACATATATGTCCCTCCCTCCCATATATTTTGACTGGAGCAAGCACTGATTGTGCAATTAATTCAAACTTTGAATTCTCGTCTAGTCTCACTGTCCAGCTGGCATAAGTAAGTGCTTTGAATCCATTAAATATTCATTAATTTTAATTTGCTTCCTGATGTCCGCTGTGAAATGTGAATGTGTTGATTCAACTTATTCCCTCATTTTATGTAAATTAAAATTATAGTTAGGGAATTTGAAATTGACTTAAAATGTTTTTACATTAAATTAGGTTTTCTTGCATTTCAGTTAAACAACCTTTCTTTAAGGGCCTACTCAAGTATATATAAGTCAGTATGCTAGGCACAAAATCAAAACTTCTAGCCCTCTAAAGTGGAAAAAAGAGGATAAGCATTTACATTGCACCTACTATGTGCCAGACTCTATGGTAGTGATTTTGAAATCTGCCTTCCCCACCTCATTCTCTCTACTAACCTCCAACCTCACATCTACAACTATCTTTCAGACATCTTCACCTGGATGTATAGTAAATAGTTGAAACTCAGTACGTACTAAAACAGTACTCATTAGATTTGCCTCTAAATCCTCTTCCCCTCTTACCTTCCTTATTGCTGTAGAGGGCAACACCATCCTCACAGTCCATAGGCTCACAAACTAGAAGTAATCTTGAATTCTTCACTGTCTTTTACCACCCATATGCAAGCTCTTGTCAATACCTGCTTGTTTCATCAGTATAACACATTTTCAATATACCTTCTCCATCTTCTGGTACTATCATGACTCTAGTCCAGACCCTCATCACCTTATGTCTTGATTATTGGAACAGGCCACTGATAGGCCTGCTTGCCTCAGGTCCTTTCCCATTTAATCTGTCCTACACTTAGCCCCTAAAGTGATTTCCCTAAAATGCAGGTGTGATCCCATCACTCCTATCAATAGTCTCCAGTTGCTTCTTATTGCCTCAAGGACCAAATAAAATTATTCCATTTGAAATTCAAAGTCCTTCATAATCTGGCTCCCTTCTACCTTTCTAGCCTTCTTACATCTTATTCCTGACTACATGTTCTTTGATTCAGTGATACTCATGTGCTAGTTCTTCAGTGAAAAAGGTACTCCCTCTCTTGGCCCTGGTCATTTTCTCTGGTTTTACCCTGTGTTTGGAACACTCTCCCTTTTCTTCTTGACTACTGACCTCCCTGTCTTCCTTTGAGTTCTAACTAAAATCATGATTTCTACACGAAGCCTTACTAATTTAAAGTGCTTTCCCTCATTTAATTATTTTCTATTTATCCATTATAGGTAGCATATACTTTGCATATGTATGAACTTGCATGTCATCTCCCCCTTTACACTCTTTGAGAGGAGAGAATGTCTTTTGACACTTTTTGTATCCCTGACACTAAGCATAGTTTCTGAGATATTGAAGGTACTTAATAAATGCTTATTGAATTAAATTGAAAATAATGTTATTTAATTGAAGTAAATGAAGGAAATGTTATTACTGTTTTTCTACATATTTATAAGGTTTTTATTTTGGAATACATGGCATATTCTTGTAAAGATATCTTTGATATTTGAGAAATCTGAATATTCCTTTTAAATGCCATCCAAAATTTACAAGAGATATATATTACTTAATGTTTCTAAAAATTCTATTCAGATTTTTCATTCTCTCCCACTTAGTTGTTGTTAGCTCTATCTAGCTCTCAAAAGATTATACTGAGACCACCTACCTCAGGAAGTTATTGTAAAGATACAATGAGAATGCAAGAAAAGGAACTTCTGAGGAAATCACCTGAACTCTCTCATATTCATTTCCAAACAACTATAATATAATGGCCCAGAATGAATTCTGGAATGATAGAACCATCACAAGATAGTGCAAAACAATTTTCTAGCTCCAAGCAGCTGGAAATATCAGTAGAAAAAGTCTGTCTTCAGTAAAAGGGGAAAGCACTGCAGAGTCAATAGTAGACCCCACCTCAGTAAGCCAACAGGAGGACCTGAGTCTCAGAAAAGCGACAGATAAACAGGAAGATGACAGCACTGAGCCATTCTACATGCTTCAGAACAGCAGTAGGACCTCCTATCTTCCTTGGAACAGTACCAATTAGCCCCATATTCCTGCCTCAATATAACATCGGGCCAAAAATATATATAAAAATTTATTGAAAACAATTCTCTAAAAAACAGAATTGATCAAATTGAAAAAAAGAGGCTAAAAAGTTAACAGAAGAAAACTAATCCTTAAAAATTATATTGGTCAAATGCAGTTGTGGGGAACTTGTAGCCTCAAGGCCACATGTGTCCCTCTAGGTTCTCAGGTGTGGCACTTTGACAAATCCCTTTAATAAAAGAATTCGTTTTGTAAACTGTGGACTTATTCAAAGGCTGCATGAAGAATCTAAGAGGCCACATGTAGCCTCAAGACTGTGGATTCCCTACCCCTGGACAAGTGGAGCTAATTTCTCCATGAGACATCAAGAATCAAACAAAATCAAAAGAATGAAAAAATAGAATAAAATTTAAAATACCATATCAGAAAAATAACTATTATGGAAGATAGATTTAGGAGGAATAATCTAAGAATTTTTGAGTTACCTGAAAGTCACAAAAAAAAGAAATTGGCACTGTCTTGATATCCTAGAAACAGACAGTAAAATAGATATTGAAAAATTTTAATAATCACCTCTGGAAAGAGATCCCCAAATGAAAACTCCCAACATTATAAGCAAATTCACAGACTCCCAGAACAAGCAGAAACTATTGAAAGCAACAAGAAATATACAATTCAAATATCAGGGAGTCATAGTTAGGATTACACAGGATTTAGCAACTTCAACATTAAGGGATCAGAGGTCATAGAACATTATATTTCAAAAGACAAGGGAGATAAGAATCATACAAATAATCACCTACCCAGTGAAACTGATCAGAAACCTTTATGGTAAAAAAGGGGCATTCGATAAGATAGAAAGCTTTTAAATTTTCTTAATGAAATGTCTAGAGCTGCACAACAACAACAAAAGAAGATTTATAATTTCAATACTCAGAAATAAGAAAAGGTAAAAAGGCAAGAAAACACATAAGTAATTCAAGAAGGATAAATTGTTTATATCTCTACATAGAAGATGAAACTTGCAACGCTTAAAAACTATAGCACTACTAGTGCAGTTACAAGGATTGTACATAGACAGAGAGTGAAAGTATGAGGTGACTTTGAAGGGAAGGCATAAAAACATTAAGGTGTGAGAAAGGATTACTCTGGGAGCAGAAGAAAGGGAGAGATATAATGTGGTAAATTGCCTCACATGAAGTGGTGTGAAAGACTTATTACAGTGGAAAGGAAGTTGAGAGAGTGGACAGTGAGCATCACTTGAAATTTATTCTCCTTTCAATTGGTTCAACAAGGAAATAACATACCCAATCAGCTGAGTTTAGAAATCTGTCTTACTCTACAGGGAAGTAGGAGGGGAGGTTAAGTAAAGTGGGGGCAAGTGAGACTAACAGAAGGGAAGGCAGATTGTGGGAGGTAATTGTCAGAAGCAAAAGACTAGTGAGGAGGGAAAGAGTAAGAAGAGAGAGAAAGAAATACAGGAGGAAAAATAGGATGAAGGGAAATACATTTAGTAATCCTAACTATGAATATACATGGGACTAACTCTCCCATAAAATGGAAGTGGATTGCAGAGAGAGTTAAAATCCAGAATCCTAAAATAAATTGTGTACAAGAAACACATTTGAATAGAGAGACACAGAGAGAGCAAAGTTAAGGGATTGGAACAGAATCTATTATGCTTCAGGTGAAGTAAAAAACAAACAAGCAAGCAAGCAGATAGCAATAATGATCTCAGACAAAGCAAAAGCAAAAATAAATCTTATTAAAAAGATAAGATAGGGAAGTAATTTTTGCTAAAAGATACTGTAGAGCATGAAGTAATATGAATACTAAACATAATTAACCAAGTGGGATAACATTCAAATTATCAAAGGAGAAATTAAGTGAGTTATAAGAGGAGAGAGAAAAAATTATACTCCCAGTGGACCTCAGTTTTACTCTCAGGATTAGATAAACCTAAGGACAAAATAAATGAGAAACACTTTGAAAAGATGAAAAGAACTTTAAAAGAGTTAGATATGAAAGATTCTGAAGAAGATTAAATGAGTACAGAAAAAATATGCCTTTTTTTCTAGATGGCACAGAGCACCTAAAGAAAAAGTGACCATGGATTAGAACATGAAAACCTTGTCTTTAAAGTAAAAGCATTAAACATCTTCTTTTCAAATTTTAATCCAATAAAAATTACATTCAAAAAGGGCAGTGGAAAGACTTATTAAAAATAATTGGAAACAAAAAATTTAATCCTAAACAATGTGTGGTTCAACAAAAAATCAAGAAAATATTGAAAAAGAATGACAGTAGAAGATGGTGGACTAAAAGCAGGAGCCTGCTTGAGTTCTCCCAAACTCCTCCAATGAACTATAAAAAATGACTCTCACAAATTCTAGAGCAGCAGAATATCCAAAATGACAGAGTGAAATAAATTCTCAGCCCAAGAAAATCTGGAAAGTCAACAGGAAAGGTCTGTGGTACTGGGATGGGAGATGAGTACAGCCCAGTTTAAAACATTCTTGCACAGACTTGGTCCCAGCAATCTTGGATCAGCCATCAAGTGATTGAATCATAGCGGCTGTTGTGGTTTCCAAACATCTCAACTCACAAACACCAAAGGCAACTTAGAAGGTTAATTAGAAAGGTCTGTTTGACATGGGTGGGGGAGAATCATGGTTCACATTAAAGCCTGGGGTGGGAGCAGCTATGGTGGTGGCTGTTTCTGGAGCTCTTGTTCCATAGATGTTGGGGATATCAAGTGGCTGATCAGAGGGGCATTGCAGGAATCTCACTACTGGAGCTGAGGCAGGATTCTCCTGCTTTGCCAGTGTTTGGATCTGGTCACAGTCTTGGGTGACAGTCCTGGGGCTAGGAGGAAAGCTGTAATGACAGACCTAGTGGTTGAGAGAGAATTCTCATCACAGTTTCAAGGAAGCAAAGAGTGGTTGTAGTCACTCATAGACCAGAATATAGGCCAGGAGAGGAGAAGACAACTCTCTTTTAATCATACAACCTTGGAAGAATTGAAAATTTACAGAAATATCCCTGAAAAAGAGCTGCACAAAACCCTTCAAGCTTGGAACAGTTAGTCCTCCAATCTGGAAGCAGTGTCCTACCTTAACTAAGAGATTAAAAGTCAAGTAATTGGCTTGGGAAATAAGAAAACAGTGGGGGGAAATCAGACTATAGAACCTTACTTTGATGACAAAGACCAAACAATATAACCAGAAGAAGACAACACTATAAACGTTCCTATGCCCAAAGTCTCCAAGAACAATTTGAATTGATTGCAGGTCAATGAAAAGCTCAAACAGAGTTTTGAAAATCAAGTAAGAGGTAAAGGAAAAACTGGGAAGAGAAATGAGAATGATGCAAGAAAATCATGAAAGATGAGTCAACAGCTTGCTAAAGGAGACCCAGAAGATGGTGAATATCACTTTAAAAAACCAGACTACTCCAAATGGCAAAAGCAGTCCAAAAAGCTAGTGAGGAAAAGAATGCTTTGTAAAGCAGAATTGGCCAAATAGAAAAGGAGGTCCAAAAGTTCACTGAAGAATATAATTCCCTCAAAATTAGAATGAAACAAATGGAAGTTAATGTCTCTCCAGAAATTGTAAAACAAAACCAAAAGAATGAAATACACACACACAGATATTACACACACACACACACACACACACACACACAAAGGGGTTAAGATTCAAATAAAGAATTAGCTACCTAGCAAAAAAAAATTAGGTATATTCTTTCAGGGGGAAAATGCATATACAATTAAATGAACTTTCGCACATCCTTGATGACAAAATTAGAGCTGCATAGAATATTTGACTTTCAAGTACAAGAATCTAGAGAAGCATGAAAAGGTAAACAGGAAAGAGAAATGATAAGGAACTCAATGAAGTTAAACTGTTTATATATCTGCATGGAAAGATGCTATTTGTAACTCATGAGAACTTTCTCAGTATTAGGGCAGATGGAGGATATACATATACATATATTCACATATACCCATACACATGCATACATACATAGACACATATATATATATATATATATATATATATATATATATATATATATATATATATATATATATATATATATACAGGTAGAGGGCATAAGGTGAATTGAATACTAAGCAATGATAAGTAATAATAAAATTATGGGTTTAGAGAGGAAAGTACTGGAAGAAGGAGAAAGAAAGGTTAAGTAAAAGCCTTTATAGTAGAAGGGAAGAGAGGAGACATGAGAGGCAATGAATTAACTTTACTCTCATCAGATTTGCCTTAACCAAAAATAACATACACATTAAATTATGTTTGGAAATCTCTCTTGCCCTACAGGAAAGTATGGGTGATGGGGATAAAGGGGTTGATAAAAAGGAGGGCAGATTGAGGAACATGATAGTCAGAAGCAAACACTTTTGAGGAGGGCCAGGGTCAAAGGATAGTATAGAATAAACAAGGGGCAGGACAGAATGGAGGGAAATATGGTTAGTCTTTCACACATGACTACAATGGAAGTGTTTTACATGACTACAAAGCACAACCTATATCAAAATTGTTTTCTTTCTTAATGAGGGTGGATGAGAAGGGAGGAAGGGAGAGAATTTGGAACTCAAAGTTTAAAAATGAATGCTAAATTTGATTTTACATGCACCTGGGAAAGAAGATATACAATCAACAGGGTATAGAAATCTATCTTCCCCTACAGAAAATTAGAAGGGTAAAGTTATAAGAAAGGACAGGGGTGGGTGTGATTGAAAGGATGGCAGATTGGGGTAAGGAGTAATAAGAATGCATGCCATCTTTGGGGGGGAGCAAATTGGGAGAAAATGTGGAACTCAATATCGTGTTTAAGTCAATGTTGAAAACTAAAAATCAATTAATTAATTAAAAAAATAAAATAATAGCAATAATGAGATTACTTACCAAAATTTATAGGATACAGCCAAAGCAGTAAAGGAAATTTTACTTTCATAAATTCTTATATCAATAAAATAGAGAAAATGCAGATCAGCGAATTAGACAATCAACTAAAAATAATCTGAAAAAGAACATTAAAAATCTCCATTTAAGCACCAAATTTGAAATCCTACAAACCAAAAGTGAGATTAATATAATGAAACAGAAAAAAACTTTGAGCTAATAAATAAAACTAAGAATTACTTTTTATAAAAAAAATAAAAGGATAAATGAAGGGTTACTAATTTAATTTTTTTAAAAGAAAGAAAATCAAATTTCCGGTATCAAAAATGATTCTGGAAATGGATGAAACCAGCAACAGAGGAAAGTAAAGCAATAAGGAAATGTTTTCTCCAATTATATACCAATAAATCTGACAATCTAAGGGAAATTGAGGATTACTTATGAAAATGCAAATTGTCTAGATTAAAAGAAGCAGAAATGTGACACTTAACCCCAAAAGAATTTGAAAAAAATGAATGAATTTTATAGGAATGAATTTTATAGGAAAAAATACACAGAGGCTGATGGGTTTCACAAGTGAATTCTCCCAAACACTTACATCACCATTAATTTCAAAACTGAAAATTATTGGGTGAAATAGGCAAAGGAAGACTCTTACCAAACTCCTTTTATGACAAAAATGTGATGCTAAACCACGAAAAACTAAAGTGGAAAAAGAAAACTATAAACCAAATTCTCTAATGAATAATGATGCAATTTTTTAAAAAATAAAATACTTTCAAGGAGATAACAGCAATATATCAACAATTCATACACTGTACCCGGGTGGAATTTATACCAACAATGGACTGTTTAAATATTAGGATAATTATCAGCATATGACCATATCAATATCAAAACCAACAGAAATCAGATGATTATCTCATTCAACGATCAATGTCTTTGGACAAAATACAGCACCCATTCATACTGTAAACACTAGAGACCACAGGAATAAAGGCAGCTATCCCCTCTATTATTCAGTATTCTACTAGAAATGTAGCTACAGCAATGGGAGAAAAGGAACTTGAAGGAATTAAAGTAGTCAATGAGGAGACAAAGCTACCATGTTTTTTGCAGATGATAATCATGGTGCACTTAAAAAATCCTGAAGACTCAGTTAAAAAAAAAATCTACTCTAATAAACAGCTTTTACCAAATTTCAGAATATAAAGTAAACCCACCTAAATCATCAGTATTTTTATATATGGACAACAAAGCCTAGTAATGAGACAGAGAAATTCCATTTTAAATATCTGTAGATGATATAATATATTTGGGACTCTCTCTGACAAGACAACTCCATTAATTATATGAACAAAATAGCAAACCACTTTTCATACAAGTACGGTCAAATCTAAACAGTTGGAAAAAATATCAATTGCTCAGAGCAATTGATTCAGTAATTATATTGCTGAACCAATATAATAAAAATGAAAATTCTACCTAAATTAATCTATGCATTCAGTGTAATGTCAAATTATCCCCAAAAAATATTTTACAGAGCTAGAAAAAAATTACAAAATTCTTCTTGAAGAACAAAAGGTCAAGAATGTCAAGGGAATTCATGAAGAAAAATGCAAAGGAAAGTGACTGGGTTATACCAGATCTCAAATTGTATTATAAAGCAGTAATCATAAAAACTATCTTGTACTGGCCAAAAAATAGAGTGATGAATAAGAATTCAATATTTGGCAAAACCTGCTAGGAGAACTGTAACACAATATGGCAGTAACTGAGTATAAATCAATATCTTAAACCATTTACCAAGATAAGATCAAAATACATACATGATTTAGACATGAAGGATGATACTGAGAGCAAACTAGGAGAGCAAAAAATTTTTTGTCAGATCAATAAAGAAGGGAAGAATTTATGAACAAACAAGAGATAGAGAACCTTATTAGATGTTAAATAGATACTATTTATTACAAGAAGCTAAAAAGGATTTGCACAAACAACAAAATACAATCAAGATTAGAATGAAAGCAGAAAACTGGGAAGCTACCTTTATAGTAAATATCTCTGATAAATGTCTCATTTCTCAAATACATAGAGAACTCAGGCAAGTTTATAAGAATATAATACATTCCCAAATTGATAAATACTCAATAGAAGTGTACAGAGAGTTTTCAGAGGAAGAAATTAAAGCTAAGTATAGCCATATGAAAAAATGCTCTTACTCACTATTGGTTAGAGAGACTTAAATCAAAACAATAGGACTAACATCGAAATATTTTGCAAGATTACACATACATAAAATATCAATTTGCTTTCTATGTTAGGGAGTCCATGGTAAGGAAGGAAGAAAAATAATTTGTAATTCAAATCTTTGTTTTTTAAATGAATATTAAAATTCTCTTTGCATATAACTAGAAAAATAAACTATTTTTTGAAGGAAAGGGAATACATTTAAAATTTCTGTGAACTTATAGTACCATATAAGTTTTAGCTCTCATTATGATCATCATCACTATTCTCACTAGATATTTCTTCCTGTAAAATATTTAGCTTTTCCTTAAATATTTAGAATATATGCCAGAGTACTGAGTATTTAAATTAATGCTTTGTCTATGGTGGCATTATGTCAAAAGCAGTTTTTTTCTTCCCTTTGAATACATTGTGTTTTTCTGCTTTCTTGTAGAAAAGTATGACAGCTGCTCCTGTGGTTATTATTGCTGTTCTTGTTCAGCTGAAACATAGTGGATTTTGCTCTAACCTTTTATTTTAACTGCATATGAGCCTTTAGGTTTAAATTAGTTTCTTGTAAATAACATATTGCTTAATGTTGTTTTCAGAGAATTTTATTATTTTCTTTCCTTTTCTGAGTTCATCCCATTCAAATGCACGGTTATGATCATTAATTGTGCATTTCATTCCATTTCCCCCTTAGCTTCTGCTACGAAAAAACAAAACAAAACCTGCTCATGAGACCTACATGTGCTCAGAAAAATATTCTTTGATTGATGCCATCAGCCTTCATTTTCATGCCCCTTTCTTTTCCTGTTATTGAGATCCAAATCACATGCTTTTTTACCTTGTATGTATTGCCTTGTAAACTCGTCTTTATTATTCCCTCTCTAAGCTTATACTTTCTTTCACTTTTGAATTACCATTTCCATCTATGTTCTCTTGGTCAAACGCAGGTCTTAAGGGAGGCATATAAAGGTAAACGGGGGGCGGGGGTGGGGAACTAGTTACTCAATTTGTGCAAACTGTTTACGTCCCTATAAGGGAAGATGATACCTGTTAATCTTGAGAATTGTGCATCTGTTATGAAATATAAAAGGTACATAAATAGAGGGAACGGGTATAAAATAAATGATGTCATGTAAAAAATATGATGTTAAGTATGCGAAGGGATTGGAAAAGAAGGTGTGAAAAGGAGGAAGCAGAAAATGGTAAACTACATCACAGGAAGAAGTACAAAATTATAGTAGAGGGAAAGAGGGGAGGGAGGTGAACATTGTTTGAGGAGTAATCTCTTCCGATTTGTTTCAAAGAGGGAAAAATAAACTTAAGTATGTAATCCTAACTAGCTCTCTAGGCAGTAGGAGGGGAAGGGGGAAGAAAGGGGAGGGAAGCTAAAAGGGAGGAAATAAGCAGTAAGAGTGAAGGGAAGTAAAAGGGAGGGGGGCAAAAAGAAGGAAGGGAAGGCAGCAGGAGGTGGTGGTGAAAAATGAAAACTATTGAGGAGGGGAAGGGAGACGGGAAAGCTAAAATCACAAACGGTGGGCAAGAGGATGGAGGGAAGTACATAAATTGTAATCATAACTGTGAATGTGCATGGAATGAACTCTCCCATAAAACGGAGATGGATAGCAGAATGGATTAAAAGCCATAATCCAGCGATATGTTGTTTACAAGAAACACATTTGAAACAATGGGATACACACAGGATAAAGGTCAAAGGTTGGAGCAGACTATATTGTGCTTCAGTTGATGTAAGAAAATCAGGAGTGGCAATGCAAACCTCAGAAAAAGCAAAAGCAGAAATAGATCTAATCAAAAGAGATAAGGATGGAAACTATATTCTGCTAAAGGGCACCGTAGACAATGAAGCAATATCATTACTAAACATGTGTGCTCCAAGTGGTATAGCATCCAAATTCTTAGAGGAGAAATTGGGGGAGTTGAAGGAAAAAATTGACAGCAAAACTATGCTTGTGGGGGACCTCAGCCTTCCCCTCTCTGAACTTGATAAATCTAACCTCAAAATAAACTAGAAAGAGGTTAAGGAGGTAAATAAAACTCTGGATAAGGTAGATATGATAGATCTCTGGAGAAAATTGAGAGGGAATAGGAAGGAATATACCTTTTTTCTCAGCAGTACGTGGCACATATGAAAAAAAAAATTGACCATGTACTAGGACATAAAAACCTCACAATCCAGTGCAGAAAGTTAGAGACAATCAATGCATCCTTCTCGGATCATAATGCAATAAAAATTATGTATAATAAAAGGCCAGGGAAAGATAAAACAAAAATCAATTGGAAAGTAAATAATCTAATTCTGAAGGAGTGGGTTAAAGAAGAAATCATAGAAACAGTTAACAATTTCATTCAAGAGAATGAGAGTAGTGAGACAATATACCAAATCTTATGGGATACTTCAAAAGCAGTTCTTAGGGAAGTTTTATATCTTTGAATGCCTACATAAATAAAATAGAGAAAGAGGAGATGAATGACTTGGGCATGCAGCTAAAAAAGCTATAAAAAGAACAAATTGAAAATCCCCAAGTAAATACCAAATCAGAAATATTGAAAACCAAAGGAGAGAATAATAAAATTGAAATTAAGAAAACTATTGAATTAATAAGTAAAACCAATCATCTGTTTTATGAAAAAACTAACAAAATTGATAAACCTTTGGTCAGTTTGATTAAGAAAAAGAAAGAAGGAAAATAAATTACTAATATCAAAAATGTAAAGGGTGAACTCACCTCCAATGAGGAGGAAATTAAAACAATAATTAGCAATTACTTTGCCCAACCTTATGCCCCAAAATTCGGTAATCTAAATGAGATGGATGAGTATTTTAAAAAATACAAATTGCCCAGATTAACAGAAGAGGAAGTTGAATACTTAAATAACCCCATCTCAGAAAAAGAAATTGAACAAGCTGTAAATGAACTCCCTAGGAAAAAATATCCAGGGCCAGATGAATTTACAAGTGAATTCTATCAAACATTTAAAGAACAGTTAATTCCAATACTATACAGACTGTTGTTGAAAATTGGGGAAGAAGGACTCCTCCCAAATTCTTTCTATGATACAAATAGGGTTTTGATACCTAAACTGACACAAAAGAGAGAAAGAAAATTATACAGTAATTTCTCTAATGAATATAGATGCAAAAATTTTAAATAAGATTTTAGCAAAACGAATACAGCCTCTCATCACGAGAATAATACATTACGATCGGATAGGATTCATACCAGGAATGCAGGGCTGATTCAATATTAGGAAAACTGTTAGCATTATCGATCATATCACAACAAAACTAACAAAAAAGTCACATGGTTATCAGAATAGATGCAGAAAAATCTTTCAACAAAATACAACACGCATTCCTATTAAAAATATTGGAGAACACAGGGATAAATGGAACTTTCCATAAAATAATAAGTAGTATCCACTTAAAACCTTCAGCAAGCATTGTATGCAATGGAGACAACATAGACACATTTCCAATAATATCAGAGGTGAAACAAGGATGTCCATTATCACCACTATTATTCAATATGGTACTAAAAATGTTACCTGTGGCAATTAGACAAGATAAAGAAATTTAAGGAATTAAAATAGGCAAAGAAGAAACTAAGTTTTCACTCTTTACAGATGATATTATGATATACTTAGAGAATCCCAGAGATTCATGTAAAAATCTTCTTGAAATAATAAACAACTCTGGCAATGTTGCAGATTGCAAAATAAACCCACACAAATCTTCTGCATTCCCATATATTAACAACAAAATTCAACAGCAAGAGATAGAAAGAGAAATCCCATTTAAAGCTAGGGTAGACATTCTAAAATACTTTGGAGTTTATCTGCCAAAACAAACCCAGGGACTATATGAACACAATTACAAGACACTTTTTACATAAACAAAATCAGATATAAGTAAATGGAAAAACATCTGTTGCTCATGGGTAGGCTGAGCTAATATTATAAAAAAAAATGATAATTCTACCGAAATTAATCTACTAATTCAGTGTCATACCAATTAAACTATCAGATATTTATTTTCTAGAGCTGGAAAATATAATATCAAAATTCATCTGGAAGAACAAAAGGTCCAGAATATCAAAGGGAAATGAAAAGAAATGCTACGGAAGGTGGCCTAGCACTACCAGATCTCAAATTGTTCTATGAAGCAGCAATTATCAAAACCACTTGGTACTGGCTAAGAAACAGAAGGGTAGGCAAGTGGAATGGACTTGGCACTCAAGACACAGTAGGCAAGGAATACAGTAACCTCCTGTTGGATAAACCCAAGGACCCCAGCTTCTGGGGAAAAAACTCACTGTTTGACAAAAATTTCTGGGAAAACTGGATAACAGTCTGGCAGAAACTAAACATAGACCCATGCCTGACACTGTACACAAGAATAAAGTCCAAATGGATACACGATCCAGTATAAAGATTGATACCATGGAAAAACTGGAGGAGCAAGGAATAGTGTATTTATCAGATTTAAGGAGAAAGGAGGAATTTTTGACCAAAGAAGAGACAGAAAGCATTATGAAATGCAAGATGGATAATTTTGATTACATTAAACTGAAAAGTTTTTGCACAACCAAACCCAATGCAATCAAAATTCAGAGGGATATAGTAAATTAGAAAATATTTTTTATAGCTAATCTCAGGGACAAAGGCCTCATTTCTAGAATATCCAGAGAACTGAGTCAAATGTACAGCAGAAGTCATTCCCCAATTGATAAATGGTCAAAGGATATGAACAGGCAATTTTCAGAGGAAGAAATTAAAGATATCTATAATTATATGAAAAAAATGCTCTAAATCACTTTTGATTAGAGAGACGCAAATCAAAACAACTCTGAGGTACTACAGCACACCTCTTAGATTGGCAAACATGACAGAACAGGAAAATGATAAATTTTGGAGTGGATGTGGGAGAGTTGGAACACTAATTCATTGTTGGTGGAGCTGTGAGCTCATCCAACGATTCTGGAGAGCAGTATGGAACTATGCTCAAAGGGCTACAAAAATGTGCATACCCTTTGACCCAGCAATATTACTTCTAGGACCGTATCCCCAAGAAGTCATGAAAATGAGAATGAGTCCCACATGTACAAAAATATTTATAGCAGCACTCTTTGTAGTTGCCAAGAACTGGAAATCAAGGGGATGCCCATTAATCGGGGAAAGGTTGAATAAATTATGGTGTATGGATGTAATGGAGTACTATTGCGCCATAAGAAATGATGGACAAGAAGACTTCAGAGGGGTCTGGAAAGACTTATATGATCTGATGCTGAGTGAAAGGAGCAGAACCAGGAGAACTTTGTGCACAGCAACGATCACAGTGTGCAAGAGTGTTTACTGGTAGACTAGGAACTTCGTAACAATGCAAGAACTTAAAAAAAATTCCCAATGGTCTTCTAAGCAAAATGCCTTCTACACTCAGAGAAAGAACTATAGAATTCATTCTCAGAATGTAGCAGATCATTTGTGTGTATTATGTTTTGATTTGTTATATAATTTCTTCCATTTATTTTAATTCGTTTCCGTAGTATGACTATAGTGAAAACATATTCAATAGGAAAGCATGTGTAGATCCCATATAAAATTGTATGCCCTCTTGAGGAGGAAGGAGAGTGCTGGGGGTACGTAGGGGGGAAAATCTAAGTTTTGTGGTAGTGACTGTAGAACATTTAAAATAAAAAAATAAATATTTAAAATAAAAATAAATAAATAAATAAATAATGAAATAAATAAATAATTTTGCTTTAAGTATAAAATAATAGTTATTCATCTCATTTTGATTGTCCAGTTTACAAGCATGAAATTGGACAAAGTAATTTCTAATTAATTTTTTATTTCCTCCTCATTGAAGGTTAGTTCACCGTTTTTCCTTTTGGATATTGTTAATTTCATTGTCTCCTTTCTTTTTTTAATCAAATTGGCCAAGGTTTATCGATTTTATTGGCTTTTTAATACCATCAATGCTTAGTTTTATTTACTAGTTCAACAGTTTTCTTAATTTCAATTTTATTAATCTTTCCTTTGGTTTTCAGTATTTTAATTAGGTATTTGCTTGGGATTTTCAATTTGTTCTTTTTCCGAGCTTTTTCAGCTGCATGTCCAATTTATTGATCTCCTCTTTCTCTATTTTACTCATGTAGGTATTCAAAGATATAAAATGTCTCCTAAGAACTGCTTTGACACTATTCCATAAGTTTGGTAGGTAGTTTCTTGATTGTCATTCTCTTCAATGAAGTTGCTGATTGTTTCTATGATTTGCTGTTCAACCCACTCATTCTTTAGGATTAGTTTATGTAGTTTCCAAATAATTTTTGATCTTTCCATGGCCTTTTATTATATGTGATTTTTATTGCATTATGATCTGAAAAGGATGCATTCACCATCTCTGCCTTTCTGCACTGAATTGTGAGGGTTTTTTTTTTACCAAGTACATGGCGAATTTTTTTATATGTGTCATGTACCACTGAGGAAAAGGTATAATCCTTTTCATCCCCATTCAATATCCTCCAGAAATCTATTGTATCTATCTTATCCAGTTTTATTAACCTCCTTAACTTCTTTCTCATTCATTTTGAGGTTAGATTTATCAAGTTCAGAAAGGGGGAAGATGAGGGCCCCACTAGTATAGTTTTGCTGTCTATGTTTTCCTGTAACTCCCTTAACTTCTCTTCTAGGAATTTGGATGATATACCACTTAGAATATATATGTTTAGTAATGAAATTGCTTCGTTGCCTATGATGCCTTTTAGCAGGATATTGTTTCCTTTCTTATCTCTTTTGATTGTATCTATTTCTACTTTTGCTTTGTCTGAGATTAGGATTGCACCCCTGCTTTATTTTACATCAGTTGAAATACAAAATATTCTGTTTCAACATTTTACCTTTACCGTGTGTGTATGACCCTGTTTCAAATGTTTTTCTTGTAAGAAAAATATTGTTGGATTGTGGTTTTTAATCAATTCTTATATCCGGGTCTGTTTTATGGGAGTATTCATCCCATTCACAGTTACAATTACTGTCTTTGTCTTTCCTTCTGTTCCCTTTCTCTTTGTTTATTCTTTTAGTTCTCCGTTCCCTTCCACAATAGTTTTAATTTTTGACCACAGCCTCCCTTAGTCTTTTCTCTCTTCTTTCAGCACCCCTCCCTTTTAATCCTTCTTTTCCTTAATACTTCTTCCTTCCCCTTTTTACCTCCTTTACCTTTTCTTTCCCCTTCCCCTCCTACTGCCTATAGAGCTAGTTGCATTTCTCTACTTAATTGAGTTTGTTGTACCATCCTTGAATCCAATCAAATGAGGGTACCTCTGAAACTATACTCATCTCCCACCCCTCTTTCCTTCTACTGAAATGCATTTTTTTGCTTCTTTATGTGATGGAATTTATTTTTTTCTGCCTCTTCTTTTTTACCTCTCTCATTACAGTCCCTTCAAACCCTTAAAACACATTTGCTATCATCACATCATTTAATGTATACCCACTCCCTCTATTGATGTATATCCCTTTTACATTTCATAATAAAAATACAATTCTCAAGATTAATAAGCATCATCTTCCCTTATAGGGATTTAAACAGTTTGCCCATATTGTATAACAAGTTTTTATTTTCACTGTTTACCTTTCTTTGCCTCTTTTGAGATTTGCATTTGAAGATTGAATGTTCTCTGGAGCTCTGGCCTTTTCATTAGGAAGGTCTGGAAATCTATTATTTCATTAAATGTCTATTTTCTTCCCTGAAATACTATACTCAACTTTACTGGGTAATTTATCCTTCGTGGCCATAGCAACTTCTTTTCCTTACAGACTATCATATTTGAATTCCTTCGATCTTTTTATGTACAAGCTGCAAGGTCCTGTGTGATCTTGACTGTAGCTCCTCAATAATTAAATTATTTCTTTCTGGCTGCCTGCAGTATTTTCTCCTTCACTTGATAGTTCTGGAATTTGGCAACAGAATTCTTTGGTGTTATTAGTTTGGGTTCTCTTTCAGGAAGTGAATGGTAGATTCTTTCAATGAGTATTTTGCCTTATGGGTCTAGGACTTATGAGCAATTTCTCTTGATGATTTCTTATGTGATATTATCCAGGTTTTTTTTTTTCATCATGGTTTTCAGGTGGACTGATTATGCTTAGATTTTCTCTCCTGGATCTATTTTCCAAGTTAGTTATTTTTCCAATTAGATATTTTACATTTTCTTCTGACTTTTCATTCTCTAGATTCTGTTTGACTGATTCTTGAAGTCTCATAGACTAGCTTCTTCTTACCTAATTCTATTTTTGATCAAATTGCTTTCTTCAGTTAATTTTTGCATTTCCCTTTCCATCTGTCCAATTGTTTCTTTCAAGGAGTTATTTTCTCCAGTTACATTTTGTACTTCCTTTTCTATTTGTCCAATTGTGCTTCTTAATTCTTCTTTGAATTATTTTTTTCATATTTTTTAAAGTTATTGGTCAGTTTTCTTCTGTTTCTTTAATCTGGGTTTTAAAATTCTTCCTTAGCTCTTGAAAGAAGACTCTTTGTGCTTCAGATCAGTTCATATTACTTTCTGATGTTTCAGGTGGAAGTGCAGTCTCAATGATGACCTCTTTGGTATTTCTGTTTTTGTTCTTGTCACCATATGATCTTTTCTTTTTTTGTTTTGCTTCTTACTAATGATAATAACCCTTTTCCTGGTTTTTAAAGTAGATCTCTGCTTCTGGGGCACAGGGAGCTCTGTCGCACAGTTCTCGTGCCTAAAACTTGAGGCTTTTTTTTTGTGGCCTCTGGTTCTTTCAGCTAGAAGCTAGAATCTAAAATGCTGCAGCTTACCTGGTGCTTAGCTGGCTGGTGTTGGAAAGCAGATACCAGGTGAGGTCTTTTTTGGTTTCTCTGCAGTTACCCTGGAGTTAGCTCCTTAAGTGTAGGATAGGGGTGTTCTGGACACTGGAGGTCTTCTCTGCTGAACTAGAGCATAGACAAGCTAAGCTGTTTGTGATCCTGTCTGCACTAGTGCCTTCCCAGTTCCCCTAGAGTGCTGAGGCATGTCAGGCATCTTGTTGTTGGCAGTTGCTTGCTCCACCCTCCTGGAGCTCAGGATTTTCTCCTGGTTTGTTGAGGTGCACTTATCTGAAACAGTTCTGATCATGCAATGGTTCCTTTCTGCCACATCAACAGGGACCTTCCTTAGTGATCTTCCTAGCCTCATGTGCAAAGAGCCTGTTTACCCCTTCAGCTGCTCCTACTGTTCCAGGGTTTTTCCTGGGGAGATATTCTCTGGGCTCATCAAGGTCAACAAGGGGAGAAAGATAGCAATTATAGATCACTGCCATCTTGTCTCCAAGAACTGGATCACTATTTGGAATTTCTTTCTGGCCACTTGCATTTTTTTGGTCCTTGAAACACTGAATACAGGCACTGTTGTTTCTGGTGGTTTCCTTATGGAATTTTTTCAGAAAGTGACATGGATTCTTTCCATTTTCAATTTTCCCTCTCATCAGTTTGGACGTTGTTTCCTTCATTGTTTTTTTCATTGTTTCTTGAAATTTAATGCCTGAGATTTTGTTTTGGGTCATCGATTTCTTGTGTCCTGTTCATGCTTTTCATACAATATAATCTGCTTTACAGTTCTATAAAATAATCCTTAGGTAATCTATCTCTGATGCATTTCCTAGGTCAAGTGATCTTGATATAAGATACCTTAGATTTTCTTCTGTTTTTCAATTATTTGAATATTTGTCTCAGGTACTCATTAATTCCTATTGATGCATTTCAATCTTCAAAGAGTATGATTTCTTGGTAATAAATTTATTTTACCTATTGTACAAAACTGATCATTTTCTTTCCATTTCTTTCTAATGGTATATTCATTGCTTTTTTGACTCTTGGTTAATTAAAAAATAATCTCATTGTTTTCATAGCTAAGTTCTTTTTTCTTTGACATGTTGTTTATAGATGCTTCAGTAATATAGCATTGTTCTCATCTTCCATGTTTTTTGTTTTTCCATGTCTGGCATGATAATAATATTTTCTTTATCTATTTTATTCATTCTTCCTATGTTACTTTACAAATTGTAACTTTTTGTCAAGGCCAAGCTTTGTACTCTTCAGACAGGACTATGACAATCTTATATAGTCTTTGTCTGAAATATCCTGGTATTTACTCATACATTATCTTGGTGCTGAGTGATATGTTTTTTGAATATTCTGAGACTAGCTTACTCTAAGAAGCTAATAACTTTCAGTGGGCTTATGTGATGTCAAAAAAGGGGCATGAACTGGAAGAGGGGTCTTCAAGACTCCAAAACCCTGTTTAAGTGAGATAGCTGTATATTTACTCCTATGTGTAGTTTCAGTAGATAGTTACTAGCCCCAAGCCTTTTCAACTAGTTGGGCATTGCTGAGGGTTCAGAGTTATAATAATGAGGTCCTTCTGTGAGATATATGGGTTGAGGATGATGCCTCTCTATGTCTGAGGAATATTGATGAGGTTTGGTTTTAGCTGGTTCCACAATCTCATCCCACCTTTTTTCTATAATCTGTGATCTGATCACTTTCCTATGAGTCAGATTTGTTATTTTGCAATGGAAAGATGATCATCATTAATTTATAGTTAAATTTTCCTGATTGCTACTTGGTTTTGGATTCTTATTAATATTTTTTGAAGTGTTTGTTGGTGATATGGTATTTGCCAATTCTTCCTTTTCTATAATCTCAATTGGTCTATGCTTTTACTTTCTAATATAATCCCATTGCTCATTGTACTGTTCTTATATTTTGAATTGAATAAGTGTGTACATGTTTTATCCCATTTCTACCAAATAAATTTAGAGGATAGGGACTTTTCCTTATTTAACTTCATAGCAGAAGACAGTACACATACTAGGCATTTGTATTCTGTAAATGAATAAGTTACTGATTGATTGAAATTATGTTATTGATATGATTACTTTGGTACTGAATCTATTCTGTTTTCAAAATATATACTTCACAACTTTATTCAGACATTAGAAGTATACTTGATTTACACTTTTTATTAAGCTACATAGTTTCACCCATTTCCATTCAGAGGTTTTTTCTCAGTCTTGCACATTACTAGAAATTTTAAGTAGTATTTTTCTGTGTCATACTGTTGATATTTTTATAATGTACAATTTTTCTAAAGGTTTTCCAAAAGTTTAGAATCATGTGAAATAATCGTTGCTATATAGGAAAATAACTACCCAAACATCAGTATAAATATTTTATGATAACTAGGAAAAAAAGAATATTGATTTCATTCTTATTTAATGTTTTAGTTTGTGCTGGGAGAAAAGGATTGTAGAACGCTGGGAGAAATCCTGAGTTATAAAATAGCTTTGAAAAGTCTTCTTCTTACAGAAGTTCTCAAAGTGAGTAGAATGTACTTCTCCTAGTTCATTATCTTGAAATGGAATAACAAATAACAGACAATGAATTAGAGGGTTTTTTTATTTTAGGAGAAAAGACCCTAAGGTCAAATTTTCATTTTAAGGTTGTGATAGAGAGTATTAGAGTGTATCAAAGTCACTGCTCAAGCTTCATACTGATTTTAGATAGAGGGGATGTTTCATTTAAAATAATAAACTCTATTAAGAAAAGAACCAAATTTATAAGTTCTAGATTGATTGTGAGAACAGAGTCCATTTGATTACTGCATTCTCAATTAGCTAGATGTGATTAATAAAAGCATCATTTCTGGTAGTTAACTAGAAAAAAAATGTATCAATTATCTCTAAGAGCCTAATATCTAAGATATCCAAAAATCCTTAAATGGTCATTTATGGAGATGCAAGAAGACGAATAGAATGAGGGCATGTATGTAATATGAAAATTCTAAATTTTTATTTATCAATATCTTAATTGATATTAATTAATTAATATTTTATTTTAATTAATATTGATAAGAGTTAATATCTATATATGTATATATATATTAAGATTTTGAAGAAAAAACAATATGTCATCCACGCTCACTAAATCAGTAAGTATTTGCTCTCTTTATTTGTAGATTACAAAGTGCCTGCTATTATTTCTCACTTTCTTTTGGAAATAATTATTTCATTAAATTTTATATGTATTATATGTATATGTATATATATATGAACACACACATACACAGATACATATATGTATGTGTATATATTATATACACACATATTGAGAGAGGAGGGGAAGCTGGGAGGGAGGGAGAGTTTTTTTAACTCTTTGCTATTTGTGAAAAGATCGATAACAGATCACTACTTATTAACAAAGCATTCTAAAAATTTATTTCACCATTAAATCTTTTACATAGGTTTCATTTGTCAGTATGATATCTTCCAAAGACTGGGAGAAATTAAATTGAAATGAAATAGAGTAATTTGTCCATAAAGCAACAATTTGGTTATAATATATTATAAAAATAAATACATCCCCTCCCAAATCTATACAACTTTTCCACATGTAATATTCACAGGGATTAGGTTTCATGTTCTTGATGGTAAATAACAAAGGAAATTGTTATTCTATTCATCAAAATATTCAATGGTTACATGTTATGTGGAGAACACTATGCAAGTTTTTTTTTTTTTTTATATAGTGCCTGTTGCCAAGTTTTTAAGTACTCTCATCTAATTCTCAATGATGTCTATAAAATGATGGGGTTCCATTAGATGATTCCTAAGATCTTTTTCAACTTTAAATGTTGGATTTGTAGGACAGATATAAAAATTTCAATAATAATACAGTATAGTATAAAATAAGTGCCAGATAATGGTATAGAAAATATGTGCTGCAAGAAATTAGAATTTGCAGCCATTGTTAAATATAGAGAATTGGGTATGAGTGGGGCCATCAATTCATTCATAGCATAGAAATATATGGGTAAACATAAGCTATGATTTTTCTCAGAAGAGTAAAGTCCCATTGTGGGAGCTTCTTTTATCAGTGCCAACTCTGATTTAAAGATAAAAGAGTTGTCTGAGTCATGCAGAGGTTGTGACTTGTCAAGAGTTGCACATCTGTTAAGTATCACTAGTGACTTTTGAATTCTAGTTTTCCTGATTTCAAACTAAATACCCTAACCAATATTTCACCTTTCCTCACTTATATGTAATATCATAAAATATTTTTTAAACTCCATTTCAGAATTTTTTATTTCAAAAAATAAAATCTTCAGGATTATACAGAAAATCAATTATATTCAAACACAGTTGTGTGTGTGTATGTGTGTGTGTGTGTGTGTGTGTGTATAATTAAATCTAGTTCACTAACCTCAGAATAATTGGCCCTCAACTGGGAGAATGTCTTAGAAATTATGGCACATGAATATACTGGAATATTTTGTTTCATGAATTTTGAAAGGGATGGATTCACAGAAACATGAGAAGATCTGCCTGAACAGATGGAGATTAAGTTGAGAAGAACCAGGACAACAATTTGTACAATAATCACAAAATTATTAGGGAAAATCATTGTGAAGGACATAAGAGTTTAGATCAGTTGAATCCAGAAGACTGAAGATAAAAATGTTTCTTAATTATTGGCTGAGAGGTGATGATTTAGAAGTAGAAAAGAAGGCTTATTTTTAGATGTGGCAAATGTTTAGAAAGGTTTGTTTGACTATTTCTTATGAGAAGGATTGTTATTCCATCATTAAAATCATCATCATCATCATCATCATCATCAGAGAATTTTAAGCAGAGAGTGAAGAATAGATTGTGATATTTTAAAATATATATATAAGGCTACTTTTGTTGGCACAGTTGTAATCACAGTCATAGACTGAGAATGGTAGCTTAATTGAGTTTTGAAGTTCTGGTATGCAATAAGGTTAAAGCTGATCAAGTGGCCACATTATGTCTGGAATTAATATCGTTATTTACTTTAAATAATGGGAAACCAAGAAGGAAAGAAAGGAGGGAGGGGGAAAGAAATAAAGGAAGAAAAGGAGAAGGGAAAGGAAAGGAAAAAAGAAAGGAAAGAGAAGGAAAGGAAAAGAGAAAGGAAAGGAAAGTAGAAAGAAAAGAGGAAAAAAAAACCAGAACCATAAATGAAACATATTAAAAATACATGAGATAGTTGAATGAAATTTTCAACTTTTTCTTCAACTTCAATCTAATTCCAGAGAATGTGCTGGGAACACAATTGCCAGACATATAGGCCAAATATGAAACTATTGGGGGTGGGGAGAACAATCTAATAGTCACTGTATTTGGCATAATAGTTAAGAGAATCCTTAAGGTCAATGAAATATGAGAAAACAATCAAAGAACTACAATGAATGGGAAGGGTGGAAATTAATCGCACTCTAAAGAAGGTATGAAGTTCTCAGTAATAGTGTTAACTTTGTATCAAACATATAAGGGCCTCATTTACAACTTCCCTTCATTGATTATCTCTGAAGAATACTATCTCCACCCATTCCGTGGAAATGTGTATCTCCAACAAAATTCTAATCCGCTTTTATTTAGCACAAACTAAATCCAAATTTCTCCTTTATTGTAACAATTTTCCATATTCTCCTTTATTTTATTTCTCTATCATTTTGGCCACAATTAGTCTAGCCCTTAGCTATAAAAGCTTTTCTTTTCATTATACATTAAACTTACACAAATGGATATTGTTATTCAAATATCTGTTTCTTAATTATTTTCTACCTTCTCTGGGATTCAGTTGCTAGCATTTGGTTTAAATGTTCCACACATCTCTTCTTTACTGCTATTTCTAGTTATCCATTGCTTTGGTTACTACTTTCACACCCAGGAGGGCATTGTGCTTGACACATAAAAAACAACCCAAAAAACGGTTTTAAAAATTGTTGACTAAGAAAAGATCTTGTACTCTCCATCCAACAGTGGACTTAGAGATGTAGGTTGAACTAACCTCGAAATCACACTAGTGTGTAGATATGTAAAGAACAAGAAGATGGATTTACTAATTCCTTATTATGTGCCAGGCATGATGCTAATTGCTAGAGATATAATGAAGAAAAGGAAACCTTGCATGTATCTAGGCACTTATATTTTACTGAGGTTGAAATAATATATGTACCTATTAGTAAACATAAAAAATGTATACAGAAAAATCAAAATTGTTATCGGAAATCAGGGGAAAACTTCTCATAAGACATGGTACCTGAGCTGAGCTTTGAAGAAAAATAGAAATTCTAAAAGATACAGGTGAGGAGGAAATGATTCAGTCATAGAGAGCAGCTAATGCAAGGGTATAAAGGCAGGAAAAGAAGAGAAATGGTGGGACGGTATGGGTGGAATGAAGCCTTTTTGAAGGGGAGTGAAATGAAATAAATCAGAAAGATAGATTAGAGGAAGACTGTGAAGGGTGTCAAATGCCAGGCCCGGGAATTTGTATTTTCTTCAAGAAACAATAGGGAATCACTGAAGTTTCTTTAGCAAGCAAATGACAATGTTAACCCTGTGATTTAGTAATATAAATTTGAAAGCTATATAGAAGAGAAATTAAATAAGGGAGAGTCTACGTACAGTGAAATATCTTGGGAGAATATTGCTACAGTCTAGGTAAGGTGTAGTCTTGTATTAGAGTGATGGTGATGTGAGTGGAGAAGGGGACAGATATGAGTGATACTGTTGCATGTGGGAATAAGTCTTGGCAACTGATTGGATGTAGAAGAAGGCGAAAGGGAGTGAGGATACTATGAACTTGATTAATATAGGTTAGAATGTATCCATGGCAGGAATAGGATGGAGAGCAAACTTGCAGTGAACTTCTTTAATTGGGGGAAAACGTACTCTTGACAGAAATAGGAATGTTGAGAAGTATATTGGGTTATGGGGAGAGAATGAATTCTGATTTGTACATATTGAATTTCAGATGCTTATGAAACATAAAAGCGATGATGTCCTTCAAGGAGTTAGAAATATAGGAAAGGAGCTGAGGAAAAAGATGAAAATTGGATAAATAAACCAGGAGTCACCTAAGTAGAAAAGATAATAAAACCCAAGTTAGTCTATGTATAGTTAAGTGGCTCAGTGGATAGAATACCAGACATTGAGTTGAGAGAGTCCTCTTCCTGAGTTCAAGCCTGACCTCACTCACTTCATGCATGACCCTGGGAAAGATGTCACAACCCTGTTTTCCTCCTTTTCCTCTTTTGTAAAATGACCTGGAGAAGGAAATGGCAAATCACTTCATTGTATATCTTTGCCAAGAAAACTGCAAAGAGGTTCACAAAGAATCAGATACTGCTGAAATGACAAAACAGCAACAAAAATGGTAGTTCATGAGATCAAAGAGTAAGAAAATATATAGGAAAAAGAGAAAATATTATTAGATAGACCACTGGTTTAAACTAGACAAACAAATTGGGGCATACTTGAAAATCTTGAAAAGGACAGTGAGAAGGATTGGTTAGATAAGAAGAGGAAAACCAGTTAAGAGCAGTTTTACAGAAAACCTAAGGAGGTACCATCAAAAAAGAAGGGGCGTTCAACAGTTTCTATTCATGAAAAGAAAAATGAGGACAAAGAATGAGGGATGACATTTATATAATACTTTATGGATGCTAGAGATATTGAGTGATGGGAAGTTATCAGAAACCATGGAAGTAGGTAGGGAAGTTTTCTTTTTTAAAACTCCATTTTATAACCAAGGAAACAGAGGCTCAAATAATGTAAAGAACTTGTCCAAAGTCTCAAAGCTAGAGTGGCAGAAGGGAGTATTAAAGCCAGGTTTTTTTGGCTTCAGAATCCAAGGTCTTTCAACTGCAGCACAGCTTATTTCCACTGTAAAATGAGTAATCTGAGGTATTACAATGCCTACTAAACAAACACAGAAAAATACACCCCCCGACACCCCCACACACACCACATGGACACATGCGTGCACACACACACAAAAGTTCTGTGTTCTTTTCTTCAAGGAAAATAAAACAGAATAGTTTCATGTACTTCCTATCAGGTGTTTAAATTCCATTTGAGCTTACAACACTGTTTTGAAAATGAATTTTGCTGAGTGCTTTTTCTCTGAGAATAGTTGTGTAATAAAAACAGAAACTATACCTTCATCACATGGTTTTAGGGGCTATGTATTTTCCAAGTTGTGCAGGAAAACTAGATTTCTCAACACATGAGTCATCACAGGTTGTTTTCTTTCTTTGTTGTAGAAATCTAGCCTCAAATATCACAAAGAATGTTCAAACAATTACTTGAAGAGTCTAATGTGCTTTTGTTTGTGCATGTGTATGTGTACATATATCCATGTATTTATCTGTGCATATAAGCATGAAAATAAATATGAATTCATTTGAACACACTATCTTAACTGATATTATATGGAATTCAAAAGAAATACATATTTTTTTTCTTTTCTAAGCATTCAAATAGCTTAAAATAAGATGTAGAGTGGTATTCTCTATCTAATTGGACATACAGCTGAAAACATGTGCAAGTCAATATATCTCCAGATCCATCTGTATAATAAGAGTAAAAAGATTATAGTATATTAGAACTTTCTAGTGGAGAGGGAGATAAGGGAATCTTTTTTTCTTAAATTAGCAATTAATTTTGATTTCACATGAGACACTTCCCAGCAAAATCCCATGCAAAGCATATTTCCAGAAAATGCTTTACCTACCTTAATCAGAAAGGAGGGATGCATCCTTCAAGTTTGACATATGGAAAAGATATAACATTGCCATTTCTATTAAAGCAAATTTTTTCTCACTATTTTTATTCATGTAGTGATCACGTACATATGTATTCATGCATTTATATATGTTCTACATATGTAACTAGAGAGATTAGATAGATAGATTGATAGGTAGATTGATAGATAAATAGATAGATAGATAGATAGATAGATAGATAGATAGATAGATAGATAGATAGATAGATACAAAGCTAGATAAATTATTTTTGGTTATATTTCCTTACTTCATATTGCCTTGCATAACAATCCTTTTCATATTTCTCTGATAGCCATATATTTATAATTACTTAATGAATTTGACAAGATGTAGTCTCAACAGTGGGATCTCCTGTCTTGCCTCCTATCTCTAAGTTAGAATGACCTTCTTCTGTGTCATCTTGTTTTATCAAATAAATGTTTAGCTGTTTCCTTTTACTAAGGTGATTTTCTCTAAATGTTTGTGATCATTTAACTCTGAGTAAAAATTGTTGAGCATGCACCTCTGATATGCCTATCTTTAAATTATATTTTCTACTGTGCTAATAAACATATATTATGATGAAATAAGTAATATATATATATATATTTTGTGTTCCATATGTTAATTGTAAAATATTTTATTTTAAGTATTATTAGTGATGTATGAATGTGTGTATTATAAAGGAGGCAGCTAGGTGGCTCAGTGGATAGAGAATTGAACCCGTAGTCAGGAAGGCATGAATTCAAATCCAGTCTCAAATTCTTAATTAGGTCCAGGGGCAAATCACTTAAGTTCTGTTTGCCTTAATCCACAGGAGAAGGAACTAGCAAACAGTTCAGTATCTTTTCCAAGAAAATTCCATTGGCAGTATGGTCCACAGTGTCATGAAGAACCAGATATGACTGTACATCAACAATTATAAATGACAATATTTTGCTGATAATTAAATAATTTAATCACTATAGTTAGCCAAGTAAGTGAATTTATTTATTTAGAACACTTTATAGAAAAAATCGCAGCAAATACCTTGGTTATGATATTTAGTGACATACACCTTTTCAGGAAAAGTAGTGTTTACCTATGAATTTCAATATATACAATTAGAAAACTACAATCAAACATAAAACTGTCATTAAAAAAAAATCTGCTGGGGCAGTTAGATGGTGCAGGGAATACAGCATCAATTATGGAGTCAAGAGGACCTGAGTTTAATTCCAGCCTCAGACTCTTGACACTTACTGTTTGACCCTGGACAAGTCACTTAACCTCAATTGCCTTGCCAAAAAAAAAAAATCTAACCTTTTTTAATATGGGTCTGCTTAATGCATGCTATAATTCCTTAATTTCCAATTCATATTTGTATATATGAGTTGTATAAGGAACAGAAAAATCAGTTTGACTTAGCCATAGAAACCAGGAAAAAAAGCAGAAAGGTAAGTTGTACTCAGGGGTGTGCTGGTAAACATTTAACAACTGGTTCTATGAAAAACAGTATGATATATTTTAAAATTTCATCTGCATTAACATTTTCCTATCACTTTATTAAGTCTAGACAAGCAACAAAACAATAAGACAAGTCTTTCTTTCTAGTGTATTCTGATTTCCAAGATATAAATGCTAACACTGAAAATTTAACAATAGACTTTCAAGTGCCAGTTTGAGCTAGCTCTAGCATATGTCTGGTTGGGCTCAAGTTATTTAAATGCTGAAAGGAGTCAGTATTTGAGCCTAGAGATAATAATGTAAATGTATTTAATTGATTAGAATGGTTACAGATTAGGCAGTATTTTAATAAAATCATTTCCACAACTATGGAGAGGAAACATTGCAGTTGAAAGGGAAAGAGAGATTTGTCAGGGAAATCAATTATGAAGTGATTACAAAAGGTCAGAACAGTAGTGATGAGTTATCAAACAGGGCAAGATGGGAGACAATAATGGAGAGTATACATGACAAACTCTGACAGCTAATTGAATAGGTGGGGTAAGTGAGCCTGAGAAATCCAAGATAATATCAAGGTGGTAAATATGGGTAACTAGAAGAATGGTTATGCCCTCATCAGACCAAAGGAAGTTCAGAATGTGAATAAGTTATAAAGGGCAAGGCATGACCAGATATTTTGACTTATCACTGAAGTTTTTGTGACTGGAAGAGTGAGTGAGATTGGTGGCCCCTTCAATTCACCCTCGTGTCAAGACATCACCCTAATGATATCATTGATGCTCTTTCAGAACAATGATGATGACTTTCTGGAGCTAAGATGGCAAAATAATGAATAAATTTCTGTAACTCTCCCATACTCACCTCCAAACAATCATAAAATAGAACCCCCAAATAAATCCTGGAGTAGCAGAACCAGCAAAAATATGAAGTGAAACAATGTTAGCCCAAGAAACTTGGAGGATTGTCTAAAAATGGCCATCTCACTCACATGAAGGGGGAGTACAGTCCAGGAAGGTCTCAGTAAGACAACAGCAAGCCCCACCTCATCAAATCAGTAGGACATTCTGAACCCCAGTGTGGTGGAGGGGGCAAATGGCAACATCAGGATCCCCATGTGTCTTAATATAGCCAGGGAAACTGGAAAACTGCAGCTCCAGAACCACCAACTGCTTTAGTGCACCCTGGGGCAAATAAGCATCCTCCACCTGCCAGACCTCCGCATACTACAGCACAGCTGTGGGGAAACACATAGACATCAGTCGTATAGGTGCCTATGCAAACAGGCAGCTACCAGGAAGAACCAACCCTGCCAAACTTCAGTGCAGTCTCAGGTAAACAGGCAGCTTCCACAGGTCAAAACACCATGTGCCTCAGTGTATATATGAGGAAACACAGAAACCAAGAACCAAAACAGAGGGAGAGAAATTGAACCAACTCCCTTAATGAGTACTGATGAAAAAATGCAAGTAAAATACTAGCAAAGAGATTAAAACAATATATTACAAGGATCATATACCATAACAAGTAGGAATTTATACCAGTAATGGAGGACTAGTTCAATGCTAGGGAAAAGTATCAGCATAATTGACCTCATCTATAACAAAATCAATAGAAAGTATATGATTATGTCAATAGATGTGGAAAGTCTTTTACAAAACCAACATCCATTCCCATTAAAACAGCAGCAATAATACTACAGAACATAAATGGAACTTACCTGAAAATGATAAGCAATGTTTATCTAAAACCATCACCAAGCATTTTCTGTCATGAGGATAAGCTATAGCTTTCCCCATATAATCAGGGGTGAAGGAAGAATGCCCATTATCACCTGTATTAATATTGTAAATGTTAATGGAAATGCTAGGTACAGCAATAAGAGAAGAAAAAGTACCTAGAGCAATTAGAATTGGCAATGAGGAAACAAAACTGCCACTCTATGCAGATAATATGATTGTATACTTAGAGAATCAACTAAAAAATAGTGGAAATAATTGACAACTTTTTCAGGATAAAATAATTGACAACAAATTTTCAGGATAAAAATGAAACCACATAAATCATCAGCATTTTTATATATTACCAAGAAAGCAATAGATATAAGGAAAAATTCCACTTAACAATAAGCAATATAAAATACTTGGGAGTCAATCCACCAAGACAAACACAGTAGCTATGTGTACACATTTACAAAAAATTTTCTACACAAATAAAGTCAGATCAAAACAATTGAAAAATATCAATTGCTCATGGGTAGTCCCCAAGGCAATATAATAACAGTGAAAATTCTACCCTTATTGATGTGATAAGCTTCTTCCCTGATCATCAGTCATTCCTGAAAGAGTTGTCATGTTGGGAGGGAAATTTGGAGAGGACTCCAGGAAGTTCCTGACTCATTTCACAACCTTGGCACCAGAAATGTCTCAACAAAAGGTGAAGATGATGTAATGAGATCTGTGATACAGATTACAAGATACCTCTATATGTTCATCCTTTGGGGCACACCATCCTACTCACATTGAAAACAAGGGAAGAAATAACCTTTTAATCATTTATGACTGTGGTAGAGCACAAATAATTTTTATAGAGCACTTGCATACAATTGGAGGTAAATTATGCTGGAATGGGTTAGAAATTTTCCCTGTGTGTTGGCACAGCTGCTGCTATGGATGCCTGAGTAATAGTTGGGTTTTTAAATGCCTTGTGAAGCTAATATTCTGCATAGACAGGAACTTCTTTAGCAGCAAAACAAGAAAACATATAATGAATAAAAGGTAAATACTGTGTTTAAGAAAAGCATCACAATGGGATATATTGGGAAGAATAAATCATGACCCCTCTTCCCACCCTTTTATTTGCTGATCATATACTCTCTTGGGGTGATATCACAGGACACCTGTCCAGAGCCATGAATATCAACGACCTCTGATTACTTTTGTATATTCAATTCCAATGGATTTTTTATTATTCATTTTTTTCCTCATTGATGCTTAGACAAGATAAGCTTTGCAAGGGATAGTAGTAATGCTCACTTTGTACTATGTACATCATATATTATCATTTTGCTTTTTTCTATTAAAATCCACTTGATTTTCTTAAGTTTCTCTTGCACTGTTTGAATTTAAAATACTCTGTAAACCCTAGTTTCCTCAACAGGAATTAATATGTCATTAATTTCTTATAAAGTTCATTTTTTTTTCCAGTGTGATTACTGTAAGTTTTATAAGTCATTCTTAGGTAGAAGTCATTTTCAATTTTTTTTTTCAGTAATTATATGACTCTCTGATTGCAGTGTATCATAGTCTTTCCTTTTCTTTCATTTCTCTTGGTGATGGGCTCTTGGTATTTCTGCCTGAATTTCCATAAAGCAATCAACCTGTGATTGGGAATATTACCCCAATATTGCAAAAAACAATCTGATGAATGTGTCTTCCATTCACAGATATAGATTGAAACCAATCACTGATCAATTTATGATTCATTAGTTGCTGCCATCAATAAAGCAATCTGATATCATACTCCTGGTAATGAATCCCTGAGAAAGTTACTAGGTTTTTCCTCCAATAATACCTGCATGACTCATTATTGAGTCTAATTTAAAAGTCTTGGAAAATAATGTGAAGCAATGAAGTCACAGCTTTATTGGTGAAATACACAATTCTGATCACAGAATAACAAAATCAGAAAATCTCAGAGTTGAAAGGTACTTGATAGGCCATCTATATAATACAGAAAGGATCTTCCTAAACTAGAATCCCTTTATACAGTATGTCTAACAAGTGGTCACCCAATCTACCCTCATAGGTAATGTTGAAACATTCTAATAGTTAGAAAGCTTTTCCTTATATTAAACCTAAATCTGCTTCTTTGCAAATTTCCCTCATTGTTTCCTATTTTTCCCCCTAGAACAAAGCAAAATAAGCCTAATCTCTATTCCACATAATAATTCATTAAGTATTGGGGGAAAATGTATCACTTGCTCTAAATCTTTCGGTCTAAAAATACAAAGTTCTATCAGTTCATCTGTTGATGTCATTCCTTCCCATGCCTTTCCCAGGTTGGCTATTTTCCAATTTATTCAGTGATAAGCCCCCTAAAAAGTTGATTCACAAAGCTAAATGGAATATTACAAGTGTTGTCTCATGAGGCAGAATGTAGCGGTCTTTCATATCACTAGGTCTACACACAATACCATTCTTAATGCTTCCTTTGCAGGTGCCAAATTGCTAAATAAATCATTTGACAGTGATATCATCATACTCATTTCCTTTTTTTTGTTTTAGTTTTTTTTCTGGTTATTGTTCCAATTAATAGCATTTTTTTCAAAGTACGTGTAAAGATAACTTTCAACAATCACTTTTATAAGATTTTGATCTTCAATATTTTCTCCCTGTCTACCTTTCTTTTCCCTCCCAAAGACAGAAAACAATATGATATAGGTCGTACATGCACTATCGTGTTAAAATTATTAACAAATGAGTCTTGTTATGAAAGAAGAATCACAACAAAAGGGAAAAATCATGAGGAAGGAAAAAAAGCCAAAAAAATGAAAATATTAAGCTTCAATATGCATTCAGATTCCATAGTTCTTTCTCTGGATATGGACAATATTTTCTATCACAAGTTTTAGGAATTTTCTTGGATCATTGCATGTTTGAGAAGAGCGAAGACTGTCATCTATGATCATTCTACATCGTTACTGTAACTGTGTACTGTTTTACTGGTTTGGTACACTTCCATTAGGCTCAGTTCACATAACTTTTTCCAGGTTTTTCTGAAATTTTTCTGCTCTTGATTTCTTATAGTACATTACTATTTCATTGCATTCACATACCACAACTTGTTCAGGCATTCCTCAATTGATGGACGTCCCTTAATTTCTAATTCTTGGCCACCACAAATAGAGCTGATATGAATACTTTTGTCCATGTAAATCCTTTTCCCCTTTTTATTATTTCTTTGAGACACAGACCTAATAGCGGTATTGCAAAAAAAAAAAAAAAAAAGTATATGCCCCTTTGGGCCTAGTTTCAAATTGGTTCAGTTCACAACTCCACCAGCAATGAATTAGTGCTCCAATTTTCCAACATTTTCTCCAGAATTTATAACTGTTTTCTGTCTTGTCATCTTAGCCAATCTGATAGGTGTGATGTGGTATCTCAGAGTTATTTTGATTTGCATTTCTCTACTCAATAGTGATTTAGAGCACTTTTTTCATATGATTGTGTAATAGCTTGAATTTCTTCATATGAAAACTATCTGTTCATATCTTTTGACCATCTATCGATAGGAGAATGACTTGTATTCCTATAAATTTGACTCAGTTCTCTACATACTTGAGAAATAAGACCATTATCAGAGCCACTGATTGTAAAACTTATTTTCCAGTTTATGACTTTCTTTCTAAACTTGGTTGCATTGACTTTGTGCAAAACTATTTTAATGTAATCAAAACTAACCTTTTTGTATTTCCTCTGTTTTTTGTTTGGTAATAAATTCTTCCCTTCTCCATAGATCTGATAGGTAAACTTTTCATGTTTTCATAATTTGCTTATGGTATCAGTATTTTGGTCTAAATTATGTATCAATTTTGGCCTTAACTTGCTAGAGTAAGTGAGATGTTGGTCTATGCCTAGTCTCTGCCATACTGTTTTCCAGTTTTCCCAGAAGTTTTGGTTAAATAGTGAGTGCTTATCCCAGAAGCCAGAGTCATTAGGCTTATCAAATAATCGATTACTATAGCAATGTTCTACTATATCTTGGGTATTTGAAATTTTCTACTGTTCCACCATCCCATTTCTTAGCCAATTCTAAATAGTTAGTTTTAGGCCTGGTATGGCTAGTCTACCTTCCTTTATATATTTTTCTGTTAGGTTTGTTATTGATATTGTCAGGTATATTGATAGTTTTGCTAATATTGAACCAGCCCTTCATTTTGGTATAAATCCTACCTGATCACAATCTGTTATCCTTGTGATAAATTGCTGTAATTCCTTTCCTAACATTTTATTTAACTATTTTACATCAATGTTCATTAAGGAAATTGGTCTATAATTTTCTTTCTCTGTCTGGCTCTTCCTTGTTTAGGTTTCAACACCATATTTTTGTAATAAAAAGAATTTGGTAGAACTCCTTCTTTGCCTATATTTTCAAATAGTTTATATAGTATTGGAATTAATTCTTCAAATGCTTGGGAGAATTCATTTATAAATCCATCTAATCTAGAGGATGTTTTCTTAGGAAGTTAACTGATGGCTTGTTCAATTTTTTTTTTTTCTGAAAGTGGGTTATTTAAGTATTTTATTTCCTCTTTTATTAATCTGGGCAATTTATGTTTTTGTAAGTATTCATTCCTTGTCAGATTTATTGACACTGAGTTGGACAAAATAGCTCCCAATTATGGCTTTAATTTACTCTTCTTTAGTGGTGAATTCATCCTTTTCATTTTTGGTACTCTTAATTTGGTTTTGTTTTCTTCTCACCACTTCTTCCCTCAGCCTGCCTTCCCTCCTATCAGCCCCCATACCCTATTCTTTCCTTTTTCCCCTCTTATTTCTGTGCTCTTTCTTCCTCCCCTCTATCCATCCCCTTCCTTTCTTCCCCTTTTTCCTCCTACTTCCCTATAGAGTGAGATAATTTTCTATACTCAACTGAGGGTGTGTGTGTGTGTGTGTGTGTGTGTGTGTGTGTGTGTATGTGTGTGTATGGGTGTGCATGTGTGTGTGTGTGTGTGTGTGTAATTCCCTCTCTGAGCCAAATTCAATGAGAATGAGATTCAAACAATGCACAACTTCCTCCCTTTTTTGCTCTATTGTAGTAGGTCTTTTGTATCTCCTCATATGATGTAATTTACCCCATTCTGCCTCCCTCTTTCTTCTCTACCAGTACAATCCCTTTTTTAAATATAATCACATCAATGTCAACTTATACCCAAACCCTACATCTACATATACTCCTTCTCACTGCTCTAGTAGAGATACAGTCCTCAAGAGTTACAAGTCACATTTTCCCATGTAGGGATATAAACATTTAACCTCATTGAATAGCATTTTTTTTTTCCTTTTCTGTTTACCTTTTCATGCTTTTCTTTAGTCTTCATACTCATTTTCTTGAAATCCACTATACCCTCAGAATTTCCAAAACTTCTTTCAGCTTATGCCTCCTCTGACTTTTACTTGTGAAGATTTTTTAATCCAAGTGTCATATTCATTATCTATATTGAAATTCACATCACTAAATTCAGCCTAAAATTTCAGCCTATTGAATTTTTTCAATACTGACAATGTCATAAACATTTTACCATGCCTCATTGTTTTCTATCTATAGCAAATTTTATGTCTGTCAAATTAAAATATTATGACTAGTTTTATCAAAATCATTGATAAAAATATTAAGCACAATAGAGTCAGGCACCCTAGGAATATTCCCCTAGATACCTTCTTCCTAAATTTTGTTTCAGGCCGTTAAGCCCATTTGGAACACATATATCTATTATATTTTCTAATTCACCTCTCTCCATCTTGGGTCCAAAACTGTCACATTGCTTGATCAAATGCCTTGTTAAAATCTAAATGTAAGAAGGGTTTGTTTTTTGTTTTTTTGTTTTTGTTTTTTTTTTTTTGCATATGCTCTCATTATTGATAAAGAAGGTATCCTGTTTCTGAGAAGACATTCTGCATTCCCCTATCATTTAAATGGGAACAGTCTGTTTTCCCCACTGGCTACATGGTCATAAAAGAATTCATCTTTCAAATGATACATTTGGGACAATTACACTCTTTTTTCCTGTGCTATCCAAGGGGATAACTTTGACAGAAAGGGTGCCATCAACTGACTGAAGAGAGGAAAGGACTACCATCCTCTCTTTTTTTATACCCATTGTACCAAGAAGTGCACTTAGAATTTGATCTGGTGGGTTCGATTTTTTTTAATTTCTAAGTAAAGGCAATATCATCAAACTAGAACAAAAATTAAGTCATGGTGACCTTGGAAGAAGGATTTCAGACTTGATATACAACCAACCTCCCGTCAGAGAAGCCCTCACAAATCAGAGTGCTTTACTCTCAAGTCCAAGATGAACTTTGTACTTGGAACTTAGTAGACTATACTGTAGGTGACCTGAGCTAAGCTGTGGACCTAACCCTTTTCCCTCATCAGGTACTTAGGTGGTGATATGGTAGGGTAGATAATAGCCACTATGTAAGGGTGTGGGATACGGGGTTTATATGTTTGCTCTTTCTTTACTTTCTAAGTAAACATCCCTTTGTAAAAGCTAATCTGACTGTTAAGTGGTTAAATGTATCTGGGGTTCAAAGGACTGCTAGGATTTGTGCAACATCATCAGTTAGAGCTAGAGCTAGGTTACCAAAAAAGTCCCTTAAAGGTTCAAGAAAACCTTGATAGAGGGATTAAATTTAATATACCTGGACCATAGGAAGTGAGGACCAGGGTTGTCACAGTAAACAAGTAAACTCTAACCAAAGTATTTTCTTTGTGTCCAAGTCTATGATGAAATCAAATGAGGAAATTTGATAAGCCTACATCATCTGTTTTTTATGAGACTTCACTGAGTCTTTGTGATCAATGCTTCCCACACTAGGCATTAAATAGTTAATATTTAAATTAAATTAAATAATTTAAATTTATTAAATAATAATATTAGTAACAATAATACTATATTAATATGGTGCTTCAAGTTTTCCAAACTATATATATATATATACACACACACACATACACACACACACACACATACATGTATGTGTGTGTATGTATATGGGTATATCTATCAATATATCTATAGATAAATATACACAAACACATACATTTAATGAGATATCATTTGAATAAATACTTTTTTAATAATACATTATGAAATTTTATAAGGATTTAAATGTAAACTTTCTGGTCTACAGTTTAAGGGTTTTACTTCTCTCCATTCTGTTTATGGTTTGGACCTTTACTGTTTTCCAGCGCTCTTGTACCTGTATGATTCTCTGCAATCTTCCAATACTCACAGTGGCTCAATAAGCACATATGTCCCGTTAGTGCTCTGGGGAGTAATTTGTCTTGTTCTTGAACCTCAGTTAAAACAGCTTAAATGCTGCCTCACTTTCTCCAAGCTTATCTTGTTTGTCAAATCTTTATTAGATATTTTGTCCTTTCTGAAAGAAAATAATTGAAAATATAAGCAAAGTGAGTTAGCTTCCTGTCTTCTACCCTAGTCATTATCCATTCCAGTTTTTAAAATTTTCATATTCTTTCCCCTATCACAAATAAACACAAATACACACACATATGTAGCCTCCCTCCTACTACACATGCATACAAATATATATATATATATATATATATATATACATATACATACACACATGTGTGTATTGTTTGTCGCTTTCTTCACTATCTTATGTTTATTGTAAGCTTTGGCACTCCTGACACAATTTGTGTTCATCTAATTCTGAATATCAAGAAACAGAAACATAACCAAACATACTTCTTATCAAAGCACCGAACTTGTTCAGAGCATGTAAATCATTGGCAGAACACTGACAACCTCAAAAAAAGGAAAAAATAATAAAAGAGGATAAAAGTGGACATATGTTTTTGCTTACTTCATTGCTATCCTCAGGTCTTGTTCAAATTCTGGGAAATGAAGCTGCATATATAACAGCAATTCTCTCTTTGGAATGTAAAGCCCTTTACAATCTGTTTCCAGCTTTCTCTTCAAAGTGATCTCATATCCCCACCCCCTCATACATTCTGGGCTCCAGTTAAACTGGAGTGTTCTTTGTACACAACATTACATCTTCTTCTTCTGTGTCTTTGCCAGAGCTGTCTCTTCTTTCTTGAATTCTTGCCTTCCTCAAGACTGCTTTGAACTCCCTTCAATCCTCAGGACAAATGCTACACCTTTTACCTGCCTTTTTTCTTCTCTTATTTCAAATGTTTTTTGAACATTCCAAAACAAAATACCTGTTGTGAATTATATCTCATTATATTAAACTTGTTTTTAATCCATCCTTATCACAAACTCTAATTTGAAGGCCCCACTTCCTCTAATGTTTCTATCAGTTTCAATCTATCAGGTAGCTATTCTTTGTGGTGAGTATCAGGTTCAGACTTCTGAGTCTTTTTCATTGGTTCCTCCTTTGAAGGATCAAGTTATTATTATCTCTGTTTTGAAATCTTTAATTATATTTTTAATCTTAGAGGGCCAGTTAGATTTTTGCATTTTCACCATCTAAATACTTCTTTGTTTAGCTCCAGAGATGAGAACCTCTCCTTCCTAAGAAGGTGTTTACCAGATGTGCTGAACTGGAGCTGGTTTATCTGCAGCACAAAGTGGAATCGCTACAGCAGCTTCCTAAAACACAGATGTCTCCAGTGCTAACCATTCCTTTTCTATAATCGTTATAATTACTTATTGATAAATTAATTGATTATTAATTTAAATAAAGAAATTATTCTTTCTCTCTCCCTCCCTCCTTCATACTCTCCCTCTTCCTCTCCCTCTCCTTAAAGAGACTACAAGATTTTTCTTGCTTCCATAAAAAATATTGCCTGAAGAAGCAAGATTTTCATTAAATAAATTCCCTTAAGGTCTCGTGCTTTACTCTTGAAATTAGTACATTTATTTTTCCCTCAGTTTTAAATCTGCTACTCCATATCTCATTTCATGGCTTTCTCTCCTCCTCTCCTGTTTTGGTACCTGTCACAATCACTACCTAAACTTTCGATATAACCTGAAGGTAATGGATTAGATACAATGTAGCTATTAAATGTCACTTGGGAGATATTACACACAAATTATGTGCATTTGAGTTTTTATTTTTGTATTAAACTGGGTTTCTCTGTAGCTAAAATGCTGAAAATACATGTTTAATACCAATGCTGGTCAACATGAAAATTTTAATCTTCATCTTTTCCCATTTAGGTCAGACTATTTTAGGCAATGTATTGGACTTCCACTCCTGTAACTCTTCATATTGATGCTGGACTTGATTTGGCCACCTGGAAATATGTAGTCCTACTGTAACTCTTAGAACACCTAAGCTCAAAAGATCCATCTTCCTTGGCCAACCTGAGCATCAAGTATGACAGGCATATACCATCATGCCCAGTCCTCAATTATTCATTCTAACTAAAGCAGTCTACTCATTTCTCCCTAGTAATACATTAAGTCCTTTGTATTCCCTTTCCCTGTTATTGTTACCCTGCCATTTATCTTTACTCTTTCCATTACTTCCATGGCTTCGCTTCTTCTGTTGAATCTCCCTGTTGCTAAGCAGTAATTGTTTTTATTTTTTTAATTCATGTAATAAAACAAGCATTTCCATAACACTGTACAATAAGTAAGATGATTGCACATGAAACCTCTAATTCATTAAGTACAGCTTGTTATTTCTTTCAAGTATCTTATAAATTTCCTTTTCCCCACTTTTATTCTTCCTTTACTTCCCACCTCAGAGATGTCCACTATTACACAAAGAGGCATATGTGCGTGTGTATATAATATGTATATGTGTGTATATACCACATATACGTATGTATATGTGTGTATATATACACAGATATGTATGTAAAATTCTTATATATACTTCTATTAATCACTTCTTTCTCTGGATTAAAATAGCATCTTTTATCATATGTCCTTCATAGTTATTTTGGCTGTTTATAACAGTCAAAAATGACTTATTCAGTCTGTCATTCTTAAAGTAATCTTGCTTTTACGGTATACAATGTTCTATTCTTTCTGCTCATTTCACTGTTCATTATTTTATGCATGGCTTTCCAAGTTTTTCTAAGATTATTGAACTCATCATTTCTTATAGCACTGTAATATTCCATTACAATCATATACACAACTTATCCAGCCATTCCTCAATTGATAGGCATCCCTGCAGTTTCTAGTTCTTTGCTACTATAAAGAAAGTTGCTATAAACTTTTTGAATATATAGGTTTATTGCAAACCTTCCCAGAAAACTGCTTTACAGTACTAAGTTAAGACTTTTAAACTAATGGTGCTGTACTTTTCTGAGTACTATTACTACAACCCAACCTAGCATTATATCTTATTTCTTCATTATCATCTTCTTTCAAGATCTTTCTCCTCAATTTATCCATGAAGTTGTCCCTTTTCCAGTTCAATCTACCATAATTCCTAATAATTAGTCATAAATCCATAGAAGCTTGGCATATTTTCCATAGAATATTGGTAGGGACCAAAAACAACACAAAGCAAAAGCACACAGTCCTTGTGCTTGGTGTGTTACCAAATTTTATACCTTCTTTCTCCTAACAACAAGCTTCCTAGATTCTTATAAACTGACATGAATAAAATCTTTATTTTGTGGTGGCTAAATATTCGAAGTTGAAGGAATAGGCCATTAATTGAGGAATGACTGAACAAGTTGTGGGATATGATTGTAATGGAATACTATTGTACTATAAGAAATGATAAGCAACATGATTTAAAAATAACCTGTAAAGAGTTACATGAACTTTTACAAAGTGAAGTAAGGAGAACCATAAGAACATTGTACACAGTAACAGCAATGTTATGCAATGAATTGTGAATGACAGCGATTCTCAGCAATATAATGATCCAAGACAATCTCAAATGACTCATGATGAAAATTGTCATCTATTTCCAGAAAAAGAACTTATATTGTCTGGATACAGACTGAAGCACATGCTCTCTCTCTCTCTCTCTCTCTCTCTCTCTCTCTCTCTCTCCTCTCTCTCTCTCTCTCCTCTCCTCTCCTTCCATCCTTTATCTCTTTCATCTTCTTGAACAAAATGACTAATATGGTACTCTTTTTATGATTTCACATTCATAGCATATATAAAATTGCTTACTGTCTCAGGGAGGGGGAGGAAGAAGCAAAAGAGTAGAATTTGTAAATCAAAACTGTGGAAAAAACAATGAATGGTAAATTTTTCTTTTTGCATATAATTGGAGAGAAACATAAAATATTATTAAAATAAAAATTGTAATTATGGTAAAGTTCAAGGGTCAACTCCATGTGTTAAAAGTAACTCTTAAAGTAATGGAATGGGACATTTTGTAATATCTGTGTAGCAGGGATCCAATGTTATTATAATAATTAAATGACAGAAATTATTTATGCTAAAGAAGATTAATTATAAATTTGGATATTAAAGATTAAAATCATTTAAAATAGATCTTTGGGCATTAGATAGTAGTCATGAAATCAAGTATCCTGGAAAAATGTTAATTGCTAAATTATAGATGAGTGAATAGATGGGTAGATAGGTAGGTAGGTCGGTAGCATGATATACATGTTGTGTGGTATATAATACTTAGTTTCAAAAATAGCAATAGAAGAGTAACATCATAAGCATCAACTGGAGATGTGATTATCAACTTCTGTTGTGGTCTTTGGAATGTTTAAGAAAAGATAAAATATGAGAAAAAAGATAAAATTAATTTCCTTTCCAATTTCAAAAGTCTTTTGGTAACACTATTCAAAAAGGGACTGAGAAAATTCATTAATCTAAAAATGGATAATGAATAAATCTTTGAAATACCTAAAAAGTAACTTTTTGGGGAAAGAATAGTAGTATGTGGTGAGAAAAGGTCATAACTGTTGTCAGTGAATACCTGGTACACAGGAGAAAACTTAGTATTTGGCAATCATTTATTCAGTTGCTGACCCTTGAGCTTTTTCATTATGTATTTCACCACACTTAAGCAAAAGCCTTGAATTTCCTGTAAAATAACAGTCGAACATTTCTCCTTGGCATCCAACTTTCTCTGCTACTGGGATCCTTTTGGTTATTTAATGGTCATTCTCATAAGTCCTTTATCTAAACTTTCCAGTATCTTCCCTGACTCCTGATGCTGTCATGCTTTTTGCAGTCTAACCTCTGGCCCCATACTCATACTCTTCCAGTGTTTGAGAGATCTTCCTTATACCTTTCTAGCTCTTAAAATCCTAAGGAATGTGAAGGCTCAATTTTGTCACCTCCGTAAGTACAGTCTCCCTTCACCACTCTCGATTTTCATACTTTAATCTTGTAACATTTGCCACATGGACTATTTATTTTGACCTTAGTCATTTACTTATAGACTTATTATTTTTTTTTCATTTCACCCTTTTCACATACAATATGACTTGTTTCTTCAAAAACATAACAAAATCTTTAAAGAGGATCAAATGTTTTCTCTGCATTATTCTGCTTCCATTTATATTTTGACCGTTTGTCACATTATTTCTGCTTTAATTTTGTGCCCTATAAAATATGTGTTAAGCGTTTTGGGAATGAGAGAAGAAGGTTGGATTGAAAATAAATGTAGTATTATTTCTTCAAAAATCTAGATAAATTTGAAAAGATTTTGGTGTTGTGCATATCACCGAGAAGACTGGAATCTTTTAATATTTATGTAACACTCCCACATGGCTTGCATACATACCACATTAGGTAATCGTGTCCTTTGAAAGGTGGTTATTCTTACTTTCATGATTATTGAGATAATCCTTTAGTGGGGCTGTCCTACAGGTAACTAGCTCACAAGTCAAAACTGTTGTTCTTCTTAAGCAACCAGTAGAGTCAGATCCTTAACAAAAATCACTGAAATGGCAGAACAAGAACATAATCACAAATAATTTCACCAAATATTGAGCGGCACACTTTAAAAGAAATTCATTGCAATTCCAGGAAGATAGACGAGCAGGAATAAATGCAAATTACAATGGCCGTAGGATACATCTGTAGGACACACATAGTGCCAAGGCAGCTTACAACTTTAGAACATTGAGGAGTCTCTCTGATGTTCAGCTAGGTTATTTTTTGTTGGAATGTGTGGAAAAGTTTTTTATGTAGGGTACATTTTTTTTAGCTAAGAGTTCTAATTTAGTGACAACATCGCAAATGATAAAGGATCTTAATATCACTTGTTTTAATTGATTTTTGGTATCAACAGCAAGGAGTCACAAGAAAGGAATTTCAATGTTATATTGAACAGAGAATCATAGGAGAAAAATAATATAATGAGATTTTGTAATTAGGTTATTTTCTTGATGGATGTTTATGATTTGTTCTCTTGTGGGAAAAAATAGGTTTGTTTTGTTTTAAAAAAAACTACACAATTAAAATGTTTTTAATGGATAGGAGATAGATAATTGCATAAGGGATGGTAGTGCTGGATCTCTGAATAGAGGTCAACAGAAGACTTTGAGGCAACGGTTCTGGAAGAGCTATTGAGATCCAAAGGACTTGATGAGGAAAAGAGTGTGATAGAGGATATAATGATCATGGAGGTAAGAGTTTTGATAAATAAAATGTGGAATGGAAGCATGAAAATCAAGATAAAAAAGAGGTGCCACGGTGCACAGGTGGCTGATGTACAATTTGGAGAGGTTGTACAAGGAGCTGAAATGCAAGAAAATGACTATTAGGACAAACTAGGCAATGTGATTGCACAACATATTCAGAGAAGATTTTTTGCGCTCAGTTCTAACTTCGATTCTATCTCTCTTTGGAGTCAGAGGATCTGCGAGATCACTTAGTTCTATACCTGCAGTGCATGATTTCCAGCATGTTGTAGTCATTTCTTATTTGAGGTTAAATGACTATCCCTATGTGTAATGAATTTTTACAATTTTAGTCAGGCTTCACTTGTGAATGAAACAATTCTCTTTCCTTTTTTAAATACAGGAAATAATATTAAGTAAGTAAGGATTGTCCATGGACTCATTTACAATAATTCAGTTTCTAAGATTGCATAGAATGAGGAGAGAGATGTATTGTTTTGCTTTGTTTTTGTTTTGACAAAATATGACATACTCTTTTTTTTTTTCCTTTTTGCTGCAATTTTTAGGAAAGTTATTCATTCAGCTTTGTTCATGGAGAAAGGCTCTTATAGTAAATCAACATTTTTATAAGAATTTTATCTTAGCTATAGAGAACAAAGTTAGGGGAAGCAGTAATAATTTTAAAATAAAAAAATTATTGATTTTTATAAAATTATTTTATTTTATCTGATAAATTACTATATGTTTGATTTCATTTATCTTTCTAAATGAATAGTAATATTTCCAATTATTAATTCTATAAAATATATACTATTGGCTCTGTGGAAACTATAGACTTCACTCAGTGCAAACCCATATATTTGAAACCTCTACTTATATGTCAGTGTTTACTGGAATATATTAAAGTAATTGCAGATGTCATAACTAGAGGGGAGGGGCATTAATTTCATTTTAAAAAATAAACTGAACTGCTAAATGAACTTAACCTGATTCCTTTTAATAGGAGTCTTAATTTTTTTTCAATATCAGTTCATTTCTCTAAAATGATAACTGACAATTATATAAAGCTTTGAGGTTTGCATATGCTGAAGAAGGGTCCTCCCAAGATCCCATGGAGTGTGAACCAGACCTCTCCTGTCAACTTCTAAGGAAACCTTCAAACTTACAGTTCAATTCAGAAGTGGCTTAATATTTTGAAAGTTGAAGTAACCCCCTTGAGATCCATTAAGTGAATGGCTTCTCCAGCTTAGTAGTTAGCAAATAAATTGATTTATCTTCTCAAAGCAACTAACCCTTTGACTGTTAAACTATATATGTGTCATGTATTTGTTTATATAAATATGTTTGTACATGTCTACCTAAAGATAGAAATTCATCGAAATATCTCTCTCTCTCTCTCTCTCTCTCTCTCTCTCTCTCTCTCTCTCTCTCTCTCTCTCTCTCTCTGTCTTATAGATAGATATAGATAGATAGGCACATGATAGATAGATAGATAGATAGATAGATAGATAGATAGATAGATAGATAGATAGATAGATAGATAGAGATATCTATTTCTATTTGATCTTCACAATAGCGTTGTGGGGAAAAAAATCTACCCTGATTTTATCAACTTAGGTGTTTCCTCTATGTGAGGATATGTGTGTAGAAATTCCATCCACAGATGCAGATATGTATGTGCAACCCTTAACTTTAGAGAATTGTCTGTGGAAATCGGAAATCAGAAGCAAGATTTGAACGAGATCTTCTGGGTTAATACCTCTTCTCTGACATATTTTGCTCTTCTATTTTAGTACTTTCGTTGTGAAAGGGATCAAAATTAAGACAGTGCTAAAAGAGTTAGTAAAAATGTGAAATTATGCTTATGATTAACTGATCTGCTTAAGTGCTGATAATCAATATTCTAAGTGTTTTAATTTTCATTGTTTTTGGCTAACCAACCTCATAGTTTTTGAGATTCAGAAATCAAGCATCAAACATATATTTGTTTATTTATTTTTCATTATGATAATAATGATATATATATATTTTTTTTTTGAATAATTGCCTAAGAAATTGTAATCATTTCTATATAGGAGCAGTATAGTTTAGTAAGAATGCTGAACTGGACATCCAAAAGTTTGGTTTATAAACTTAGGCTTACCAGCTTGTGGTGTGATTTTGTTAAGTCACTTCATCTCTCTCTCTCTCTCTTTCTCTCTCTCTCAGCTGCAAACTTCTTCCAATGAGTAGTTATTAAGCGCATACTAAAATATAAGGAATTTTCATAGTCCCTGGGGCCACAAAAATTGAAATGGACACAAGCTCTTTCTAAAAATTACTTATAATTTACCATGAAGTTTCAATCACCAATATAACTAATTAAAGACAACTTAATAAAAGCTATACAAAAGATATGTGTGATTAAGCAAGAACTACAAAAGATGGAAAGGAAGATCTCTATGTGAACCAGGAAAAAATCCTTATAATGTACTTTTGACTTGATCTTAATGTTAAAAGAAGGAGAGCATTTTAGCAGATTTGGAAACATAGAGTTTATTCCAGATAAAGAGATGTACTTTGATATAGACGGGGAAAAATCAGTGGGGTGGGAAGAATGGAAGTGAGAAATATGATTTGAAAAGAAAAAATGTTTACATTCAGCCAGATAATGAAGGACACAAGGCCTGCATACTTGTGGAGTAGCCCATTTTTTTCTCTGGGTCTCTGTCTCATTCTCTGTGTAATTAATAAGGTCCAATTAGATTATCTCCAAGTTCACTTATACCTCGGAATATATAACTAAAACATGTGGGTGATGGACAACAACTTAAAGAGTAGGCCACTAATGATTGCTTTTTGTTATATCATTGTAAGTAAGGTAGATTTTTGTCATTCTTTTCTTAGACTTTAGCTTCCCAAGATCCATGGCCATAACAATATCCATTTCCCAGACTCATGCTTCAAAATATTTCCAACATGCTTGTGCAGCATTATACAATGACAAATAATATAAACATTTGTATTTAAATTGCAAGTATCCACTGTGACTGCACAGTAAATATAATGGTGAGGTAATGTAAACTTATGAGCCTGTTGCTGGCAATATAGCATGTTTGTCTGTTGCCCTGTAAAGGCAGTGGCAACTGATCAGTGAGCAGGGAAACCTTAGGGTTGAATGTACAAGCTGGAATGCAGTACTTGCCTTGATTTGCCCGCAAAGGAAATGTGTGTCTGCCTCAAACGACTGCTTGAGGGGACCCCATCAAGACATAGGGGTAGATGTCCCCTTTCTTGCCAGTTCCAGCAAGAAGGGTGATAAGTGAATGCTGCAGGAGTTGTTACTTCCATTATCAGCAACCTTTTTGCGTAGAATAAAATTAGATTATTAATCCCTCCAAAGTGGTCTTCCAGATCAAGAGAGAACCTTTTCTAGCAGCCCTCCTGTGTGCTAGGGTTTTCTGTCTTGCAATCAGAAAGAATATTTTTATCAATGAAGAAAATGAGAGAATGGGAGATAGGGAGAAAAATTGGACTTGATCCCTAAAGTCACTTCCAGGTACACAACCTTTTCAAAGCTAGCAACAAATATGTAAATCATAATACAGGAGAACCCTTCTTAGAGGACTTTGCATGAATTTTAAAATAAAAATGCTGAAATGTTTGATTTCTTCTGCCATTTGTGAATACACGTGTGTTTGTGAGTGTGTGTGTCCATATTCATAGAGTTTTTAATATGCATAATAAAATATTAAATTTAAAAAAAAAACTTACAGGGATAAGAATACACACCATATCTAGGAAAATCAGAGAACCTCAGAGCAAAGAGAAGCAGTTATCACTGCTGTTTAAGTGAAACAATAAAGCAAAGGCTGTCATGCTAAATTGATGATGAGAGAGTATTGTCTCCACATAAGGATTGACTTTAAGGCTGACAGGATACAACTGATACAATGTTATAGCCTTGTTGCATGACTTTGGGGATGTACATTTGATACTGTTAGACCTAAGTGCAAACTGAATCCACCCTACTTTAGCATCTGTTTGAAATTTATTTATGGAACACATGTGTAACAAGCAGCTCTTAAAGGACTCGTTTCATTCAAGTCATTCCCTTCTCTTTCCTTACAGTGATGCAGAAATATGCATCAGGAATATTGAATAAGAATTCCGCATGGCTTGGTGGTAATAAAAATCAATGGGGCCCAGATGGAGGAAAGCAAAGATGCTATATAACAGCCATGGGGAGCAAAGATGTCAATCTGATGAAATCAACTATCTTCTTGAGGAAATGAGAGGAGGGCTGCAAAAAATTAGAGAATGGAAACACCTAGCAGAATAATGGGATGAACAGGATCAGAATGATCAATTCCTCCACTAAAACCCCAAAGTTTATTTACTAAATACTAGATTTTCACTGAACTGAGTTTTCAAAGAGAGTGTTGAACCTCCAGATTCAGGTCATCACAAGAAGGACGCTATTTCATTTGGACACAAATTCCTCTTTTTTACTCTTTTAATTACATATTATTTAGTTAATATTTGTTGGTCTCAGTGTCATCCCAAGTACTAGGAGGAGTATAAACCAAACTTTAATTTTGCCAAGGGTTTATTTTGTGTAGGAGTTGAGCCATAAAGATTATGGATGGAAATTTTTCCAGAGCATGAACCAAGTCCGGGTTTACTCAGTGCTAAAATTTTGAGTGATATGTTACACATGAACTACGCTGATACTCAGTTACTCCAAAGTTATTTCCTTTTTTTCTTCTTTTCCCAGGCCTAGACCTGAGAAACTGTTCTAGGGTCTGTCTAAGTTTCTATGAAAATATTCCTTAGCTCTTCAAACTATGCCATGAAGAGTTAGCAGAATTTCAACTAAATCTTGTGATTTTACTGCCCCTAATGTGACATTTCTTACTGGTAATAAAATATTGTATGAGAACACTGAATACTCAGTGTTCCACACATCTTAAGTATCTCCTTTTCTGTTGCATTATTTGCACTGTTTGCACTGACATAGACATAGCAATTATCCTTCTCATCCATACCTGATCAATATTTCTTCTCCCACTGACTACCAATTATGGTAGAAATAATTGCATGAGACCAGAAGTTCACTGAAGAATCTTTCTCATTATCCAATGATGCTAGGACATGCTAGGACATATGCTGTGGCCCCATTTGCTACATAGAGACTACCTTGATGAAAATACTATCATTCAATGAAAATACTTTTCAAGAGCCACTAATAATGAAACCATATCTGAACTTATTTAGAACATAAATGATGTATTTAGTATTGAAAAAATTATAACAACAAACTATTGTGTATCCTCATATTACTGAAGAAGAGGGCTATGAAGTTGATCATCCCCAGAGTCCAAGGAGTAGAGCTTGTGCACAATTGGAAAAATTGGTAACTAATAACAATCTCCTGAATTATCTTCTTTATATAATGCATATTTAGCATCAGTCACAAGGAACAGCAACTTAAAAAAAAAAACAAAATTTTGGTGAGAAAGCTATCTTTAGTTGAATAAAGGCAGAGCACCTAAATTCTGAGACTAGAACAAGTTTATAAGAATGAGAATAAGAATATAGTGAAGTATTATGAATGGCTGTTGAGACGAGTTACCAGAGCAGCTGGAAATCAGGTAGCATGAGCAAAATAATAGTTTGGGGCTGGAAATATTGGCAGTGTTCCGACGAGGGTCCTGTAACAGCAAGTAAAATGAGATCTTTTGCTGTTTTTGTTTTAGTACAATCAAGAAGTGTAATGCCTCTATTTGAATGTGACTAAGGCACTGGTTCTCAAGTGATGTGATGCCCTCTGGCTCTAAAAAGTTTATAAAAACTCTGAGGATGAAGTTTTACTTTGGGCTTTACTGACTGGAAGTGTTTGTTTGGCCAGATGACAACTCTTGGAAGCTGCTATAAGGAGTCCCCTGGCTTTGAAAACCCAGATGTCACTTGTTCCCTCTCTGGTAACTATGATCAGGCAGTTGGGATGCAACTGTCCATTGAATTCAGGCAGAGGAAGTCATGTCTATTGACTTTTATTTCTCTGTATTTTCTTTGATGTTCAGGGTGCTGACACCCCTGAATTAGTGAAGGATATATGTTCTTGATTAAAGGAATGATACATGTGCTTGATTAAAGTGATTGTTAACCCATGAAAAGTAGCCTCTCCTTTCATCAGTGCAGATCTAAGAACCTGTGATAGCAGCACCCTGTGTATTCTGGGGGGGCTTACTGATACACCACTATGGGCTCAAATTAGTCTACATTGCTGACCAAGACAGATATTCTCTCTCCTTTTTTTCATCTCTAGGAAAAAGCCAAGCGTTCTTGAAAATTTATTCATTCTCTCTCACTCCCTGATTCCATTTGATACAACTAGACTCTTTCAGAGGAAGTTAAGTTTGGAAGCTTCATTCTTTCCCAAAGTATTTACTTTTCTCTTAATCGTTAATCCTTCAATAAAGATTTTGGGTCCAATTAAAGATCTAGGCTATCTGACATATGAATGCCAAGAAAGTGGTAAGAAAAGAAGAGACTTTTCCTTTTCAGAGGTAAATCAATTTGCTTCCAGTAAGTTTGGGCTTAAGCCTAGGCCTTCAGAGGCAAAGAAAGAGATCTGATATTGTCCCATGTGAACCATTTAGATTGAACAAATTGCATCTAAATTAAGAATGACATAATCCTAGACCTATCTGCACAGCTTGTAAAAAAGTGAATGAAAGAACTACTAAATGGAAGAAAGAAAAGGCTACCATGGTTTCAATAACAGTTGGCAGTTGGTACTCCTGCACATTTCTGAGGTATAGTAGTTAAAGAGTTGATGGGACCCAGAGTTCTATGTTGCATTAAAGCCCAGCTGGAGGACATCAGCTGCACATCCATTACTATATTGAAATTTTCATACCAGATAAAAACACTATTAGTGTCTGAATTTTCTGTTCTTGGTGATTTGAATTACTAACCACTGAACAATTTAAAGATAAGATGAATGTATCTGCTTAAGGGTCAAACTAATACATATACTTTTCCCTGGCAGGTGATGATGATGTCAATATATACATCAAACATCAGTGTTTGATTAGAGGTTATATATTATGATTTTTTTGGAAAAATATAATATTTGTTTAGTATAAATATGGCCTCTACTTGTAAAGATAGTAACCACTTTGTATCTTCTCTTTCTATTAAAATTCTGTCCATATTATCTCTTTATTCTCTAAAAATTTATTTTGCAAATACTTATATATGTGTATGTGCTCCACCTCAGTAGACTGTAAATTATTTGAGTGTAGGGATATTCTTATTCTTTTCATTTGTACCTTCAGTGCCTGAAGCAGTGTCAATAATGGAGAATGGGCTTAATAAATGCTTATTGATCTATTTACTGTTTTCCTCTTAAATTCTAGTACAACTGTTTTAAAAGACCAATCTTTCACCTGGTGTGCTGAGGGTAAAAAAGGACTAAAATGAATGGACTAGGTAGAAATTCTATCAGCAATAGAAACATATAGAAAAGGCTGTCACATCAGATTTAGTGAGCAGACAGGTAAAAGCTGAATGTAAAACAGAAGAGAAAAGAATACTACTATTGGAGGTGACCTAGAATCACACTCTGGTTCTAAAAACATTTCATGCCTTTTATGTCAAAGATCCATGTGGTTTTATGACAATAGGAGGGACCTTAGGGGGTTGCCATAGAAAGTAATATAGTAATCTCACTAAAGCACAATCTCTGCAAGTTGTGCCCTCTACAAGAAACATCTAATAAGAAAAATGCAATTTTGTAATGTGAAGAACAACTTTAGAAAAAGAAATACTATTTCCCCCACTTACCTTGTCTGTACCTAATGTGTTCTCATCTTGTTAATGGCACCTCATGGCTAGTATTTTCCTTATTATAACAACCAGACACAAATTATTTCATCTGTTCTACTGAGCCATAATTTATAGTACAGAGTAACTGTCGTAAATTTAGCTTGCTAAAAAAGAAAATACTAAAAAAAGATAATAAAACAATTTTTCAGGTATTTTCTGGCACATTAAAATCATGGGTGAGAGTGCTGCCACGAATTTACTTTTTCATCTTCAAACAGAGAGTAATAAGGTCTTCCAAGCAACATTCACCTTTCCTTCAGGCCTTCCATGTGCCCTGACAAATATCTTTTAAGAATTATAAGAGGAGGGGGTGGAGTCAAGATGGTGGAGTAGAAAGATGCACATACTAGAGCTCTTCCCCTACAGCCCATAAAATACCTGTTAAAAATGACTCTCAACAAATTCTAGAGTAGCAGAAACCACAGAACAACAGAGTGAAAAGATTTCCAGCCAAAGATAACCTGGAAGGTTGACATGAAACGTCTATTCCACAGGACGCTGGGTAGAATGACACACAGCCCTGGCTGCACAGTATCAGGACAAACAGGGCCAGAGCAGGCCTCCCAGGCAGAATCTCCATCAGGAAGGGTCTCAGATCCCTCAACCCACAAGCTCTAAAGAAAGCTTCAAAGGTGAGTAGGAGGGCTTTCCTGCCTAAGTGGGAAGGGGCAGGGTCCCCTCTTCCCAGAACAGACCCCAGGTGGTAGCAATAGTGGTGGCAGCATCCATCTGGGAAGCACTCGACGTAAAGCACTTTGGGGAATTGAGCAGCTGATCTGAATCTCAGCCCTGAGCACATTCCTGGGGGGAGGTGGAGCATTAGCACCCTCCTGTTCACAAAGCATTCAGAAGTCAACTAACTGATTGGGAAAATATCCAAAAAAAAGGGGGAAAAAGCAAGACTATAGAAAGTTACTTTTTTGGTGAACAGGTATTTCTTTCCATCCTTTCAGATGAAGAACAATGCATACTGTCAGAGATAGTCACGCAGTATCTCCAAAATGCATATTCAAGTGTCTCAGGCCATGGAGGAGCTCAAAAAGTAATTTGAAAATCAAATTAAACAGGTGGAGGATAAATTGGGAAGAGAAATGAAAGCAATGCAAGAAAATCATGAAAAACAAGTCAACAGCTTGGGAAATGAGAATCAAAAAATGTTGAAGGAAATAACATCCTTAAAAATAGACTAAGTCAAATGGCAAAAAAAAGGAGCAAAAAGTCAATGAGGAGAAGAATGCTTTAAAAAGCACAATCAGCCAAATGAAAAAGGAGGTTCAAAAGCTCACTGAAGAAAATAGTTCTTTAAAAATTAGAATGGAACAGGTGGGAGCAAATGACTTTATGAGAAACCAAGAAATTACAAAACAAAATCAAAAGAATGAAAAAAATAGAAGACACTGTAAAATATCTCATTTGAAAATCAACTGATCTGGAAAATCTGTCCAGAAGAGACAATTTAAAAGTTATGGGACTCCTGAAAGCCAGGATGAGAAAAGAAGCTTAGACATCATCTTTCATGAAATTATCAAGGAAAACTCCCCTGATATTCTAGAACCAGTGAGCAAAGTAAATATTGAAAAAATACACAGATCGCCTCCTGAAAGAGATCCAAAAAGAAAAACTCCCAGGAATATGGAGCAAAATTCCAGAGTGCCCAGGTCAAGGAGAAAGTATTGCAAGTAGCTAGAAAGAAACAACTAAAGTATTCTGGCAATTCAGTTGGGATAACACAACATATAGCAGCTTCTAACTTAAGTGATCAAAGGACTTGGAACAAGATATTCCAGAATTAAAAGGAATTAGGATTAAAACAAAGGATCACCTACCCAACAAAACTGAGTATAATACTTCAGGGGAAAACATGGGAATTCAATGAAATAGAGGACTTTAAAACATGCTTGATTAAAAAACCAGAGCTAAATAGAAAATTTGACTTTCAAACACAAGAGTAAAGAGAAGCATGAAAAGCTAAACAGGAAAGAGAAATCCTTAGGGACTTACTAAAGTTGAACATTTTACATTACTACTTGGAAAGATCATAATTTTAACTCTTGAAACTTTTGTCAGCATTTGGGTAGTTGGAGGGATTATAAACATATATTTAAACAGAGTGCACAGGGTGAGTTGAATAGGAAGGGGTGATACCTAAAAAATAAAATTAAGGGGTGAGAGAGGAGTATTTTGGGAGGAGAAAGGGAGAAATGGAATGGGGCAAACTATCTCTCATAAAATAAGCAAGAAAAAGTTTTTTCAATAGAGGAGAAAAGGGAGGAGATGAGAGGGAAAAAGTGAAGCTTATTCACATCACATTTGGCTTAAGGAGAGAATAACATGCATGCTCAATTTGGTATGAAAATCGATCTTACACTGAAGAAGAGTAGGGGAGAAGAGGGTAAGTGGGGTGGCAGAGAGATAGAAGGAGGGCAAATGGAAGGAGGGAGCAATTAGAGGCAAACATTTTAGGGGAGGGACAAGATCAAAAGAGAGAATAGAATAAATGTGGGTTAGGATGGGATGGAGGGAAATATAGTTAATTTTACACAAGACTACTATAGAGGTATTTTGCTAAGCTACACATATATAGCCTATACTGCATTACTTGCCTTCTCATTGGGGATAGGTGGGAAAGGATGAAGGGAGAGAAGTTGGAACTCAAAGTTTTAGGTACGCATGTTGAGAACTGATTTTGCATGCAACTGGGAAACAAGGAATACAAGTAATAGGATATCAAAATTTTTCTTGACCTACAAGAAAAGAGAGACGATGGAGAAAAGGGAAGGGAGGGGTGTGATAGGAGGAAGGGCAGTTTGGGGCAAGGGGCAATCAGAATGCACAGTGTTTTGGAGAGGGAAGAGGGGAAAGATAGGGAGAAAATTTGGAACTCAAAATTTTGTGGGAATCAATATTGAAAACTAAAAATAAATAAATAAGCATTTAAAAAAGCAGAAAAAAAGAACACTGTGTTGAGAGTGCACACATCTTGTGGGCTTCTGAGGCAAAGATATTTCTTGTGCTTTTTCTTCAAGTGGCCTGTAAAGTTTTAGCGATGGTTTCATGCCTCAGATTCCAGCTATGCTCATTTTCAAGAATCTCAAAAACCAACAAAAATATAGAGTGGTTTCTAAAAATCATAAAGTTTGTTTTGTTACCAAAATAACTTTGTGCCTTTTTAAGTAGAGTATAATGACATAATTTGCATCAAACATAGCTCTAAAAATGAAAATTGTGTGGATCAAACTCTTCAAAATGTAATTAAAAAGCAAGATTTCACCAGGAAAATAACATGGGATGGAGGAAAGTAACCAGGTAGTAATCATAACACCCCATGTGAATGGGATGAAATCCGCCATAAAATGGAAGCAGATAGCAGAGTACATCAAGAAACACACTTGAGGTGAGAGGCAGAGAGGATAAAGTCAAGGAGCTTGAGCAGAATCTATTATCCTTCAGCAGAAATACAAAAAAAAAAATAAGCAGGCATAGCAATCTTGATCTTAGACAAAGCAAAAGTAAAAATAGATCTAATTAAAAGAGATAAGGAGAAAGGAAACGACATCTTGCTAAAAGATACAATGAAACAATCAAATTGGAAGTGCAGGGAACAGTCAGTCTCCCTATCAGATCACAGGAAGGTGAAGAATTCATAACCACACAAGAAACAGAGAACATTACAAAATATAGAATAGACAATTTTGATCATACTAAATCGAAAAGCTTTTGTACAAATAAAACCAATTTAATCATGATTAAAATGAAAGCAGAAAGCTGAGAAACAATCTTTACAGCAAATATCTGTGATAAAGACTTCTTTTACAAAATATATAGAGAACTGTGTCAAATTTATAAACATACAAGCCATTCCCCAATCGATGAATGGTAAAAGGATATGAAAAGACATTTTAAGACTAAGAAATCAAAGTTTTTATAGGCAATACCTCTACTAGATCTGTATCCCAAAGAGATCACTTAAAAAAAAAAAAAGGAAAATGCTATCCATATCCAGATAAAGAAATGATGGACTCTGAATGAGGACTATAGCATGTTTTCATATATTTTATTTTTCTTATGCTTTTCTATCCTTTTGATCTCTTTCTTATTCCACAACTATGATGAATATGGAAACATACTTTTTCATGAAAGCACATACATAAATTATATAAAACTGCCTATCATTTTCAAAGAGAGGAGGGGGAAAGAAGGAGAGAAAAAAATTTGGAACTCAAAATTTTGTAAAAATTAATACATATTGTTTTATATGTGATTGGGGGAAAATAAAATATTATTTAAAGCAACCAAAAAAAAGAACTAAAAGAAGCAAGATTAAATCAATTTATATTATTTTCCCTTAGCCAGAGTGAACATTTTGTGTTATATGCAAGATGTCAATCAATTTAAATTAATTATAAAATAACTTTATATTAGTCTCTAAAGCCTACTAATTCCCCAGTGATACATCAGAATTGCCTGATACATCTGCATTTATTTTTCTTTGCTGTTAACATTATAATTTGTGTTGATAATATTTCTAATATGGAACTAACCTTGTATTCCTTTTGTAAATCCTACTCAGTTATATTGAACCATCTTTCCATTAGTTTTTTTCATATTTTCTTAACTTTTATACGAATATATTTTTGTTATAAAACTATATTCTTTAAATAAGATATTAGCAAAAAGAACATAGCAACTTATGATGAGAATAATACATTACGATCAGGTAGGATTTATACCAGGAATGCAGGGTTGGTTCAATATTAGAAAAACTATTAGCATTAGTGATCATATCAACAACAGCATTAACAGAAACCACATGATTATCTCAACAGATGCAGAAAAAGCTTTTGACAAAATACAGCGCCCATTCCTATTGAAAACTTTTGATAGTGTAGAAATAAATGGAACGTTCCATAAAATAGTAATCAGTATCTATCTAAAATGATTGGCAAGCATTATATGCAATGGACATAAGCTAGATGCATTTCTGATAAGATCAGGGGTGAAACAAGGATGCCCATTATCACCACTGTTATTTCAATACGGTACTAGAAAGTTAGCTATAGCAATAAAAGAAGAAAAGGAAATCGAAGGAATTAGAATAGCCAAAGGAGAAACTAAGTTATCACTCTTTGGAGATGATATCATGATATAGTTAGAGAATCCCAGTGATTCAAGCAAAAAACTACTTGAAATAATCAACTTTGGCAAAGTTGCAGGTTACAAAACAAACTCACACAAATCATCTACACTTCTACATATTACTAACAAAGCTCAATAGCAAGAGATAGAGAAAGAAATTCCATTTAAAACTATGGTAGACACTACACAATATCTGGGAGTCTACCTGTCAAAACAAACCCAGGGACTATAAGAACACAATTACAAAACACCTTTCACACAAATCAAGTCACATCTAAGTAAGTGGAAAAATATCAGTCGCTCATGGGTAGCCTGAGTGAATATAATACAAATTACAATTCTACCAAAATGAATTTACTTATTCAGTGCCATACCAATCAAACAAACTGATAATTATAATTGAGAGCTAGAAAAAAATAACATCAAAATCCATCTGGAAGAACAAAAAGTCCAGAATATCAAGGAAATTAATGAAAACAAATCCTAGGGACTGTGACCTAGCCCTTCCAGATGTCAAATTGTGTTATAAAGGAGGAATTATCAAAACCAGTTGGTACTGGCTAAGAAACAGAAAGATAGACCAGTGGAATAAGTTGGGTACTCAAGACACAGTAGGCAATAAATATAGCAATCTACTGTTTGATAAACCTAAGCACCACAGCTTCTGGGATAAGAACTCACTGTTTGATAATAATTGTCAGAAAAAATGGATAACACTGTGATGGAAAGTGGACATAGACCAATTCCTGACACCATGCACAATAATAAAGTCCACATGGGTGCATGATGTATGCATAATATTGATACTATAAGCAAATTAGTGAAGCAAGGAATAGTGTGTTCATCAGATTTATGATGGATGGAGAAATTTTTGACTAAAAAGATGCAAAACATTATGAATTTCACAATGGATACTTTTGATTAAGTTAGATTGAAAACTGTGCACATAAATCCAATGCAACTAAGATTAGGAGGGAAGGATAAAATTGTGGAAAAAATTTGCATCTAGTATCTGTGATAAAAGCCTCATTTCTAAAATATATAGAGAACTGAATCAAATGTAGAAGAATACAAGTCATTCCCCAGTTGATAAATGGTCAAAGGATGTGAGCAGGCAATTTCCAGAGGAAGAAATTAATCCTATCTATAGTCACATGAAAAGATGTTCTAAATCACTACTGATTAGAGAGATGCAAATCAAAACAACTCTGAGGTACCACATCACACCTATCAGATTGGCATCATGACAAAACTGGAAGATTATAAAGGTTGGAGAAGCTGTGGGAGAGTTGAAACAATAATTCATTGCTGGAGGAGCTGTATCCAGAACCTCTACAGAGCAATTTGGAACTATGCCCAAAGGGCTACAAAAATGTGCATAACTTTTGATCCAGCAATATCGCTTCTAGGACTGTATCTGAAAGAGATCATAAAAATGGGAAAGGGTCCCACATATACAAAATGATTATAGCAGTTTTCTTTGTGATGGCCAAAAACTGGAAATCAAGGGGATGTTTATGAATTGGGAAATGGCTGAAGAAGTTGTGGAATATGAATGTTATGGAATACTACTGTACTATGAGAAGCAATGAACAGGAAGACTTCAGAGAGGTCTGGAAAGAAAGACTTATATGAACTGATGCTGAGTGAAAGGAGCAGGACCAGGAAAACTTTGTACCCAGCAACAATCACACCGTGTGAGGAATTTTTCTAGTGGACTTAGTCCTTCATAGCAATGCAAGGACCTAAAAAATCCTCAATGGACTTGAGACAAAATGCCTTCCACATCCAGAGAAAAAACCACGGAACTGTATGAATGAAACATACTGTTTTCTTTTGTGCTTTGTTTAGTTTTGTTTTACAGTTTCTCCCATTCATTTTAATTCTTCGATTCATAAAAGTATATTTAATAGGAATGCATGTGTAGAACCTATTGTGAAAGTGTATTTAATATTAATGTATGTCTAAAACCTATATTAGATTGCAAGCCACCTAGGGGAGGGAGTGGAGAGGAAGGGAATAACAAGGGGAAGAAATCTGAGATATATCGAAGTGATTATAGAACACTGAAAACAAACAAAACAATCATTAAAATAAACTATATCTGTATCACAGAAGTACTTTAGTAGAATATATTCTTTCCCTATTTTTAAAATAGTTTATATAATATTGGAATTGATTGCTTTTCGTTTGATATAACTTGTTTGAAATCTATTTGATCTTGTTTTTCCCCCTGCCTTTCCTACTTTGGGGGTTTTTCAGTGGACTTTTCAATAACCTTTCCCAATATTTGTTCCTTTTAAATTCTACTACTTGTTGTACTTATCAAAATATTTCATGTACATTTTAGACATCCATTTTATTTCGTTCATCAATTTTTAGCATGTACCTGGGCAAAGTATTTCCTTTTAATTTATTTTTAAAAATTCTGCATTTCTTGTAATTTCTTCATTTTACTTGTGGAAATTTGACTTTCTGCTATTCTTTTAAAATATAAATGTAATAAATTCCATTTTATTTTTCAATAGCTTCTAGTTATAGTTATCAACTTAGCAATATTCTTTTCAGTATTAAAATGCCTTCTTTGATTTTCAAATTTGTATTTTAGTGTTTAGTTATACTTTTAATTAGTTACTTTTCTAGGATTTTTTTGCATATCCCTAATTTTCTGATCTATTTTTTGATGATAGACTTTACAGATATAAAATTTCCTGAAAATTGTGCTTTAGAACACAATCGATACCTAAAAATGGCAGAAAATTTAAGATGTATATTATTTTTAGTTTACCTAGAAAACAGGTCAAGGATACACAATTCCAGAGTCAATCACGCTACCTGACATCATTAAATTTGTGACTAGATCCTGGTCTGGGCATCTCTTTTGGTGCTCCCGTATTCCTCTTCAGGGTCTTTGTTTCATGGCTTGCCACTAGTTTTTGGGGGAAAAAACCAGTTTCTTCCTCTGCTGTTCTTCTTTCATCCTTGATAGATTACTTTTGAGATAAGTGACTATTCTACTTCCACTTATTCTGAGATTTTGAAAGGATTCTCTACACATAACATCTTTGCTCAATAAAAACTAATTGAATGACTAGTAGAATGAGATCAGTTTATTCTATTTTACTGAATTACATATCAACAAAGGAATGTAAAAGGATCCTAACTCCTTAATAATGCAAATAATATAAGACAGATGCCATGATATCAACTCTACCGTTCTTTATAACACCACAATGTATCTCTTTTAAAAAAAAATGCTAAGTAACCCTAGACAAGTACATATTTTGAGCTTCATTTCCCTATGTTGTGTCAAAAATACTTCTAATCATAGGATCTATATTAGAATACTGACATCTTCTTGCTACCTGCATTCTTGGAGAAGTCACTTAAGTTCACTAGGTCTGTCTCTTCATTTATGAAATGAGTAGATGTTTCTGAAGACTCCCAATTCTAAACATATGATCCAATTATACTATTGACAAGATGAAAATGTTTGTATTCTTTACCTCATAGTATTTTTGAGAGATAAGTACTATGGAAACCTTAAAGCTCTATATAATTCTGAGTAGTTATTTTTAGCCCTAATTGCTGTGAAGCTATATATGTTACTCACTCTTGTTTGCACAGTCACATTTTAATGAGTAATGTTTATACTACACTGAAGCAGATAATCACAATCATGGTAGATTTTGTTAGTGCGCAGAAATAAACACCTTGAAATAATTTCAGCTACTCTAGTGTTATACTCCGCAAGTCTGATCATATCTTGCATACATCTTTTGTCAAATGTTTGAAGTAAATATGAAATCTGGAAACATACGTAAATGTTTATCCTTCCCATTCCATAATGGGATTCCACAATTCACATTCCTTTATCCTTCCCATTCCATTCTCCTAGTTCATATCTCACATTTTTTTTTTATAAAAGGTTCATATTTAGTTATTTTTTCCATTCCTGTTAGACTGTCTTTGACCCTTTCTTGGTGTTTTCTTCGCAAAAATATTGGACTGATTTGACATTTCCTTCTGCAGTTCATTTTATAGAGGAGGAAACTAAGTTTCCTTGGCCAGGGTCATAAGACAAATGAGTTTCAGAGGCCACATTTGAACTCAGGAAAATGAGTCTTCTCGACTACAAGTCTGCCACTCTATCAACTCCACCTCCTTGCTGCACTACAGACAGATTGCAGGAAAGGAAAAAATAAAAAGAAAGCTCAAAAATTAATGCCCACTGAGGTTTACAAGGTATTTTCCTTGTAAAACAGTATGAAGCAGATGATTTTGGCCCATGATGTGGATAGAGGTTAAGAACAATTTTCTTGGCCAATGTTTGGATTGCCCTAGACAATCATTAAGATCATTCATTTTTTTGATTAACAGAGAAAAATTTGCCTTTGAAAGTATTCCAATGTGTAACTAGAGAGAATAAGCACACTGTGCCTAAAAGAAACCACTTTAGGAGATTGTTAAGACCCTAAAGGATATACTAATTTGTTAGTAAGGGAGCAACCTTTTAGGAAACCTTTGGCTGAAAAGTCAAAAACATTGAAAATATTTGCTCTGTTAAAAACAGTACATCATTTGTGGGACAGAGTTGAAATAAATAGCTTTTCAAAATTCAGTGAGTTTATGCATAACAGGAAAGTCAAAAAATTCAGAGGAACAAAATTTTATTTAGCACCTGAATTGTGTAAGTTCCTGTACTAGGGGAGAGTCATAGAAAGATTAAAAAAATAACACCTTCCTGTGGAGTCCTTACATTCTACCAGGGTACATAGTAAGTGCACAATAAGTATAATATAAAGACATTTGAAGAGTGGAAGAAACGTTCTCTCAGGGAAGGTACCACCGAAAGCATAGCCTCTCTTAAGAGTTTTGACTAAAAGAAACAGGTTCTGAAATGTGGAGACGATACAAAGTGCATTCAGAATAAGGCTTGTGGTTTAGAGAATTCAGGAAATCAGGATATAAAATATCAACCTTCAGGGGAACAAGTGATATTGCAGTTTGGCAGAAAAGTAGGCTTCATAAAGTATAGTATCATGAAATAATGCTGGGAAGGTAGCCAGGGGCCAAACTGGAGAATGAAGATCCTTGAATCTCAAACTAGGTATCTTATATTTATATCTTATATTTTACACTATTTACAATAAAAGTCTACTCAGGGTTGATTGGCAAAGTATAACATGGCCATACATGGACTACAGAAAATCATCTTGTTAAAGCTGTATCAACAACAGATTGGAAGAGGGAAGAGACTAGAATCACAGGAACCAATGAGGATGCTATTAGAGTAGCCCAGATCTGAGCCTAAATTAGAGTGTCATGGAAGTGAGGTTAAGGAAATTATTTCTCAGATATTATGGGGTTGAAGCACTAGGACTAGACAACTAATTAATTATGTTGTACAAGGGAGAGGGAAAAGTTAATGATGACTTCAATGCCAGATGCCCAAGAGAATGGTAGCACTGGAAAAATAAATACAGAAATTTGGAGAAGGGGAAATGTCTACACTGGAAGATAAAAACATCCAGTTTGGATGTTGGATAAAGTCTATTGAGATTAATTTTTTACTAATAAATGTAAAGGTATTCATATAAATTCTTTAAATAAGCACGAATACAAGATGGAAGTTTTGTAGAGAGAGATAACAACTTGCATGGAAAATATCTGGGGAATTTAGAGATTACGAAAAATTTGAATGATAGGATCAGTTGTACTGGTCAAATACAAAGTGTTTCTGGATGGATTAAGACACAATATCCAGAACAAGAGAGTTGGTAGTGCAGATTTATAGTTTATATTGATGAGATATAGTATCCTAATTATAAGTATCACATTTTGACATCGACAAACTGATGTATATCCATGATTTTTAATTAACTTAAAATCATATCATACATAAGAATCAGTTGAAAGAATGGGAAATATTTAGATTGAAGAATGTTTTACTATAGATATGATATGACATCACACACACACACACATAAATATATACCTCAAAGTCATTCCCGTGGAAGAAGAATTACCAAAGGGCAAAAACAAGAGCAATAAATAGAATTATTTTGTCAGTAATTCAATTAAGAAGGATTTTAAACACTTACCTTATAGAGATATGGGTAGCTAGGTGCTTCAATGAATAGACTGCTAGTCCTGGAGTCAGGAGAACCTGTGTTCAATCTAGTCTCAGACACTTACTAGCTCTGTGGCCCTGGACAAGTTGCTTATCCCGGTTTGCCTCAGTTCATTATGTATAAAATGAGCTGGAGAAGGAAATGCCGAACCACTCCAGTATCTTTGTGAAGAAAACCCTAAATAGGGCCACAGAGGGTCAGACAGGCCCTAATGTGACTCAAGAACAACAACAGCAACAAATGTATGAGGTGGTATCTTAAGCACTGGGAACACAAACGTAAATAGAATAAAGATAATTTCTGTCTTCAGGGAGATTATATTCCAACATTGGAAGAAAGCACATACCAAAGAAGATGAGAAAGATAGTACAATGGAACTGAATAGGACTGTTGCAGAAACAATAGATGAAGAGTGAGGTAGACACATGAGGACCAAGGTAGGGAATGAGGAATGAGAAGCAGATTCTAGTTTAATGTGCAGTCAGACTTGCAAACAAAGTGAACACAATGAGTGCCTTTAGGAAACAAATTTGTCATCTGTGTGGTGAAGAATATTCCTGTTCGGATTCAGTTATCAGTCACAGTAGATAGGCTCTGTCACTTGCTCTAACTCCAAGATATTGTGATTAATTAATCAATAGGAATTTACTAAATGTTCACGAAGTGCTAGGCACTGTGGTTTCTTTTCTATTAGAAATGTTAAACATACATATAACTTTTTCATGTGGTTGAGAAAGTACAAGGAGAAATATGTGAGAACTGGTATAATTTGCTTAGTTAGGAAATTACTTTCATATTTCTTTACTTTGCCATTTGCTAGAGAAGTGAGAAATATTGAAACTTGCAAATTTTTAAATTGTAAACTCTCTAATCCCTCTAGGTTAGAGCATTAGTAATGCTCTCATTGAAATTATCTAATTGCATTTTTCTTACCATGGCCTTTTAAAAAAGAAATTCAAAGGATACTCTGGAAATATATATATATATTTGGTAATATACCTGTACTCACATATATATAACATATATGTGTCATGTATACACATATGTATATATGCATATATGTATGTGTGAGCATTTATGTGTATATGCGTTGTACATATTTTTCTTTGCATTTATTCTCTGTTGCATTCCCTTAAGTTTACTTAAAAATTCTCAGATTTTAATGTTTTTTATTTTCATTATTCTTGACCATAACCAATAGTGTTCATGGTTTTTGATGACATGCTAAAAACTATTTCTGTGACAATCTAGTATTTCCACAATGAATGCTAGAATACTGTCAGCCAAGTATCAATTGGTGAGGTACAATGTTATGTCTCCGAATCACAGGTTAGCTATGAGGCAGTTCCCATTACTGCCTTGAAAATGAGACTCCAAAACGGACCCGAATATTGCCTTCTGTATGTTGAAAATTGTCTCAGAGTATGCACTTCATGCATTGGCTAAATATTCTAGCTCTACCTTTGTGCAAATAAATAAAATTAGAATTTTAAGATAAAGGAAATGTTAGGTGATTGTGTATAACACTGTTCTGAATGATAAAAAAATAAACTTGTTTTCATATATATTTGAAACATTTTGTATATATTTGAAACATGTTTCAAATATATGCGAAAACAAGTTTATTTTTTATCATTCAGAACAGTATTATACACAATAAGTTGTGTGCATGTGTATATGTATATACGTATATGCATACATACACACACACACACACACACATATATATATATATGTATATATGTGTATATATATATATATATAACCTTGATAGAAACCAAGGCTGGGAAAAAGACAAAGTAGTCCTATGATTTTCATTATAAATATTTCTGAATGAGAAAGAGTGAAGTTATTGGGGAAAGTAGATAATGGCTTCTTCTTGACAAAAGAAATAACTGCACCAGATAATGGCACTGGAGATTTGATATGTTGTCTCTAAAGAAATAGAAAGTTCAAAACATGAGTTTTCTCCTCTCATTTTGCCCCATTAGCCTCAAACCTCCACTCTTCAAACTATCCTTCACACAGCTCTCAAAGTGAATCTCATCAGTTTGGACCACATCACTTTCATAAACTCCCATAATTTTGCATGGTATTGATGATTAGATATATACTCCATTGTTTGACTTTTTAAATCCTAAACAATTTGCTCTCAATATTTATGTCTTTCAAAAAGAAAAAATAAATTGTCATAAAAATGTTTTAAATGATGATTGATTAGGGAAGTGCAGATTAAAATAACCTTGAAATATCTTACACCTACCAGTTGGCTAAAATGATAGAAGGGGAAAGTCACAGATGTTGAAGGGAAGGTGAAAAAATTGGAAGAGTAATTCATTGTGGACTGAATTTTAAAACGATCCACCTATTTTGAAAAGTAATCTGGAGTTATGCTCAAAATATTGTTAAAATACCTACCCCCTTAGGCAAAGAAATAACACTACTTGGTATATTTCCAAAGATGATTAGGGGAAAAAGAAAAGAACCTATGTGTTCCAAAATGTTTACAGTTCTCGTTGTGGTGAAAAAGAACTGGATATTGCAGGGATGCCCATCAGTTGGGGAATGACTGGACAAGTTGTGATATATGATTGTGATGGAATACTCCTATTCAATAAGAAATGATAAGCTCAATGATTTTAGAAAAAGATGAAGAGCAAAATTAGCAGAACCAGTAGAAGATTATATACAGTAAGAGCAACTTTCTTTTAAAAATAGCAAATTACATATAAAGGAAATATGAAGAAAGATGCTATCTGCATCCAGAAAAAGATTGATAAATAGAAGTATATATAGAACAATTTTGCATATATACACATGTACATGTGATGTATGTATATACATGTATACATACATATATACGAATGAGTGTGCATGTATTTGTGTTTAATGATAGTCATATCTATAATGTGTGAAAGGGAAGAAAAAAAGAAATTTACATGATAATTTTGTTGTATATTTATAAGGAATAGCAAATTGTGTGTGATACATTTGCAATTTCACGTACAATCATTTTTTTTTCATTGTACTGTTATGGAAATGTTCACTTTGTTCCTTAAATTAAAAATGAAATTTAAAAAAAAGATGTATTTATTTTCTCTACCTTCCAATTCCCCTCCTCTTTGTGGGGAAAATGTGTGTGTGGGGGAAGCAAACCCTTCTCACAAATCTTCACAGTCAAGAAAAAAATAATTACATGTTGATCATGTCCAAACATATGTTTCGTTTATCTTGAGCCAAAAAACTATCTATTCGAAGGTAAACAGTATACCTTATCTCTGATTCTTTGGAATCATGATTTGACATAGCACTGATCAGAGTTCTCCAGTTCACCAAAATTGTCTTTATAATTCTATTTTGGTATATATATATATATATACATTTTTTGTTTGTTTCAGTTTTACACATTTCTCTCTTCAATAATTCATTAATTCTTATTCCCTTAAAGCATCACTACTTTCATTATTTCTTAGAAAAATGCTATCCTATTGCACAGTTCATATTTTATAAATCAAAGTTTCATAGAGAAAGATTTGAAATAATTTTAGTCATTCTTTAAGAAATTAGTTTCCAGGTTTTAGCTACGGTGAAAAAATTGACTATGAACATCTTTGGAAATAAAGAGCATTTTCTTTGGGGTAAAGATTCAATACGGGGACCAAGGGTATGAACAGTTTAATAGTTTTAGGGAATAGTTTCAAAATTCTTTCCAAGATGGCTGTAAAGAAGTCATAGCTTCACTAACAGTGAATACATGTTCCTATTTTTTCCACAGAGCCTCTAATGTTTTTCATTTTCCTATTTTGTGATATTTGCTGATCTGATAAGTGTGAGGTAGAAATTTAGAGTTGCATTAATTTGGATGTCTCTAATTGTTGCTAATTCATAATTGTTTCCAAACGTTACTGAAAGTTTGTATTTCTTTGAAAACTGTCTATTCATACTATTTGACAATGTATCATTTGGAGAATAACTTACGTTCTTATATATTTGAATCAATCTATAAAATACCTTGGAAATGAAAACTTTATCTGAGAGCCTTTTGGCAAAAGATTTTCCTCCATTTACCCACTTTCCTTATAATTTTAGGCATAATGGTTTTTTTGTGCAAGTTTTTAAAAAATACATAATTAAAATATTCTGTTTTATATTTTGTGATACTCTCTATTCCTTCTTTGTTCATGAGCTCTTCCACTATCCACAAATAATTACCAAGTGTACAGTTTAACTTAATCTTTACTTATAGTTTGATGCACACAACTTACCTTTCCAACATTGGTATATACATTACTCCTCCATGTTTTTTGTGTTCCAATGATGATGGCCTTCTTGCTATTCTTCATACATCACGCACTCTCTTCTACATCCATGACTTTATAGTGATTGTAACCCCTGTAAAGGGGTATTCTAGAGTCATAACAACTCTCTAAAACTGACAAAATGTCAGTGTAAGCATTTATTCCTTTCAAATTGACAAACGATATAAATCATGGCTTGATTTGTTGATTGTCCATTTTCAAAGAAGACCAATGATATCATGATGTTGGGGTCAGAGTACATTGTGTTTGGCTGTGGTTGATTAGTCCAATGGGAATTTGGAAGGCTTTACTATAGGTCAGGCACAAGTTTTCCATTAGAACATTTGGGATAAAGATGTCTCTGGCTTTGATCAGCTTTCATTTCCTTTGTGTCACTGTGATTCTGCTTTGCTCAGAGAATACAACACCTTCTTTGATGCAGGAATGCCATGCTGGCCAATCCTGTGCTAGTATCCATGTCTCACAATCAGTACTGAAGTTCTTCAGGGAAGTAATCAGGAAGGTAACCAAAAAAACAAACATACAACAGCAAAGAAAACAACTTTGAGCAACCAAGTAATTCTATTATAAATACGGAAGCTAACTTTAATGATTCTGTGAAGGATATGCTATTTGAATCCTGAAAAGAACACTTCTATAGTGTAGGAAATCATGAGGGGGTTGATTTAGAAAAACATGGAATGACTTGAACTTATGGAGGAAGATGCTATCCACCATTAGAGAAACAGATGATTGGAGGAAATAAGGACAGTACAGTCTTACATATATCTGTGTATATGTATACATGTGCATGTATGCCTATGTTCATAGATTTCTGTGTGTACGTACATATGTCTCTGCTTAACTGTAGCCTTCTTTGTGGGTAGGAGGAGGAAAATAAAATAAATAGTTCACAGCACAGAATAGAAGAAAACTAACAGGGAAGTAAAGAAAACCTGAGCTGTTTTCCAAACAAATTATTTAATAAACAGACTTTCTTGAAATCAAAATTTACTGTTTTGCACTAACCCTCTTATGCTTTGACAAATACATAGGAATGTTTGTTCTTTTCTCCTTTCATATTTGAACGTAAAATTACAAAAAATTGTAATTGTAAAAAATTGTAAAATTTACAGGTAAATTAAACATCTCTAACCTTTTCTATTCCACTCTTCAAATGAGACATTAATTCTAGACAGAAGGGGAAACAGGAGGTTGGGGTGACAAGTTTGGTCATATTTCTCTCCTGAGACAAAGGGGATCCTGGGAAAGAATTATAACTACCTTCTCCCTTAAACATTGTTATTCTGTTAGATGTCATTTTCAAACTTCCAATAATATTATTTCATTATTGGGAGGAAGACCTCAAACTTTATATCAAAGTCATAAACCCTTTCTTACCAAATACTAGGCATCCCCCAACTGATGAACTTCTTCTATATCTCTAACTCATTGTAGCAACAAAAAGAGCTGCCATAAATATTTTTTTTACACATAGGTTCTTTTCATTTTTTATTCATTTATCTCTTTGGGAAACAGACATAGTAGTAAAATTGCTGGATCAAAGACTAAGCACAGATTTAATGTTATTTGAGCATGGTCCCTAATTGTTCTCCAGAATGGTTAGACCAGTTCACAGCTCTATTAACTGTCAATTTAATACCTCTTTTTCCACCTCTTCTTCAACTTTTGTCATTTTCCTTATCTGTCATGGTAGCCAAAGGGAAAGGTATAAAATGGGACTTCAGAATTTGCATTTATCAGATCAACAGTGATTTAGAGAATTTTTATGTGATTATTGGTAGCTTATATTTCCTCTGAAAACTAGCATATTCCTATGTTTTGACAACTTATGAATTTGAGAATAGTTTTTATTTTTACAAATTTGTCTAAGTCCTCTATATTAAGCTCACTTATGCATCACTTTTAAATTTGGGTGCCTTGCTTTTATTTCTACAAAATCTTCTTTTTTGGTAAATTTCATATAAGTAACTGATTTTATTCCCTTGATCCTCTCTGTCTCTAGACTGAACACACAATTTTTCCTTATTCATAAATCTGATGGGTAAATTTTTCTATATTCATCCAATTGTCTTAGGCTACGACTTTATGTCTAAATCATGTACTCATTTTGAATTTATTTGGTATACATGTTAGTCACTGCCTAGTTTATATCAAACAACCTTCCAATTTCCTAACTACTTTTTTGGTCAAATAATGAGTTCTTTCCCTCTAATCTTGAATATTTGGATTTATAAAACATGAGATTATTATAGGCATTTACTCCTGTGTATTGGGTACTTAATCTATTCTGTTGATCCACTACTCAATTTCTTAACAAGTACAAGACTATTTTGAGAATTATCACTTTAGAATATAGTTTGAAATCTTATACTGTTATCTTCCTTATTTTTTTATATTGATTCCCTTGATATTCTTGACCTTTCTGATTTAAAAAACAAATTCCTAGCTATATGCAATAATTCTCTAGTAGTTTGATTGGTATAGCCCTAAATAGGTAAATTAATTTAGGAAAAATTGTCATTTGTTCATATTGTCTCAGCTTAATTCTGAACAATTAATATTTTTCCTTTGTGTCAAAAGTGTTTTCTAATTGTGTTCATACAGTTCCTGGGTTTATCTTGGCAGGTGGACAACAAAGTAAATTACATTTTCTTTTTTTTTTTTTCTTAATTTATTTATTTATTTATTTAAATTTTTTACATTCATTTTCACAAATTTTTGGGTTCCAAATTTTCTCCCCTTTTAAATCTCTTCCACTCTGCTTCTGCACACCTTGTATTCACCCAGAAGTTATGGGGGACTCTTTTTACATTAATTCTATGGGCTTTGGTTTCGAAGCTCGTAAACGTGCGTCCTTCTACTCCGCCATCTTGGCTCCGCCCCCATAAATTACATTTTCTACAGTTGTTTTAAATGGAGTTTCTCTTTCTATATATTTTTGATGAGTGCTTTTGGTAATACGTAGGAGTTGACTTGAATTTTGTGGGGTCTAGTTTATATCTTATAACGTTTTCTAATGTTGTTAATTATTTTGATGAGCTAGTTGATTCTCTAGGATTCTATAAGTATAGGATCATATTGTCTCCAAAGGCTAAAAGTTTTGTGTCCTTGTTACCTATTTTTTATTACTTCACTTTGTTTTTCGTGTCTTACTGATATAGTTAGTATTTCTAGTATATTACTAAAAGGTTATACTGTCAGTGGAAATCTTACTTCATAACATTGAACTTATTGTGAAGGCTTTAATTTATTCCCACTACAGGTAATACTTTGTTTTGGTTTTAGAAAGATAAGATTTTTTCATTTTAGGAAAAGTTCTATTTATTTCAATGGTTTCTAGCTTTTGTCTGTTTTTTTTTTTTTTTTTAAGGAAGGGGTGCTGTATTTTCTTAAAAGTCTTTTCTGCATCTATTAAGATAATCCTGTGATTTTTGTTATTTTTCTTATTGGCTCCAGTATTAAACCAGCAATGCAATTCTGACACAAATTCCACTTCTTTATAGTATATGATGCCTGAGATACACTGCTGTAATCACCTTATTAGTATTCTTTTTAAAATATTTGCATCTATATTCATTAAAGAAAATGGTCTATTGTTTTCTTTGTTTTTTGTTCTTTTGTTTTTGTTAGATATCAAAATCATATTTTTATCATAAGAGGGATTTTGTAGGATACCTTTACCTATTTTTTTCATATATTTTATGTTTTATTGGAATTAATTGTTCTTCAAATGTTAGGTAGATTTCTCTTTTATATCCATCTTGTCCTGGGTTTTTTTTTTTTTATTATACAGCTTATTGATGGCTTTTTCAGTTTCTTTTTCTCAGGCTTATTTTAATGTTTATTTTGAAATTGTATAAATTTATAAATATTTAAGTATTCTTTTCCTCTTTTGTTTATTTCGGCAATTTACGTTTTTATAAGTATTCATCCACTTCACTCAGATTGTTACGATTGCTGGTAAATTATTTCCTAATAATTATTTTAATTTCATTTTCATTGTTGATACATTTCCCCTTTTGATTTTTACATTAATATTTTTTTCTTTTTTTTTAAATCAAATTGACTAGGGATCAGAGTCAAGATGGTAGAGTAGAGGGACAGACCTATGAAAGCTCTCCTCCCATAGCCCATAAAATACCTGTGAAAAATACTTTAAACAAATTCCAGAGCAGGAAAAGCCACAAAACGACTGAGTGAAAGAGATTTCCAGTCCAATGCAGCCTGGAAGGCTGACAGGAAAGCTCTATTGCACCAGTCTCAGAGAGGAGCGCAGCTGCATGGCTAAGGAGTGGAGGAGGTCTCAGGGGGCAGAATCACAGGGAGCACCTGTGGTTCCCAGTTTACTCAACCCACAAACGCCAAAGAGAATGTCAAAGGTCAATTAGAAAGTTATTTCACATGAGTGAGAAAGGAAACCGTCTAGCCCTGGTTCCAGGTGGCAGCACCTTTCATTTTTGGAGCCCTTGGCCTAAAAATTCTGGTGGAATCAAGCAGTTGATCTGGGTCTCAGCTCTGAATGGTAGTCCTGGGGTGAATAGGAGCACTGACTGGTGGGGCTGGTAGAGGTTCTGGACAGGGAATCCTACTAGCAGATCCTGAGAAGAGTCTTTATTGTTGCTCCCAGACCAAAGCACAGGTCAGGAGAGGAGCAGCTCCTCCCCCTTGATTGTGCCACCTTGGAGGAACTGAGAATGTACAGGTACCCAGAGTATGCCCTCCTCATGACAAAGGACTCAAACATCAAGTAACTGGGAGGAAAAATGCCCAAAAAAGAGGAAAAAATAAGACTGCAGAAGGTAAATTTCTTGGTGAACAGGAATTTTCTTCCATCCTTTCAGATGAGGAAGAACAATGCATATATCATCAGAGGAAGACATAGAAGTCAAGACTTCTGCATCTAAAACCTCCAAAATAAACATGCAATTGTCTCAGGTCATGGAAGAACTCAAAAAAAGACTGAAAATCAAGTAAGAGAAGTGGAAGAAAAATTGGGAAGAGAAATGGGAGTGATGCAATAAAAATCATGGAAAGTAAGTCAATAGCTTGCTAAAGGAGACCCAAAAAATGTTGAAGAAAATAACAACTTTAAAAAAAGACTAACTCAAATGGTAAAAGAGGTCTAAAAAGCCAGTGAGGAGATGAATGTTTAAAAACAAAATTAGCTAAATGGAAAAGGAGGTTCAAAAGCTCACCGAAGAAAGTCGTTCTTTAAAAATTAGAATGGAGCAGATGGAAACTAATGACTTTATGGGAAACCAAGAAATTACAAAATAAAGCCAAAACAATGAAAAAATAGAAGGTGATGTGAAATAACTCATTGGAAAAACAACTGACCCGGAAAATAGATCCAGGAAAGATAATTGAAAAAATTATGGGTCTACCAGAAAGCCATGATTAAAAAAGAGCCTAGATATCTTTTGTGAAATTATCAAGGAAAACTTCCCTGATATTCTAGAATCAAAGGGTAAAATAAATATTGAAGGAATCCACTAGTCACCTCCTGAAAGGGATCTGGAAAGGAAAACTCCTAGGAATATTGTAGCCAAATTCCAGAGTTCCCAAGTCAAGGAGAAAGTATTGCAATAATGATATTGCTATAAGATACTGCTTTCGTGTTTTGATCTTCCCTGTCACCATAGTTACTTTCTATGGTTAGGTGGGTTTTTTTTTTTTGTCATTTCCTCATTTTTACAGCCTGTTTCTTGAATTTTAACTTCATGTTAAAGTTGGACTCTGCTCTCAGGTAAATAGGGTATTTTCCAAAGCCTCAGACATTTTATGCTACTGTTTTCCAGAGCTTGTTCTGGAGTTCTGTAAGTTTCCATTTTTTCTAAGGTGATATGTTGTAAAGAGAGATGTGTTTACTGCTATCCTGGCCATTCCTCTTGTCTGTGAATGGCCACAAGAACTCTTTCCTGCCCTTTAACTGTGACCAGGAAGCATATTCTCCCATGTCTGCAAACTCTGGTGTCAGTGCACCTTTCCACACTGGGACTGTGACCCAGGACTGTGGCCCAAATCAGAGTATGGACAATGCAACAGAATCCTGAATGCAGTGTCATAAAAGGAACCTGTGTAATTTCCTTCTGAACCATTGTCAAACTCTTTTATTTTCTGTGGGCAGAGAACTCTACAACCTACCCTTGTCTCCAAAGAATATTGCTGATTTCCTGAGGCAAAGACTAAAATGGAGCAGCCTGGGCTGGACTGTGCTCCACTCTCACCATCGTGTCATTTTTTTCTGTTGATGTTGTAAGTTGCTTTAGGCCAGAAAATGTTTTCACATCATCCTTTTGTGGTTTCTCCTTGTCCAGAATTTGCTTTGAAACATCATTTGCAATTGTTTGGAGGGGAATTTGGGAGAGTTAAGATGAGTCCCTTCTTTTTCTATGCCCTTTTGACTCTTCCTCCATAAGAAAAGTGTTGAAACAAAATCAATAATTTTCAGGGAAAATAAGAAAATACTAAAATATAACATGAGAAATGATATAAAAATTTTCTGAAAATAGTGACTAAAAGTCAAGCAAAAACGTGATGATAACATAGTAAGAAGTTATAAATGAAAATTTTCCCAAACTCTTAGAATCAGAAAGTAAAGTGAAATCATAAAGAATCCACCAGTTCCCTCATGAAAGAAGTCCTCGAAGTGAAACTCCCAGAAATAAACTAGTCACAATCTAGAACTTCTATATCAAAGAAAAATAGCATGAATAGTCACAAAAATGTCAAAGTACTTAGAAGCCAGAGTAAGCATCACACATACCAACAAAAAGAAGAGGAGACCATGAAATCTGTTATTTAAATAAAAAGATAAAGTTTGCAATGAAGAATAGTATGTTTGACTAACTGACAGAGGGAAAAAGAGCCTCTAATAAAATAGATGAATTTCACTTAAATCTGATGAAAAGAAAAGAAGCCACAAAAAGAATCGAAAGAGAGAAAAGGATACAAAATGATATCCAGGTCTTTCCACTGGTCTTTCAGACTCAGATATATATATATATATATATATATATATATATATATATATATATATATATATACATATATATATACATATATATATACATATATATATATGTATATATATATATATATGTATATATATATATATATGTATATATATATATATATGTATATATATATATATATCTCCTTATGTGTCATTGTCTGGAAGAATTCAAAGGTCAGATATTACTACTTCCTTTAATATATGCAAGGGGTCCCAACTCAACAATACATTAATAATCTCCTCATGATAGAAAAGAAGGGGTCCTCAGTTAAGTTACTCAAAGGGGAGTGGTATACCACGTAAGTTTTTCTTTTCATTTTTTTTACCTTTTTGCATCTGTAGCAGTGACATCTTGATATAGTAGCATGTTGCTTTGGTGAGCACGATATTTCATCATTACTCACCCCCTCTTGTCAAGGCTAAGCTGTTTCTCCTTACAACTCTATGGGGCCTTCTTCCTTCAGGCATAAGTTTCTTTCCAACCATTTCCTCATCATCTTTTATCTTTTTTTCATTCAGGACATTTATTTAACAAACAGTTGAATCCTCAAGATGAACTAGATGCTGCAACAGCTGCTCTCTTGGGTTTAGGTGCTGTTCCTTCACAGAATCCATTCCTGAATCGGTGATAGACAATTTTTAGGTGCCTCATTCTACCAGTACCAGTAGTGTTGCGTCGCTTAGCCTTTGCACTCCAATTATACTTTCTCTTGGCGTTTCGCAGGGTAGCCACATTTGCCACATGTCGACTTCTGCAGGTGGTATACTTTAGAACCACAGCGACCGCACAGAGTGTGCGTCTTATTCCGGCGCTTACCGAATGAAGACATGCCTTTTGTCATCTTCCTTCTGCCGCCGGGACCAAAGAGCTCATCATCTTTTATCTGAACATGTTTTCCTTTTAAATAAAGCTAAAAGTTTGTGACAAAAATCCTATCTCCAATATCAACCCATTTAGTCATTGCACCTCCTCCACAACATCACATTACTGAATTAATCACTGTCATCCTTCTCTCTTCTGGGAAATTGTGGGGAAAATGAATAAATTATTCTACTCCTTTCAGCATTGTATCCACTCATTTGATATTCATTTGTTCATCATCCACACATGCATTTCCAGTCCTGAAATCCAGCACTGATAATCTTATAATTGGGGCTGCTATCCTTGATAGAGTCTGTTATCTCAGTTGCAGGTGAACTCCTGGTCCCAGTGATCACCACCCCTCCTTTTACTTCCCTGTATTCTCTCTCAACTCATTCAAGACTTTAACTGTTTCTAATACCTTACACTGAGACCATATCTGTAAGTCTCGTTAACCCCTTTACATCAGTCCCTAAAATAGGGAAATTTCCTTGAGGAAATTAAAAGAAAACTTTGGACCTTGACAAAGTCCAGACAGTATTACACTAGATTTAATCATTCATATAAACCACCCTACTCTTCCTCCTTAATTCCCCTACCTTGCTTATGATAGCAAATGTTTAAAACTTTTTCTCTTATTCCTCCTATGTCATTTCCTCCCTCTGCTGAGGACCTTGCCAAAAGAAATTGAGGTGATTCACCACAGTCTCCCTCTTCTCCTCTTCTTTTCTCCTCCTTGTGTCACATGCCTTTAATATCATCCTTTGCTTTCTCCTCTCTTGTTCTAGTCATTGTTTATGAGGTATCCTTTTCACTTGCTAAAGGCAATCCCTTTACCCATGCTTTTCATCCAACGTTCTCCACATTTTAAACCAAATAATGCTCATAACATTTTTTTTTCTAAATTATAAGATATCCTTTTTCTGCTATGAATTCTGTGCTGCCTACAGATGCATATCTCCCCTATCCATAAAACTCCTCCTTAAATTCTAAAGTATCCATTAGTTAGCATTCTATATTTCTCCTCCTTTTCAGATATACTTCTTAAAAAGCCATCTGTACTCCTGTATTTCAACTTCTCTGTAAAAAATCCCCAAAGAATTCCCAATTTAATGCTTTAACTAAGACTGTTCCCTCTAAAGATACCGGTAGTTTTAATTGCACATCCAATGTACTATTCTTGATCTTGAATCTCTTTGCCTTCTCTACAACATTTAGCAGTGTGGACTATCTTCTGTTAGCTGTTATCTCTTCTCCACTACCTGTTATATAACTCTATTTCCAAGTGTGTAAATGGTCAATAGATATGAAGACGTAGTTGTCAAAAGAAGAAATCAAAGCTCTCTATAACCACTCTAAATCACCACTGATTAGGGAAATACAAACTAAAATCACTCTGAGATACCAGCTCACACCTCTCAGGCAGAAAAAAATTACAGATCCTGGAAAAGTATAAATTGGGGACACATGAAATTTTAGTGGAGTTCTGAACAAGTCCAACCTTTCTAGAAAACTATTTTGAACCCAAAGGCCTATTAAACTGTGTCTACCCTTTGCCCCAACAATACTGCTATTAGGTCCCCATCCCAAAGAAATAAAAAAAGGGGAAATGACATATTTGTACAAAAAGTGTTTTTACTTAATTAAATCTGACTTTATTTGTGTGAAAAGTGTCTTGAAATTGTGTTCATATGGTCTCTGGGTTTATTTTGGCAGGTAAACTCCAAAATATTTTATAGTGTCTACCCTATTTTTAAATGGGATTCCTCTTTCTATCTCTTGATGTTGGGCTTTGTTAATAATATATAGAAATGCAGAAGATTTGTGTGGGTTTATTTTGTAACCTCCAACTTTGTCAAAGTTGTTTATTATTTCAAATACTTTTTTTACTTGAATCTCTGGGATTCTTTAAGTATATCATAATATCATCTGCAAAGAGTGATAACTTAGTTTCTTCTTTGCCTATTATAATTCCTTCAGTTTCTTTTTCTTATCTAGTTGCTACAGTTACCAACCCTTTCTAGTACCATATTGAATAATAGTGGTGATAATGGACATCCTTGTTTCACCCCTGATCTTATGGAAAATGCATTTAGCTTATTGCTATTGCATATAATATTTGCTGAAGGTTTTAGGTAGATACAGCTTAATATTTTGTGGAAAGTTCCCTTTTTTCTTATGCTCACCAGTGTTTTTAATAGGAATGGGTGTTGTACTTTGCCAAAAGCTTTTTCTACATTTATTGAGATAATCATGTGATTTCCGTTAGTTTTGTTGTTGATATGATGGATAACGATAAGAGTTTTCCTAATATTGAACCAGCCCTGCATTCCTGGTATGAATTCTAACTGATCATAATGTATTATTTTGGTGATAAGTTACTGTATTCTTTTTATTAAAATCTTACTTAAAATTTTCACATCTATATTCATTAGACAAATTGATCTATAATTTTCTTTCTCTGCTATCACAGGTTCTTTGATCTTCTTCTCTAAAAGGAAAGGAAACTTTTGAGGGGTAAACAATAACTTAAATAAAGCACATGCATCATTCAATTAGCTCAGGGCACCTTGAACTTCAGAGAAAATACAGAGAAATCAAAAGTCAACAGGCATGCCTCCAAAATGTCTGACTATTAATATACATACAAATATCTTTACCAGAGAGGGAACATCTGGGTTTTCAAAGAAGGTGAGGGAGTCCTTTGCAGTTTACTATTGTCTTCTTCTGGCCAGACAAACACTTTCAGTCAGAAAAGCCTCAAAGAAAAACTTAACCCTCAGAATATTTATACACGATTTAGAGCCAGAGGGCATGACATTTTGTCCCAGTGCCTCAATAGAAAAAACGAGAGATACTTGTCACCCTCCTACAAAACAGCTCCCCTAATCAAGCTTTCCTTAATGGACAGGCTCATCCATGTATGAGGAAGATCTTGAATCACTTTATTCAATTGGAGGTACTTTTAGTAAAACAAAAACAGCAAATGATTCTACTTTCCTTGGCCTTACTGGGATACAGCCCTAGAAAGAGATTGCTGGATCAAAGGGTATGCACATTTTTATAGCCTGTTGGGAATAATTCCAAATTGTTCTCCAGAATGGTTACATCAGCTCACAGCTCCACCAACAATGAATTAGTGTTTCAGGTTTCCCACATCTTTTTCAACATTTATCATTTTCCTGTTTTTGTCACGTTAGACAATCTGATAGGTGTAATGTGATACCTCAGAGTTGTTTTGATTTACAACTTTCTGATGAATAGTGATTTAGACCATTTTTTCATGTGACTATATGTAGCTTTAATTTCTTCCTTTGAAAATTGTTCATACCTTTTGATCATTTATCAACTGGAAAATGATTTGTATTCTTTTAAATTTGATTTTATTCTCTATAAATTTTAGAAATGAGGCCTTTATCACAGATGCTAGTTGTAAAAGTTCTTTCACAGTTTATTTAATTTTTATCTGTGAATAATAATTGCAACTTCCTCCCATAGTTGGTGTAAAAATCAAATGCAATGATATTTTAAGATGGTTTACACACTATTTGAGACATACCAGATGATTACTGCATGCTTATTTCCTTTCTTCCTTACCAATATATTCCCTTTTTCTGGTAAACAATATTGAATAATTTTTGGGAATAGTGACAAGTAAAGGAATGTCACAATAAGAAAAATAACAAGTAAATATACCTTTCCCATTCTTGGGGCAAACTTTTTTTGTAAATTCACCTACTTTTAGTAGGAAAGGTGGACATATGTAGTAAATACAAAAGAAGAAATTCACATAGAGGGGGAATATGTGGTCAATGTAGAGAGGGTCATGTGGGGAGTGTCAGATGGGTAGGCATCATGTATGATCAAGGCGATCACATATGAGTTTGTGCTGCTTACAATACAGAGCTCCACCGGTTTTCTGGTTGTCATTCTACAACTAATTTTTCCCTCTTTTTTATTGATTAATTTATTTTTTTTCTACATTTACTTCCACAAGATTTTGAGTTCTAAATTTTCTCCCCACATTTCCCCCCCACCCTGACAGCATGCATTCTGATTACTCTTTCCCCAATCTTCCCTCCCTTATGTCACCCTCCTTCTCTTGCCCCCTTCCTTTCTACTTTCCTATAGTGCAAGACAGATTTCTAACACCCTTTCCCATATATCTTCTTTCCCAATCACATGTAAAAACAATTTTTAACATTCATTTTTAAAACTTCAAGTTCCATGATCTCTCCTTTCCTCTCCCCCCACCCATCTGGTAAGCAATGTTCTAATACAGGTTACATATGTGTAGTCATGCAAAATATTTCACAACACTCAGGTTTGTGAAAGACTAACGATATTCCTCTCCATCCTATCCTGCCCCTCATTTATTCTATTCTGTCCTTTCACTTTGTTCCTCTTCAAAAGTGTTTGCTTCTGAATATCCTCTTTCCCAGGCTTCCTTCCATTCAGTCATCCTCTTTCTCCCTAAATAAATATAGGGTAAAATAGATTTCCATGCCCAATTGAGTGTGTATGATATTTTATCCTTAAGCCAAATCAAATGACATTAAGGCTCACTCATTCCACCTCACCTTCCCTCTCTCTCCCCTCATTGTAAAAGCTTGTTTTTTCCTCTTTTATGTGAGATAATTTACCCTATTTTACCTTTCCATTTCTGCTTTTTCCAGTACATTCTCTCAACCATTGATTTTATTTTTTAGATATTATCCCTTCATTTTTGGTTCATCCTGTGCCCTCGGTCTATGTATGTATGTATGTATGTATGTATACATATATATGTGTGTGTGTATAGATGGATAGAGATACATAGATATATACACACATATATGTATATATATATATATACACACATATATGTATGTGTGTGTGCTCCTTCCAACTAGCCTAACACTGAGAAAGATCTCATGAGTTACAGATATCATCTCTCCAACTTTAATAATTCCTTTATGATTTCTCTTCCCTGTTCATCTTTTCATGTTCCTCCTGAGTTTTGTAATTGAAAGTTAAATTTTCCTTTCAGTTCTAGTCTTTTCATCAGGAATGTTTGAAAGTCATCTATTTCACTGAGATCCATTTTTCCCCCTGAAAGACTATACTCAGTTTTGCTGGATAGGTGATTCTTGGATTTAATCCTAGCCTCTTTGACCTCTAAAATATCATATTCTAACCTCTCTCATTGTTTAACATAGAAGCCGCTAAATCTTGTGTTATTTTGACTGTGTTTCCACAATAAATGAATTATTTTTTTTCTGGATGCTTTCAATATTTTCTCCTTGACCTGGGAACTCTACAATCTGGCTACAATATTCCTAGTTACTTTTTGGTATCTCTTTCAGGAGGTAATTGGTGGATTCTTTCAATTTCTATTTTCCTCTCTGGATCTAGAATATCAGAGAAGTTTTCCTTGGTATTTTCTTGAAAGATAATTTCTAGGCTCTTTTTTTTATCATGGTTTTCAAGTAATCCAATAATTTTTAAATTGTATTTTTAGATCTATTTTCCAGTTAGGTTGTTTTGCCAATGAGTTATTTCACATTGTCTTCTATTTCTTTTTCTTTCTTTTGGTTTTGTTTTGTAATTTCTTGGTTTCTCATAAAATCATTAGCTTCCATTTGATTAATTCTAATATGTTTGAGGAATTATTTTCTTCAGTGAGCTTTTGAACTTCTTTTTCCTTTGGCCATTTCTGCTTTTTAAGACAATCCTCTCCTCATTATCTTTTGGGACCTCTTTTCCTTTTGGATAAGTGTATTTATAAGGCTTTATTTTCTTCCTCATTTTTAGTGTCTCCTCCATCAAACTGTTGACTTGCTTTTCATCATTTTCTTGTATCACTCTCATTTCTCTAATTTTTCCTGTACTTCTTTACTTGATTTTCAAAATCATTTTTGAGTTCTTTCATGGTCTGAGACCAATTCATATTTTCCTTGGAGCCTTTGGATTTAGGAGCTTTGATTTTCTTATTTTGTTCTGATTGTATGTTTTGATCATTTTTGTCACCAAATTAAGATTCTATAGTCAAATCCCCCACTTCTGTTGCTCATTTTCCCAGACAATTACTTGACTTTTTAACTTTTTGTTAAGGGATAATTCTTCTTCCAATATGGAGACTATACTATTCTGGGCATCAGGAATTTTGTGTAACTGTTTTCAGAATTACTTCTTGGGAACCTGCAAATTTTCAGTTCTTCCAAGTATGTCTTGGAGAGATGATTACTACTTTCTTGGTCAGTGCTATGGTCTATGAGTGGTCACATGCACTCTTTTCTGCATTCGATCTGTGAGGAGGATTTCCTCTCCAACTCCACCACACTTTCTGCCATGTCAGTGCTCCTCTTTGACCAAGGATCATCACCCAGTACTGCAACCCAGATCCAAGCACAGGCAGAGGGAGATAATACTGATTCAGTGAAAGCAAAGGAAGTCCCAGAAATCCCCCTCTGATCACCTGCCTGATCCCCCCACAGTCTGTGGTCCAAGAGCTCCAGGAACAGACACTGCCACTGCTGCCACCACCCTGGGCCTGGTGCCAGATCACACACCTCTCCCACCCAGATCCAGGAAAGCTTTCTTACTGAGTTTCTAAGTTGTCATTGGAGTTTGTGGGTTGAGAAGTCTGGAAATTGCCATAGCTTCGACTGATTCAGTCCCCTGATCTCTGCTTCAGGTTTGCTAGGGCTCTGGTTGTGACCATGCTGGATTGTGCTCTTCTCTCAGACTGTCAGACTGGTGCAACAGACTTTTCCTGTAGACCTTCCAGGTTGTCTTGGGGTGGAAATATGTTTCATTTGGGTTCTCCTCTAGAATTTGTTTAGAGTGATTTTTACAGATATTTGGATGCTTTGAGGGAGAGCTCAAGCAAGTCCCTGGTTTAATTCTGCCATCTTCTGTAGGGTCAAGGTTTCATTCTTGATGGTCTCCTTTGACACACAAGTTCTTACAGGAGAGCTTATGCTTATATTATGTCACTCTTTCTCTCTGGGGCTTTATCAATCTTCTGGTCACTGTTGGTTGCTGCTAGAAATGGTTAAACTTAGGCAAAGGTTGTAGAGCTTCTAATTCCAGTTTCTGTCTTTGGCTAGAGCCCTTAGTTATAAATGCACCATAATTTAATTTACTCAATTATTACATTTTATTTATTGCTTCCTTTGTGCCAGCTTCAAGTGGGAAAAAAACATATAAAGAGTTAATAAAACACACACATTATTTTGAGCAAAGTCACTAGAAATTGTTCATGGAGGATAAGGATAGACTTCATGTATCATCTATTCTTGGTTTGAAGGGAATTAACAAATTAGGAAACAAAAGGGAAGGAGTATATTTCTGCCACAGGGGACATCCTGTACAAAGTCATAGAAATTTGAGATGCAATGTTGTGTTTAGACCAGGTGGTTTGGAATGTATAGTGAATAATGTGAAATAACCAGAGGAAAAAATAGGTTGGATTCAGATTGGGAACAACTTTAAATAGAAATTAGAGGAGTCATGTCTCTGTGATAACAGCAAGGAAGAGCTTAAGAAGAATCTCTTTTAGATTAAACCCAGACCTTTTGTTATAATTCTTTCAGAAGGGAAAAACCCCAAAATAACCAGTGATCAGCTAAGGGGAAAAATGGGGAAAAAGCTTAATTCTCCTTCCTCCCAGAATGAAGGACAATATTTTCACTGAGTCTTGTCTAAAACGGGATGTTCTTCTTCATATGGAAATTCCTTGCCCCTGGTAAGAAGCTCTTTGCAAAACAGAACCGTCCAAGACAACTAAGTCTTCATTCTTCATTCTTTTTTTTTTTTAATTTTGCTTCTTATTTGTCAAGGACAGGATTCTCTGTCAGGAACTTCTCTGCCTTTTTTTTTTATAAGACAACACTTGTAGCTCCCTGCTTAATGTCAAATACAAACTGTACCTTTTTTCATACTTCATTTTCAAAAAGAACCAGTGACATCATATGATGATGCCTTGACTCACCAATGAATTGAATTTAAGTGAGATAGAGTTGCACAAACTCATCAGTTTCACACTCTCATCCAGAGTCACTGATGTCCACTGGCAAGAGAAAAATCAAGATGACAGTCAGTGGTCCAGGACATAAGGGGTTCCCCTGGCATCTTTGATGTAGGACCAAACTTTAAGTGCTCCACAGCTCATGCTTCAGGTGTCTTCGTAGCTGATGGCACAAATTGTTCCCATCCACCCATTCCTCCAAAGGAAATCTTCACATACTTGATAGACATCCTCCTAACTCAGCAACAGGTTTGATGTCAGTTCCCCTTAACCAGGTTTAGCTCGCCTGCCATGAAACTTTTAATGGGCATAAGCATGCTGCAATTTCTTAGAGCCACAAGTGGGAGTGGTGACAGGTAGACAGGTGTATAAGCAACCCTGAAAATGACTTGGCAAGCCCTCACACTAGAGGTGCTAGTCCTCCTTGAACATCCCATATAGGATGACTAATTAACTCAGCTGGTTAGAGTGTGGTGCTAATTACCCAGGTTTGTTGGTTTGATCCCAGTACCAGTAAGAGCTAAATTGTACCCAGTCAGCATCAGTATATATGGTCTATATTTCTAACCAATTGCCAAGGTTTTTTTTTCAGTCTATGTCCCCTCAGTTTTTCAAAACTCAAATTATTTTTTTTCCTCATGCAAACATGTAAGGGAAGAAAAAGAAAAAAAAAGAAATCATTGTTTTTCTCTTGCCTTGTCTCTTGCCTTTGTACCTTTATTGTATCCATAAGGTTGTCAAAGTTGAGACTCCAAAGCAAAGACAGCAATTTTGTTAAATATAGTATGATATTATTAGTACATCAAATATTCTTATCTTTTTTCTTTTCTTATTTAAAAAAGCTCAGGCAAGAGTATTTATTAGTTCCATCTTAAATATTTCCATCTATAAAAAATGATTAAATAAAATTGTAGACTATAATCTTAATGAATTAAATGAAAAAGGGTTATCGAGGTCATTTCACATCTGAGGTTTACAAGACATATTCAAGAAAATATATCACCTAATTATACTCTTTTGCTTCGTTTCTGGTAACTGACTTAGCAACAAAATCATATAAATTTTCCCTTCAATCTAGGAGCAATAAACTATAAGGCAATGCTTTTACCTCCAATTACTGTGGTTAGTGGTAAATTCCTTAGCAATTACTTGAGTTCTTATGACCAAAATGATCTGAACTAATTATACAAAATGCATGAGAAAATGAGCTTTGGGGAATCAATATACATCTTAAGAAACTTCACAGTATACACGTGCAGTTGTTCTTAGTGATACAAATATATTTTAAGTGAAAAAATAATGTTTTTAAATGCTCAAATTCATAAAATACGTTAAAATTTTCTGAAATAATTTGTTCATTTAAGCATATATAGCATGTTTGTATAATCTTATTTCCCATGCTTACTTTAATTTTCTCCCCCAGAAAAACGATTTTTTTTTCTTCAGAGCCTCATTACCATTCTCTGGTCAAAGGTCATATGGACTCTGAAATTTGTAGTAAGTTCCCTAACCTCTCTTGAGCTCTTGAGTTTCTCAAAAATAGGTCTCAAAATAATCTCAGATACTGCTGTGATGATGGAGACCACTAATGTCTATCCTTCATGGTTGGGTACAGTGACCATCTAGGTTGAATGATTGTAGGTCAAAATGGGTAACAAACCCAAAAATGTTGTCACTGGATTTCGCATTTCTTCTGCTGTCCACATTTCATTTTAGGTGGCACGTAAATTAGAGTGACTGATTCACATGACTTGAATGTTCGTTTTATTATTATATTGTTATTTGGTTATTATTTTATTGCCATTATTGTGATCATAACCTAAGAGCCACTGACCAAACAGTAACAAGTTACACTTCTTTACCAATTATTTATTTGTAACATCCTGTCTACTACCCAGTTTTTACTGTCATCTTTAGTAATAAGGAGGTTTGTACTCAGTTTACCTGCAGTTGCACCACTGAATTGATAGATTTTCTTAGGTTTTTGATCCAAAAATGATACAAATATTCAAGATATTTTAATTCAAAGCCCTAAATAGCAATTTTTTTGCCTGGGGCAAGTATCATAAACAGGTTCCAGTTGAAATTATATGGATCATAGTCAAGATTGATTTGGATAGAAGGAAAGCTGACCTGTGAGGGAGAGATTCTAAGAAATGAACAAAAGCTTGATGTTGGGGGAGTTGGTATAGAATAGAGTGGGAGAGGAAACTCTCCCTAGTCTACCATCTGGTAACTTGCTATTTTATTTAAATGTTCTTGCTAACTAAGCACCAATCTCTATTATTTCTATGCTGCAGAAAGCGTCAGTGCTGTCAGGATCCCCTTTATTGGGTGCTCTCAAAATTTGGTAGGTTGGAGGAAAGTTGCACATTATCTTGATTATAGCAATGACCATTTTACAAATTAATAAATTTACACTCATAGAAGGAAAATTACAAGCCAAAAGCCATACCTTAAGGCTTTATGACTATCAACTTTCAGAGCTCCTCACAGTAGATGAGTGATCATTTATCAAAGTTGCAACCTTGTTTTCTCTTCTGGTACAGTTCACACAAATACTCTCCATTGCAACTTAAAGCAGATACCCAACGGCCAGTCCATGAACAATACCAATATAAAATATTTTCTTTCAACCAGTCCAAATATTCTTTCACTACAAAAATCTTTTCTTAAAATTTATAAACTTAAAAATATAATTATTTATTTTCTTTTCCTTGTATTTTCTTCTTTCCATAAAGAGTCCCTCCTTTTTTATTTGTTTGTGGATTTCCCCAAGAAAGATAGTGTCCCTTTCTTCATCTAAGTATACTCATCTTTTAAATAAAGACACTGAATTCAGTGACCTCTGAAGCTCCTTCAGTCTCTAATTTATGGTCTGTTACCCCATGAAGAACAAAAGTCACTCTTTTAAGGCTGTGGAAATTAGAGTATTTCTCAATGGAAAATGTATGAATTTTCTTAGTCAGTAGTCCAATGCAGAGTCCATTTATTCATAGTGACCGTGGAAGATTAGAGATAGAAAAAATGAGGGCTGAGGGAAATAAGAAATCACAGGTTTTTTGATGACCTATAAACATTTCAACTGTTATTTTAACTGCCAAATTCAAATTTTACCTCTGATATTTACTACTGTGTGACCTTGAACTTCTATTTGTTCAAATATAAGAAACTATTGGAACCAAATGACCTGAATGATCTTTTACTGCTATACTTTCATCATTCAGTAACCTCCTTTGAGATTCACTCAATCTATATTCACAACTCAATCAAGATTACAGTAGCTTTTATCTACAGACTCCTAGGAAACTTCCCTTCTTTCATGAGAGTTCATTGTCTACAAGACAATATCTTTGTTCATCACCTCCTGGTCTCATACTAAGGATTACTTTTCAGTTGTGCCCCATTCTTCATCACCTCATTTAGGACTGTGGTTTATATTTCCTTCTCCAGTTCATTTTATTTAGGAAGCAAGTGTCAATAGAATAATCCTAAATCCTCCCAAGTGGAACTCATGTTAGAAAAAAAGAGAAACAGTATGGTATGGTGGAAATAATATAAAATGTTGTGTCAGGGCAACAAAGTTCAAAAGTCCTTGTGTGACCTTGAGAAAGTTATTCAATATTTTTGGTCCTAGATTTCCTCACTTATACACAAGGGTGTAGGGCTAGTCATTGAATGATATTCAAGATAATTTCTGGCTTTGGAACTATAATCCTATGATGTACAAGGGCCTCTGTCCTGAAGCTCATCTTACCTCCTCTCCTCTACCCTACTTATCTCTCCTCTTGGTGATCTTATTGGCTCATAGTTTTAGTGATTATTTCTATGATAATTTGATTCAAAGCTGTATATTAGTCAATGAGCATTTATTAAGTGCTTACTGCATATGAGAAACTAGGCCACCTCTTAGTGAAGATGTCCCTATAGTGTGATATGGTATAATATGGCATAGGTTAAGTTCTTGTCTGGGTACCCAGTGTATGTCTAAGGAAAGACCTGTGAGCTAGCCAGAGATGTTTACTAAAAACAATCATTTAATGGGTTTGAATGCTGAAAGTAGCATGTAAAACAATGGGAATCAATTCACTGTAAAGCTTTATTGCAAGCAGCGGGGTAAAGGAACAATGAAGTAAAAAGAAAATGGGTCTTGACATACAAGTTAAACATACACAATATAGAATATGTAAGGGTAACACTGCAGTAAAGAGCACAGAGAAAAGAGTTCATTCAGCAAGAAAGGGTCAACTTCTGCAGACAGGTATGTTTCTGCTAGAAGAGAGGGTGTGCTCCCAAGTAACTTCTGAGAGTTCAGATGTTATGTTTCTCAATGGCTTCCCCAAGCCTGGAAAGTTGCATATCAGGAGGCAGAGCAAAATATTATTTTGGGTTTTTTTAGAGAGAAAATCCACCTGATGGCAGACAAAATATTATTTAGTGGACACTACTGTACAAACCTTCAAAAATGTTATTGTCAGTCTTTTTCCATGAATGTGCTCCATCTACTTATAGTCTCCCGTGGTCTCCAGACCATTAGGCCTAATCTTACAGCAATGGTTTCCATGCATAAATTCTATAAGATATAGACTCCCTCAAGGGAAAAGTGACATGGTGATGTTAAGACCACCAGGCCTAATCTTATAAGATTTGTCTTTGAGGTTTCCTATTTCAGTTTAATCCAGATTTAGATATAGTTTTTTGTAAATCAGTAGAAATATCAAAAATCACTTTGTAATGTGAAAATGACATCGTTCTTGACCTCATATGCCATACTAATGTCTTGATGTAAGTTTTGCACACCAAAAGATCACAGAATAGGAGGAATTGTGTGACCCAAAAACACAAAATCTAATATATTACCAATATTTAATGGTACATATTTAAATGTAAATAAAATGCAATTATGAAGTAAATAAAAGTGAATTTTAAGCCAGAAAACCTGGTTTTGAGTTGTAAGTAAATGTATATCCCCATGGACAATTCACTTAAAATCTTTGGGTCTTAGTTTTGTTTTTGTCTTTTAATCTATGAAATGAAATTGGTCATACAGTGAATCGAACATGACCTGAATTAATTGGGAAAACCTGACTTTTAATATTTCCTTAAACACTTACTAGCTGAGTAATGCTGGACAAATCACTTAACCTCTCTCAATCTCAGTTTTCCTCATCTGTTAAATCATGATAATAATAGCACCTATCTCAATGAGTTGTTTTTAAGAACAAATGACATAATACATGTAAAGCACATTGTAAAACTTTAAAATTTGCATAAAGATAAACTATTATTATGATTGCATGATCTTGAAATACAAACTATATTCCCCTTTTATTTATGATCCTTTCATCTAAGATTCAGAGATTTTGTTCTTGCTTCATATCTGGGTTAGAATAATATAATGTAAATATCCAACCATGTTACCTCCCTATTCAATGAACTCCAGTGACTCTATATTGGCTCCAGGATAAAATAGAAAATCCCCTATTTGGCATTCAAATTCTTTCCTAACTTACCCTCCATATACCTTTTCTTTTCTCTTTTTATACATCATTCCTTGCCATCTACTCTTCAATTCAGTGACACTGGCCTCCTTTCAGTTTCATGAACAAAACACTCCATCTCTCAGCTCTGGGCATTTTCTCAGGCTGTCTTCCATGAGTGGAATACTCTCCCTCTTTAACTATGCTTATTTCCCTGAATTTTTAAATCAAATAAAATGCCTTCTTTTACAGGAAGAATTTCTCAATCCCTCTTAATTGTAGTGCTTTCCATCTTAATTCCTATTTAGCCTCCATGTATTTTGCTTTGTATATATTTGCTTGAATGTAGTCTTCCTCAGACCATAAGCTACTTGAGGGCAAGGGCTATCCTTGCTTCTTTTTATATACATAGTGTTTAGCATAGTGCCTGGTACATACTAAGTGTTTAAAAATCTCCTTAAGTATCTGACAATCTCCTTGGAAACAAAGACCTTCTTATTCCTCAAAGGACCAAGTACAGTTCTTAGGAAATATTTTTATAATAATTAATGTATTTATTTTCAGTTTTCAATAATCCTTCCATAACTTTTACATTTTTCTTCCCTTCCCTCCTCCCAACAGTTCTATACATACATTCTTATTAAAAACATTTTCACATTTGTCATGTTGTATAGAAGAATTAAAATGAATGGGAGAAACCATGAGAAAAAGCAAAACAAAATAGAAAATAACTTGCTTCATTCTATGTTCTGACTCTATAGTTCTTTTGCTGGCTATAGATGGCATTTTGCATCAAGAGTTCTTTGGAAATGTTGTAAGTTCTTGCATTGCTGTGAAGGACTAAGTCTATTATAAACAGTCATTGTACACTGACGCTGTTACTGTGTATAATGTTCTCCTGGCTATGCTCGTTTCACTCAGTATCAGTTTGTGTAAGTCTTTCCAGGTTTTTCTGAAGTCCATCTGTTGATCATTTCTTATCACACAATAGTATTCCATTGCATTCATATAACACAACTTGTTCAGTCATTCTCCAATTGATGGTCATTCCCTCAATTTTTGGTTCTTGGCTATGACAAAAAGAGCTGCTCTAAATATTTTTGTACATGTGGGTCCAAGGACATAATTTTTAAGAAGCTTGATTATTAGTTATTAAGAAGGTTACTGTTATACTGTTATATGATGACTGGTAAAATAATTCATTGTCTTTAGGATGCTAGACTTTTGTCTGAAAAATTCATTTAAGCTGTAGGAAAGTGTATTTTTCTCTTTAGTATTTTGGAAATTCATTCATCCTCAGCACGTTGAAACAAGTACAAAGCATTAAAGCTAATTAAAAGCAATTGTCTCTATACAGCCATCTGTTGAAGAGACTCTTGTCTTAGAAACCTGAGCATGCCAGTAAATTTTAAATAAGTGTAGAGTCAGAGAATCTCATATTTTTAAGGGAGCTCAGTGTTAAATAGTTTCTTACATGGTGCTAAAGCATAGGCCAGATGTGCTAGAACACCTGGTCATGTCTATGTCTATGAGTCAAAGCTGAACAAGAATCTGCTCCTCCTCATATGTGGACAGTGGTCATCCAACCTTTCCTTGGAGACAGTCAGTGGAAACAGAACCCATTATCACCAGAGGCAGCCCATCCCACACAGTGGGTGTTCTAAATGTTGGGAAGGTTTTCATCCATGCTAAATTTGCCTCTCTGCCACTTCTACTTCTTGATCCTAGTACACAATGTTGGACCAAGTGTTACATTTGAAATTTTTTTAAATAATGAAAGATAGTTATCAAGACAATAAGGGAGTCTCAGTGACAAAAAATACCACTAAAAGAAAAGTTGATCTAGAACACATGGGTAGGGACAGGACTGAACACAATTGTTCATCTGCTTGAGGTTATGAAAAGAATACTGCCTTGGGAGTCAGAGGACCTGGGTTCTGGTCCTTACTCTGCCATTCTTATCTGTGTGACCTTGAAAATTCTCTTAAACTTTCTGTGTCTCCTTAAGTTTCTCTACATATAAACTAAGTAGTTTATCCCATAGTATTATTTGCTAAATTAAGTTAAATCACTTTTTGTTTACAAACTGTCAAGTAATATCCTTCATCCATATGGTGGCTGTAAGGGATTTTATATATATGTGTGTGTGTGTGTGCATATGTGTCTGTGTGTGTCTGTGTGTGTACACATATTTGTAATCTAATATTAATAAATATATATTTTCTCAGTATAAATTTTAATTCTCCACTCAAGTTCAAGAAAACATGCATCTCAGTTCTTTCCATACACCCTTGGATCTACTAAATACAGTGCCTTTGTTGTGATGGGCAATCAAGATAAATGATATTGCGTTGTTATGCATGGCAGAGCCACAGAACACCATTGGACCCAATTCACTCAATTTTACATACCTTTCATGTGCTTCTCTAGTTACAGAGAATGAAATTTGTACATTCAAAGAGGGAATAATACATCAAGACTACATAAATTTTCTCTTCTTAGGTGGCAAGCCAACTTTGGCACGTGTGGTCTCAGGAGTACATAAGTCACAATGGAGATCAAGGAATCTAAGGTAGTTCACTTAAATAAGTAATAGTGCTCAAAAGAAATATCCTCAGAGAAGTTTCCAAATATGTCAGGTGCATATTAGAAGAGGTAGGGGAAATCATAAGCTGCAATTCCCTTAAACCCTGTTTCACTTTCAAGTGCTCAAACAAGAACTTTTCTTTTAATGTAGGTGCCTTGTACAGTATATTAAAACTTGGGTTTCAAGGAGAGGGGTCCAAAGAGAGAAGGATTCTCTTTTTTGGTTCTTTCCTTGACTTAGTAGGTCATGTTAAGCAAGTTGCTTAATTTCTCTTTGTTCTTGTTAGTACTTCCATAAATCAAAAATCATAGTATTGGATACTTGACAGCAAAGTGAAGTAAAAGTGATTAGTAAGATATTGGGCTTTACTTTCCCTAATACCTCACTTATTCATTGACAGTAATAGAGACAGTATTTAGAATTGTAGATCATTTAAGTGTCATTTGCACTAAGTAATGTACTAAACTGAATACTTGAATAATTTAGTCAATCTTATCATAGCAGCCTGAAAGAATAAAAATATCTCAAGAACTTACAAAAGAAAAAGTAACAGATTTTGAAGACTAAAATTGAATATTTGACAAGATATTTGAAGAATGGCATTATATACTTGCTGAAGTAGTGGTTTTCTTTGTTATTGGTTTATTTTGATATCTGCTTCTTATAATAAATTTCAGATCCCCCATTGAAACCATAAGATCTCTTACTAAAGTGAAGTTATATGAAAGTAACATTGTGTGTTATCTGAATTCTGTACCTCCTACATGAGGATTGTGTGAGTGTTGATGCACCTTAATAATACCATTGGATGAACAGAAAGTGGAATGTAACTATGAAGTAAAAGAATAAGTCTTTATTGTTTAAATGATAGTGGGAACGTTTTAGTGGGGTTTTAATAGTCATTCCCCATATCATAATAATGAAATGTTGGAGAAAAGTTTCAGACTTTTGGGGGGAGAAAGGGCATTCCTTCACCATCAATAGCAAGTAATTTCCTGACTATTATTATATAATCTATTTCATTATTATAGTCCTATTTGGTGGTTGTCATCTAAGTAAAAAAAAAAACTACTTAAAAAGCTAACAGAAGTAGAAGGTGAAATAGGCAAAAAAAATTTCTGGAGAATGTCAGTTTTTCCACTTTTAGATCTAGGCAAGTCTGGAGATCCTGTTATCATAATTTGATAAATGACAACCTCTCCTGGATTTTTGTCAAGCCCCAGCTATACTTTCCTTGACTTCTTACTTTCTGGCCTCCTCCTCAAGAACAACCTTACCCCTACCTTGTCTAAATTTGCCATTGCTCCTACATAAGGAAAGTCAATTTTCTGCTATGGGAATACTTACCAACCATGTAAATTTCCAAAATAAATTTCCCCTACTTGGCCAACACTCCATTTTGCATGTTGTTTCCTCCATTCAAATGTGATTTGATTAAGAAAATGAGTTTTCTTTGCTTTTATATTTTTCTACTCAATTTTTTTGCAGTACATTTAGCTCATAGCAAGTCCAAAAATGAGTGGGTGGGAGGACAAACAATTATAATTGCATCATAAAAATGGCATTAGCCAGATAGAGAAATGAATAAAGCTCTTGGATTAGAGTAAAAATGAACAGAGGTTAAAACATGATTCAAAAACTTACTGTCTCTGCCTCAATATATGTAAAATGAAGAAGTTAGACTTCTTAGTATTCCTGGTCCCTTCCACTCCTAAATGTGTGATTGCAAGATATTGTGAGAACCAGAATCAAAACTTTTATAACAAACCTGAGGTTGTACTTAGACAGTATTTATTTCTACCACTAAACACTATCTTTAACGGAAGAAAGAATACAGCAATGTCTTAACTGTACAACTTGAAATACATATATATATATATATATATGTGTGTGTGTATATGTATATATATTATATATGTATACTTATATATGTGTGTATGTGTTTATATATGTATATATGTATATATATATATATTCACATATATACCCACACATAGGTCCATAAATACACACATACATATAAGCAACAAATAAAAGCACAAATTACCACAAAAACAGAAATTCCCCAAATCAAAGAGATAAAATTGAAAGCAACAACAAATCCAGTAAACAAGTTGACAGAACTGACCTGATTTATTTGAAAAAACAAATGTCATTAAAAATATCGATACCAGTAAAGAGAAGAAAATATAATTACCAAAATCAAGTATAGAAAGAACTTACAAGACACAAAGAAATAAAAATGATATAAACCATTTTGCTCAATTATGCGTAAAAAATCTGATACCTGACATCAAATGAATAAATATTTATAAGAACATGAAATATTCAAATTAACTAAACTGGTGGTTGGTTTGGTGGATAAAGGGCAAGAACTGAAACATGGAAGACATACATTCAAATTCAGTCAAAGACATTTCTCCCTCCACTTCCTCCTCTGTAAAATGGGTATAATATATCCAAAATCTGGAGGGATGTAGTAAATTGGGAAAAAATTTTTACAGCTAAGTTTGGAGAGGAAGGCCTCATTCCTATAATGTGTAGAGAACAGACTCAAATGTATAACCATACAAGTCATTCCCCAGTTGATAAATGGTCAAAGGATACGAACAGGCAATTTTCACGGGAAGAAATTAAAGATATCTATAATCACATGAAAAAATGCTCTAAATCACTACTGATTAGAGAGATGCAAATCAAAACAACTCTGAGGTACCACATCACACCTATAAGATTGGCAAACATGACAGAACAAGAAAATGATAAATGCTGGAGAGGATATGGGAGAGTTGGAACACTAATTCACTGTTGGTGGAGGTATGAGCTCATCCAACCATTCTGGAGAAGGGTTTGGAACTATGCCCAAAGGGCTACAAAAATGTGCATACCCTTTGACCCAGCAATATTGCTACTAGGACTGTATCCCCAAGAGAGTATAAAAATGGGAAAGGGTCCCACATGTACAAAAATATTTATAGCAGCACTCTTTGTGGTAGCCACGAACTGGAAATCAAGGGGATGCCCATCAACTGGGGAATGGCTTAATAAATGATGGTATATGAATGTAATGGAGTACTATTACACCATAAGAAATGATGAACAAGAAGACTTCAGGGAGACCTGGAAGGACTTATAAGATCTAATACTGAGTGAAAGGAGCAGAACCAGGAGAACTTTGTGCATAGCAACGACGACAGTGTGTGAGAGTTTTTTCTGGTAGACTTGGAACTTCGTAATAACACAAGAACTTACTGGAAAAAAACATCCCAGTGATGGTTTTCTTTTTTTTTTTTTAATAAAAATTTATTTATTTAATTTTTACATTCATTTTCACAAAATTTTGGCTTCCAACTTTTCTCCCCTTTTATCCCCTCCCCCACCCCAATACACCAAGCAATCTAATTTTCCCTATCTCCAATCTGCCCTCTCTTCTATCATCCCTTCCTTCTCTTGTCCCCATCTTCTCTTTTGTCCTGTAGGGCCAGATGACTTTCTATTCCTCATTAACTGTATGTCTTATTTCCTAGTAGCAACCACAGTACTAAACAGTTGTTCCTAAAACTTTGAGTTCCAAATTCTCCCGAACCCTCCCTCTCCACCCGTTCCCTTTGGGAAGGCAGGCAATTCAATATAGGCCCTATCTGTGTGTTTTGCAAATGACTTCCATAATAGTCGTGCTCTGTAAGACTAACTGAATTACCCTCCATCCTATCCTGCCCCTCATTGTTTCTATTCTGTCTTTTGATCCTGTCCCTCCCCGAGTGTTAACTTCAAATTGCTCCCTCCTCCCATTGCCCTCCCTTCCATCATCCCCCCCACCCTACTTATCTCCTTCTCCCCCACTTTCCTGTACGTAACATAGGTTTTCATATGAAAGTGAGTGTGCATTTTATTCCGTCCTTTAGTCAAATGTGATGAGGGTAAACTTCTTATTTTTTTTTTCTCAGCTCTCCTCTTTTTCCCTCCACTAAAAAGTCTCCTGCTGGCCATTTAAATGACATACAATTTACCCCATCCCATTTCACCCTCTTTCCTCCCCCTACCTTTCTCTCTCAACATTTACCTTAATTTCTTTTAAGATATGGTCCCATCCTATTCAATTCACTCTGCGCTCTCTGTCTCTGTATGTGCGTGCATGTGTGTATGTGTGTGTGCGTGCACACGTGTACATGAGTGTGTGTATGTGTGTGTGTGTGATCCCACCAACTATCCACATACTGAAAAGTTTTAAGAGTTACAAATATTGTCTTTCCATGTAGGAATGTAAACAGTTCACTTTTGGTAAGTCCATTCTGACTTCCCTTTGCTGTTTACTTTTTCATGCTTCTTCTCATTCTTGTGTTTGAAAGTCAAATTTTCTTTTCAGCTCGAGTCTTTTCATCAAGAATGCCTTAAAGTCTTCTGTTTCATTGAAAGACCATATTTTCCACTGAAGTATTATACTCAGTTTTGCTGGGTAGGTGATTCTTGGTTTGAATCCTAGTTCCTTTGACTTCTGGAATATCCTATTCCACGCCCTTTGATCCCTTAATGTAGAAACTGCTAGATCTTGAGTTATCCTGATTTTATTTCCACAATACTGGAACTGTTTCTTTCTAGCTGCTTGCAATATTTTCTCCGTGACCTGGGAGTTCTGGAATTTGGCCACAATGTTCCTAGGAGTTTCTCTTTTTGGATCTCTTTCAGGTGGTGATCAATGGATTCTTTCAATACTTATTTTGCCCTCTGGTTGTAGAATGTCAGGGCAGTTTTCCTCGATAATTTCATGGAAGATGATGTCTAGGCTCTTTTTTTTGATCATGAATTTCAGGTAGTCCCATAATTTTTAAATTGTCTCTCCTGGATCTATTTTCCAGGTCAGTTGTTTTTCCCATGAGATATTTCACATTCTCTTCCATTTTTTCATTCTTTTGGTTTTGTTTTGTGATTTCTTGGTTTCTCAGAAAGTCATTAGATTCCATCTGTTCCATTCTAATTTTGAGAGAACTATTCTCTTCATTGAGCTTTTGAACCTCTATTTCCATTTGGCTAATTCTGCTTTTGAAAGCATTTTTCTCCTCATTGGCTTTTTGAACCTCTTTTGCCAATTGAATGAGCCTATTTTTCATGGTGTTATTTTCTTCAGCATTTTTTTGGGTCTCCTTTACCAAGTATTGATCCATTTTTCATACTTTTCTTGCATCTCTCTCATTTCTCTTCCCAGTTTTTCCTCCACCTGTCTAACTTCATTTTCAAAATCCTTTTTGAGCTCTTCCAAGGCCTGAGCCCACCCGACATCCACCTCGGATGTCTGGGATATAAAGGCCCCGACCTCCACATCTTTCCCAGATGGCAAGCATTGCTCTTCCTCAACAGAAATGAAAGGAGGAAGAAACCTTCTACGTCTTTCCCTGATGATAACAATAGTTCCTCCTCCTCAGAATTGAAAGGTGGGAACATTTGCACCTGCTCAAAGAAGCTCTCTATAGTCTTATTTTTTTTTTCCCTTTTCTGGGCATTTTCCCAGCCAGTTACTTGACTTCTGAGATTCCTGTCCACCCCTGCTTAGACCCGCCCAGCTAGTGATTGGGGTCTGAGATTCAACTCCATTACTGAAGGTCTCTGCATAAAGCCCCTGAGGGAGCTGAGCCTGGGAGGAGGCCCTGCCCGCACCCAAGCACCAGAACTTAAGCTCACATTGAATACCAGCCACGCCTGCCCCAGAAAGCCCATTTGAATCTCAGCTCCCTCAGGGGGTTTATGCAGAGACCTGAAATCTGACTGCTGCTCAGGGAGTCCCGAGCCACCTACGCTGCCTCTGCTGCTGCCCTGCCTCTGCCTCTGCCTCCGATGCTGCCTCCCAAGGGGGCCTGAGTCACGGAGACACCCCGCTCCCCTCTCGGCTAGCTCAGACGTCTCTCTCACTGACCGGTAGCGTCTGTGGGCGGAGGGACCTTCCCTGCGCCAGAGATTCCATCCCTGAAGTCTGCTCATATCTGCCCCTCTCAGCCGTGCGGCCAGGGCAACTCAGGGGTGGACTCCACTTTCCAGGGCACAATGGACCCTGGGGACCTCTCTCCAGGGCTCTATGCAAGGGAGATCTCTTCCACTGTGTTTCTGTACACCCTACACCCAGAACTTGTGGGAAGCTCTTCTTACATTAAATCCATGGGCTGTGGGTTCAGAGCTAGCATACGTGAGTCTTTCTACTTCGCTATCTTGACTCCACCCCCCCCCCAGTGATGGTTTTCTAAGGCGTGAGTGCCTTCCACCCTCACAGAAAGAAATATGGAAGTCATCCGCAGAATGCAGCAGATCATGTTTGTGTGTGTGTGTGTGTGGGGGGGGTTAGTGTATTATTTTTTGATTTGTTATATGATTTCTTCCTTTTATTTTAGTGTGACTACATAGCATGACTATAGTGAAAATGTGCTCAATAGGAAAGTATATGTAGAACATATACAGAATTGTATGCTGTCATGGAGAGGGAGGGGGGTAGTGAGGGGAAGGTGTGGGGAGGGTAAAATATTAATTTTAAGGAAGTGATTGTTGAACATTAAAAAAATAATTAAAAAAATAAAATAAAATAATGGGTATAATAATAAAACCTTTCAGGGCTATTGTGAGATTTAAATGAGACATTTGTAAAGTGCTTAAAAAATCTTAAAGGATGTTATAGATATGAATTGTTGTTTTTAGAACAGAATAGAAATAGAGAATTTCAACAAATCTAACATCAGACTCCCCCACAATTAAGCAACACATATGTTAATTCCTTAAGGAAAAACAGAGGGAACAAAAAGCACATGACCTGTTGAACTTATATTTCATTGGTAAGTGAGATACAGAAAGAGAATGAAAAGAGTATCAATAAGTCATCTGAAAACTGAAAGAAAAACGTTCAAATGAGGATTCAAAAAACAGCAATATTGTTGTTACCTTGTTAAGCTAAATATCAATTTAAGCATATTGCATGCAATGAAACTCACAGCTTCATATTCAATACTCTTTTTTCCATTGGATACTGAAATGTTTATATGCTTCATTATTACTAAGTTCATACTAAAATGTCACCTGAATTAATCCTTTGAAAATCATCTTAATATTTAACATTTTAATGTAGCCACTAAATGTAGTTATTTTTTTATTATTTTATTCACCATTCAGCTTTAACTGTATGTGTTATTAATAAATTAAACCTACTGATTTACAAGTTCACAGCATTCCTGCTCCCATCTGAACTGATATAATTTCAGTTAGTTTGGTATGTGTGTGTGTGTGTTTGTGTGTGTGCATACATAAATATGTGTACATATACATATACATATATGCTGTTCAACTGCATCAGTAACACTCATTCTTTTTCATTTGCTTACCTCATGTATCTCTGCTGTTATTTTGCTACCAAATTAGTGTGAAAAATCTTCATGGTAATAAAATTATGATATTGCAATAATGTATTTGATTTATTTTGATGAGAAAAGGAGAAGTGCTAATCAATGCAAAATTTTTTTGAAATTAGATGCATTCTATGATAATGTGTCTGCCTGCGAACATTATCACCACTATCTAACTTAATACCCTACTTCAAAGTTCAAAACAAGGTCAATAAATTTCACCTAAATGATACTGTCCTAAAGAAATACTATGTACAGCAATGTGCTAAGTCTTCAGTAAGATAGAAAGTTCAGATAAAACCTGACCCTACCTCTCATGGATTTTGCTTCTTATTAGAAGAATAAAATCTATCTATCTATCTATCTATCTATCTATCTATCTATCTATCTATCTATCCATCTATCTATCATCTATGTATCTATTCATATATGAATGTATGTGACATCAATGAAATTATGAATCTAAACTCGCAGTGCATAAATATGCTTGTGTAGTACTGTGACATAAATGCTTATGCATACAGAGAAGTGTGAGAAGACTTATTTAAATTCATACAAAGAACCAACAAAATTACATCAATAATGATGGAAGCAATATAAATGAAAAGAATAACAATACATAAACAAGACAGTGATGTAACAAAACATTATACAATTATAATAACCAACCTTGTTTCTTATAAAAAGAAATGTCAAAATGTCCCCTACTTCTTTGCAAAAGTAGAAGACTACTGCTATGTGATCAGACCAAAAACACTAAAAGGTCCTCTTGTATCTGCTTGTGATAGAGAACTTCTGAGGAAAGAGGCAAGCAAAACCAGGGTGATCAATCCAAGCTTTATTAGAGGATTTACTTAGAGGATACCTCTGCAAATGGGACCTTGCAATAAGCTACAATGCATACCGTGGTATAAACCAGTGGAGGTTGAAGCTATTTATGTACTTTAGCAAACTCTTACAGAGTTGAGGGAATTAGGTTGAAACATGCCATATGTGGAAAAAATGTATTCAACCAAGATGATGTCAGCTATAGTCATACATCTTTCTTGACCTAGAGAGAATATTTATGAGTTTCTTGCTCCTAGTTTCAACTGTGATTTATTTAACCCACATTGTGGAACATAGCACATATTTTCAGACTATTGAACTGTTGTCAAATTGGAAATACAACGATATAGAAGTGAAGTATAATACAACAAAGAAGTAAGAAACAATAACATTAAAAAAGTATTCTTCATGCATGCAAAACATAGTGATATAAAGAAAGGATTTGTAATGATAACCTGAGGATTACAGACATCTCAAAGAACATGACAAGATGAAAAGCCTGAATATGCTTCAAGAAATAAAATGAGAGGACTTCCAGAAGTCAATAAGTTGCATTAAGCATAAAACTGTTTTAATTCTACTGTATTCAGGGGGTTGGAGTCCAGATGGCAGAGTAGAAAGACTCACATATGCTAGCTCTGAACCCACAGTCCAGGGATTTAATGTAAGAAGAGGTCCGCACAAGTTCTGGATCACTGCAGGGTGTGCAGAAACACAGTGGAAGAGATTTCTGTTCCAGAGAGCCCTGGAGAGCCATCCCCAGGGCCCGTCGCACCCCAGAAAGCAGAGTCCACCCCTGCACTGCCCTGGCCATGGCCCCAGAGGAGCAGATCCGAGCAGGCTTCAGGGACGGAATCTCTGGCAGCCGGGAAGGTCCCTCCAACCACAGACGTTACAGGTCAGTGAGAGAGACATCTAGGCTGGCGGAGAGGGGAGGGGAGTGTCTCCATGACTCGGGCCCTCTCGGGAGGAAGCAGCGGAGGCAGAGGCAGGAAGTGGCGCAAGCAGAGGGAGGGGCAGCAGCAGCAGCGGTGGCCCCCCGGGACTCCCCAAGCAGGCAGGATCTTCATTACTAAAGGTACCTGCATAAACTGCCTTAAGGAGCTGAGACTAGGAGGTGGCCCTGCACCCACCCGCTCCATTACTGAAGGTCTCTGCATAAAGCCCTTGAGAGAACTGAGCTTGGGAGGCGGCCCTGCCCCGACCGCAGCACCAGAATTTAAGCTCACATTGAATAGCAGCCATGCCTGCCACAGAAAGTCCATTTGAATCTCAGACCCCAAGCACTAGCTGGGCTGATCTAGGCAGGGGTGGACAGGAATCTCAGAAGTCAAGTGACTGGCTGGGAAAATTCCCAGAAAAGGGAAGAAAAATAAGACTATAGAGAGCTTCTTTGAGCAGGTGCAAAGGTTCCCGCCTTTGAATTCTGATGACGAGGAAATATTCTTACCATCAGGGAAAGATGTGGAGGGCGGGGCATCTGTATCCCAGACATCCCAGGGGGATGTCCAGTGGGCTCAAGCCTTGGAAGAGCTCAAAAAGGATTTTGAAAAGCAAGTTAGACAGGTGGAGGAAAAACTGGGAAGAGAAATGAGAGAGATGCAAGTAAAGTATGAAAAAAGGGTCAATACCTTGGTAAAGGAGACCCAAAAATATGCTGAAGAAAATAACACCTTAAAAAATAGGCTCACTTAATTGGCAAAAGAGGTTCCAAAAGTCAATGAGGAGAAGAATGCTTTCAAAAGCAGAATGAGCCAAATGGAAATAGAGGTTCAAAAGCTCAATGAAGAGAATAGTTCTCTCAAAATTAGAATGGAACAGATGTAGGCTAATGACTTTATGAAACACCAAGAAATCACCAAACAAAACCAAAAGAATGAAAAAATGGAAGAGAATGTGAAATATCTCATGGGAAAAGCAACTGACCTGGAAAATAGATCCAGGAGAGACAATTTAAAAATTATGGGACTACCTGAAAGTCATGATCAAAAAAAGAGTCTAGACATCATCTTCCATGAAATTATCGAGGAAAACTGCCCTGACATTCTACAACCAGAGAGCAAAATAAGTATTGAAGGAATCCATCAATCACCACCTGAAAGAGATCCAAAAAGAGAAACTCCTAGGACCATTGTGGCCAAATTCCAGAACTCCCAGGTCAAGGACAAATCTTGCAAGCAGCTAGAAAGAAATAATTCCAGTATTGTGGAAATAAAATCAGGATAACTCAAGATCTAGCAGCTTCTACATTAAGGGATTGAAGGTCATGGAATAGGATATTCCAGAAGTCAAAGGAAATAGGACTCAAACCAAGAATCACTTACCCAGCAAAACTGAGTATAATACTTCAGGGGAAAATATGGTCTTTCAAAAAACAGGATTTTCAAGCATTCTTGATGAAAAGACCACAGTTGTAAGGAAAATTTGACCTTCAAACACAAGAATGAGAAGAAGCATGAAAAAGTAAACAGCAAAGAGAAGTCATAAGGGACTTACCAAAGTGAACTGTTTACATTCCTACATGGAAAGACAATATTTGTAACTCTTAAAACTTTTCAGTATGTGGGTAGTTGGTGGGATCACACACACACACACACACATACACACACTCATGTACACGTGTGCATGCACACACACATACACACATGCACGCACATACAGGGACAGAGAGCACAGAGTGAATTGAATAGGATGGGACCATATCTTAAAAGAAATTAAGGTAAATGTTGAGAGAGAAAGGTAGGGGGAGGAAAGAGGGTGAAATGGGATGGGGTAAATTATATGTCATTTAAATGGCCAGCAGGAGACTTTTTAGTGGAGGGAAAAAGAGGAGAGCTGAGAAAAATAAAAAACAAGAAGTTTACCCTCATCACATTTGACTAAAGGACGGAATAAAATGCACACTCTCTTTTGTATGAAAACCTATCTTACCGTACAGGAAAGTGGGGGAGAAGGAGATAAGCAAGGGGAGGTGATGGAAAGGAGGGCAATGGGAGGAGGGAGCAATTTGAAGTCAACACTCAGGGAGGGACAGGATCAAAAGACAGAATAGAAACAATGAGGGGCAGGATAGGATGGAGAGTAATTCAGTTAATCTTACACAGCACGACTATTATGGAAGTCATTTGCAAAACTACTCAGATAAGGCCTCTATTGCCTTCCCAAAGGGAATGGGTGGGGAGGGAGGGATGGGGAGAATTTGCAAGTCAAAATTTTAGGAACAACTGTTTAGTATTGTTGTTGCTACTAGGAAATAAGACATACAGTTAATGAGGAATAGAAAGTCATCTGGCCCTACAGGACAAAAGAGAAGTTGGGGCAAGAGAAGGGAGGGATGACAGAAGAGAAGGCATATTGGAAATAGGGAAAATTAGATTGCTAGGTGTATTGGGGTGGGGGGAGGGGATAAAAGGGGAGAAAAGTTGGAACCCAAAACTTTGTGAAAATGAATGTAAAAGTTAAATAAATAAATTTTTATCAGCAATTAAAAAAAAAATTCTACTGTATTCACTTCCAAACAGCCATAAACAGTGTCCTAAAACAAATCCTAGAACAGCAGAAACAGCAAAATGAAGGGGTAAAACACTCTTCCAGTGCAAGAAACTTGGAAGGTTGACAAACAAGTTATGCCTCATTCAGGCAAATAGGAAACACAATCTAGGATAGGGAGCATCCGAGAAGCCAGTAGAAAACCTTACCTCAGCAAACCAGTGGGAGGTCTTGAGCCTCAGAGCAACAGATGAAGCAGAAGTCAACACCAGGACTCCAAACATGCCTTAACAAAACCATGTGAATGAGCAGGTGCCAGTAGTGCTGGGATCCACTACATGCTTCAGAACACTTTTATGCCATATGTGCCCAAGTAAACAGGTAGATATCAGCACTGGATTGTATTGCTTTCTTCAGTTCACCTCCAGGCAAACAGGAAGACACCAACATCAGGACCCCCCAAGGGGTTCAGTACATAGGCATACACCACCCCATATGCCTTGGCTCAATGAAAGGTAAGTTGCCAGACTCCAGCAGTCTCCAGCAGCTCCTGTCACAAAGCCACTCTCTAAGAAAAAGTTTAACCAAATTCCTTTTATGGCACAAATATGGTACTGAGACCAAATCTGGAAGAGTTAAAACAGAGAAAGAAAATTATTAATCAATTTCCCTAATGAATATTGATGCCAAAAATTAAATAGAATATTACTAAGCAGATTACAGCAATATACAAAGATTATACATTATGAATTGGTGGGATTTATCTCAGAAGTGTGGGCTGGTTCAGTATTAGGAAAATTATCAGCATACAAAACCGTATCAATAAAAAATAGGTATCATATGATTGTATCAATAGATTCTGAAAAGGCTTTTGACAAAATACAGCATCCATTACTGTTAGAAACACTAGAGAACATAGAAATAAATGGAGTACTCCTTAAAATAACAAGCAGTATCTATTAAAATCATCAACAAGCATTATCTGTAATGAGGATAAGCTAGATCCTTTCCCAGTAAGAATAGGGATGAAGTAAGAATGTCCATTATTACCAATATTATTCAATATAAGACTAGAAACCTTAGCTACAGCAATAGGAGGAAAATACCTTGAAGGAATTAGAATGGTCAATGAGGAAACACAACTATCGCTCATTGCAGATTGTATGATGGTATACTTAGAAAACCCTAGAGAATCAACTGAAAAAATACTTGAAATAATTAACAATTTTAGTAAAGTTAGAGAATATAAGATAAACCCACAAAAATTGTCAATACTTCTTTATATGACTAATAAAGCCAAGCAACATGATGCAGAAAGTGTAATTCCATTTAAAATAAGTGTAAACAGTATAAAATATCTGTCTTCCTGCCGAGAAAAACTCAAGAACCATATGATCACGATTAGAAAACACTCTTCACACATAGTCATATCTAAACACTTAGAAAAATATCCATTGCTCATAGGTTAGCCAAGCCAAAATAATAAAAATGGTAATTTAGTCTAAACTAATTTACCTTTTCAGTGCCATACCAATCAGACCACCAAAAATATTATTTAATTGAGCTAGAAAAAATAAAAACAAAATTCATCTAGAAGAACAAAAGTCAAGAACATCAAGAAAATCGATTTAAAAAATACAAAGTAAAGTGACCTTGCAATAACAGCTCTCAACCAATATTATATGGTTTTAATAATCAAAAGTATCTTGTAATGGTTAAGAAATAAAGTAGTGCATCAGTGGAATAGATTAGGTACACAAGACACAGTAATCAAATGACCATAGTAGTCTAGTGTTTAACAAAGCAAAAGACCCCAGTTTATGTGATAAGAACTCACAATTTGACAAAAATCCTTCTTTGAAAATTAGAAAATGATAGTACACAAACTAGGTACAGACCAACATCGGGCTCTGCATATGAAGATGTGGTCAAAATGGCTGCATGTTTTATACATAATACCATAAGCAAATTAGCAGAGCAAAGAGTCTCTCAGATTTATGGAGAATGGAAGAATTTATGACCAAACAAGAAATAGAGAACATTGTGAAGTGCAAATTGGATAATTTTGATTACATTAAATTGAAAAGTTCTTGCATAAACAGTCAATGGGATCAATATTAGAAGGAAAGCAGAAAGCCAGGAAACTTGTTTACAACTAGAGTCTTTGATACAGACTTCATTTCTAAAATATATAGAGAACAGCATCAAATTTATAAAAATAAAAGTCATTCCCCAGTTGATAAATGGTCAAAGGATATGAATGGGCAATTTTTGGAGGAAGAAATTAAAGGTATCTATAATGATGGAAAAAATGCTCTAACTCACTATTGATTAGAGATATATGTACCAAAGCAAATCTCAGGTACCACATCATATCTATTGGATTGGTTAACATGACAAAACAGGAAAATAATAACTGTTGGAGATGATGTGGGAAAATTAGGATACTAATGTACTGTTGATGGAGTTGTGAATGGATACAACCATTCTGGAGAGCAATTTGGAACTATGCCCAAAGGGCAAGCAAATTTTATGTACTCTTTGATCCAACACTACCACTTCTAGATCTGTATCCCAAAGAGATGACAAAAATGGGAAAGGACCTTCATATGCAAGCATTATTTATTGTAGCCCTTTTCATGGTTAGATAATATTAGAAATTGAGGCGATGCTCATAATTTGAGAAATGGCTGAATCATCTGTGATACATGAGAATGGCTGAAGTAGTTATGATATATGAATGTAATGGAATATTATTTTGCAGTAATAATGATAGACTGATTTCAGAAAACCCTGGAAAGGTTTGCCCTGATGCAAAGTGAGATGAGCAGAACCAGGAAAACGTTGAACGTAATGCAAGCAATATTTTGTAATGATCCAATATGAATAATTCTACTTTTCTCAGCAGCACAATGATCCAAGTACAAAGGACTCATGGAAGAAAATACCAAACATATCCAAATAAAGAAATGATGAATTCTGAATGCACATCAAAGCATATGTTTTCCACTTTATTCTTTTTTGTGTTTTTTTAATCTTACTTCTTTCACGACTGTGACTAATATAGGTTTTTTTTACTTGATAGCATATGTATAAATTATATTAAACTGCCTACAATTTTCAGAAGATGGGAGACAGGGAGGGAAAGAAATTTGGAACACAAAATCTTGTAAAAATGAATGCTAACTTTTTTTCTTGAAATATAACTGGGGGAAAATAAAATGACATGAAATAAATATAAATGGGGTAGCAAACAAAAATTCAAAGAAATAATTGGGAAAGACCTCAAGGGGTACCCAACTTGGATACTTCTTGTTCTGTGTAGTTCAAATCAAACAGTGCAACAAGTACAGAGAGAATAAGCTGCTTGTGCCCACTATAAAGGAAGGCAGTGAGAAGGGTTTGATATTTCACCCTCTAGCCCTCCAATCAGAGGGAAGAGGTAACTGAAAGAAGTGGTATTAATCAAGACTTGATTTAGCAACATGGTCTTGTTTCAGAAAGGTAAAACCAGGCAGAACAGCAGATGCAAAATATGGTCATCTTGATCTCACTGTCCATGTTTACTATCCTAAATGAAGGTTTATCATTTCCTCTTATAATAGAATACACTAAAATTTATTTATCTAATCTTTTTTGTGTGTGTTTCCACTTCTTAATCCTATTACATGACAACTAGTATTTTATTCTACCTAAGATCTCAAGAACTCGGGAGGTTGTATGATTGAGTGCCAAAGGGGAACATGCATTGCCATATGTATTTCCATTTACATCTTTCCATTCTCTGTTACAGAAGCAACTGTCACAGGAATGAATCTTTGAAAATTCTCTTAGAATATTTAAAGTTAATAGTACTTAGAAAAGCTATTGGTATGTCTATTTTGATGAATGATGCCATTAATAGTGAGGCAGCATGACATATAGAATCAATGGACCTTAGATCAATACCTGTGGGAGAGAAATAAGTAGAGGCAGGAATGAAGCACTGGAAAATTGAATGATTCATCTTCAGTCTCCTTCCCTTGTACAGTAATTGTAGTATGACTATAATATTTACAGATAAGCCCAGATTCATGATCTGTACTCTAGCATTTACCACATATGTTATGAATTGAAAGAAACTTTATTTTAGAATCAAGATCCCTGCATTTATATCACATTTTCAGCACCTACTTGCTTCTCCACCTGTAAAATGGGAATTTTATGGTGCTACAATTCAGTTAAATTCAAGAACAACTGAGTTCAAAACCTGCCTCAAAGATTAAGCAAAGGACAGAACTTTTCCAGTCCTTAATTTCTTCATTTGTACAGTGGGGATAATTATAAGACCTGACTAAAAGGGGTTACTGGGAAGATGAAATGAGATAATGTGTGTGAACCATTTTGCAACCTTTAAATATCATTGACTATCAATAAATGTTTGAAGAATGAGTGAATGAATGATTGAAGAAGAGATTTTTGGGGGGATGGGAGGATTAGATCAATTTAAATGGACATAGACGAGAAAGTTAGATACAGTCCGCACTGTTGCTATTTTTATACATAGACTACAAGGATAGATATAGTCCTATTTTTTCCTATATCTCATTGTAACTTTAAAGTCTTAGGTCATCACATGACTATTTAAATTGTGCTACAAATCTACCAGGAGAATATCTAGTTCAAAATTATGCCTTCTAGATGATCCTCAGTTGTGATTCCTTTTCAAGAATTTCATGGAGAATGTCACCATCTGGGCAGGCTAATCAATGTGACTAACGTATTTTTTAACAAATTTCTCTTTTAAAAACATCATTTACTCTGATTTCCCAGCAGTTGAGCTAACACTCAGCAGATAGATTTATCAGGACCTTCTGCTAAGATTTATGTAGTCTATCTTGCCAGTGTAAGCTTAAAAAAGAGCAATACACAAAGGGTGGAACAGGGAAAGAAAACTGAAAAAGAAAAGATGCAATGTGAATGCACACTACACACACACACACACACACACACACACACTACCAAGTAGTTTTATCAAGATTTCAATACCATATTATTTTATTGACATACTCACAATTAGAAGCATCTTCAAAGCTTCATGCGCTTGTGCCCTATGCAAAAAAAAAAAAGTTTTTGTGTATGTTAATCACACAAAAAATAGGATGTACCATGTGTTTATCTAAATTATCTGTTGTTAACACTAAAATAATTGGGTTGTTGATGCCTACGCCTTAGGATACATCATCAACTATGCTGCAGTGCTCTTTTCCAGATGACATAGAGTCCAATTAACTTTGTTGGGAGCTAATGTAGAGGCATTATTAGTGCAATTTTGCAATTAGTTACTTCACAATTGTTAGTACTGGTCAAAAGGTTTATGGTGAGGGGTACAGACTAGAATAAGTTCAATGGAACTGGAGCTGAGCAGGCACCATATCTACCAGACAAGATAAAAGTTTGTATTGAGTACAAATTTTTGGAGTGTGAGGCAGTTTTAACAAAATAGATAATCCAGACAACAGACGATTCATAGCAGATAGATATGGTGGAGATGGATAACAAAATAGTGGAATTTTGAAGGTAAGCATGTGTATAAAGGCAAAATCAAGGAGTATTGGGAAACAATAATCAAGTGGTCCCCAAAGGAACAAATTTTGCAGAGGTCTCTATCAAGGGAGTTGTTTTTTTTTGTTTTTTTCTAATTCCAGGAAAAGAGTTCTGTGGGGACCTTTAGGAGGGTCTATTGATTTTCTTCTAAAATGTCCTTTTGAGCCAAAGCACATGAATAGAGCTCTAAAAAGATGGGGTAGCGATCCCTTGAGGAAGGTGTCCCTTTAAGTACAGTTGAAGGTTGAGAATAGGATATTTGGTATATTTCAATGCCCTAAGCCTGTGCATTTTATCTATTTAGAGAAGCTGGACAATTTCAGATTGAAAAGGGTGAGGATCTATTGGCATAATTCATATTCATAATCTGAATATGGTAACGAGAGTTTTTCCTTAGACTTTTCTCATGTTCAATTATTGTGATCTTATGTACAAATCACAATATTAAGAGATTGGGATTCACTCTATTGGCAGAGTGGACATATACAGATTCATAATATTTGCTAACTAAATATGAAAGGAAAAATTTCAAAGTTTTCTGTATTTTTCTGTTTTGTTTATTAACCAAATATGAGGAGATGCTGGGCAAAAAGCATAATTATATAAACCACAATGCCCTATATGTTATCTAATAGAACAAAGAAGGGTTTTCTGTGATTAAATTTTTAAATGGACCCTTCTTTCTAGGTTGCCTAAGTAAAGCTTCAAACACAAAAGTGTTTATTATAAGAGAGAAGGTGAACTTATGATAGGCAAGCTATGTTAAAATGGAACCTCAATGTGAGTTAAACTAGTAGTGACTTTTAAAAATAGTTCAGAGAGGGGTGAATGAATAAATGTCACGTCTGTATGAAATAACAAGCTCATATTGCCATAACATCACCCTAGGCCCAAGTGCTTGCCAAGTTTGCTTAAGGTAATTAATCTCAGTGGCCTGATACAAGGGTTCACAAGCATCGTAGGGTCTTCTTTAGTCTTCATATACTGCTCTATGGGGGGAAAAATCTCCCTCTGCATAGCAGCTGGATTATGTCCAGGCTAAGACTTCAATCTGGTGCCAAACTGATCCTGATCATTTCTCCTATAGGAATTGTTTTTTCTGTACCAGATTCTAAAAGGCAATTCACTGGATTTTATCATTACTACCCAAAAAAGCCCCTAAAGTTCTCAATACATAAAATACCAAGAATACAAATTTATACAATGCTTAGAATTATAAAGAACATGCTGAAACAGTGATTTTTTTTTTTATTTTACATCTGGATGTTTTCATGACAAATGTACAGACACAGCTATTCCCAAAATATTCCTAATTCCAGCCATTCCCCACTACAAACTAGCCTCTGTACTTCTTCTAAACCAATTTTCTTTCACAAAACAGTAAAATTAATCATAATTTACTGAATAATACAGTTTATAAATCCCCCTAAGAAAAAATTCTCAAATAAAAGAAAAAATACCATGATAATTGCAAACAAAACCCCAGAAAGAAAAAAAGAGTAAGTGAGAATCATGAATTTCTAGAACTGATGGAATGAATGAGGGAAGAACTATGTATTCAATAATGAAAGGGATTTTTATGAAGTTCTGAAAAAAAACCTACAACCAAAAAATCATATAGGAACAGAATATTTGACTTGAAAACATTACAAACAACAGAAATGCAAACAAACAAAACAACCAAGACAAGAATAGGGAAAGAAACAAAATCTTCTGTCTCTGAAGATGTTTTTTAAATGGAAAGAGAATGATAAATCTATGGAGTTAAAAAGGGGGGATATATACACAGAGAGATACAGACACACACACATATGCCTCTCTCATTCTTTATATATGCATATATATGTGTGTGTGCTACTAAAAGCGGATAAAAATGAAAGCGGAGTTCATAGAAATAAGAGAAAAATAGTTGTAGAGGAGCTGCCTTACATACCATGGATTAAGATCTAAGTCATCAACGAGTATTTATTAAGTTCTAAGTGTGTAGCATGATTTTTTCCAAGTTCAGGAGATAGAAAGAAAAACAATACTTCAAGCAGCTGATATTCTAATGGGAAACAATTTATTCACAAGTGAATAAAGTTTTTTCATGAACAAAATTGGATGCAAAAGGGTAGAGTAATGGAGAACACAAAGGAATGTATGGTGCACCCTAATTAAGTCCAGGGATGGATAATGAAGGAATGATAACTTCTAACATCTTTCAACAAAAATAAAGACTTTAGCAGAACAAAAGAACTCAGACATAAAGGAATTGAAACAAGGAAAATGAAAGTGGGATGAGTAAATATCATGCAAAAGTACTCCATGGGAAAGACATATCTGTAATGTGAGATGATGACCTTAACAGTGGATCTAATCTGGGGTTATTTGATACAAGAATACTATTCATTTTGACTGAATAATATTCTTCTATAAGAAATATCCTACCTGAGGAGAAGGCTAAGTCAGAGATCATGTTAACAACTAGCACCTAGATGCAATAGACCAAAGATAAGATTGCATATGAAATAGGAAGGAGAATGATAATAGGAGGGGCAGGGAGAGAATATGACTGACTATTGGAGACATGGAGTAATTTTTACTATGGGAAAATGCTTCTCTCTCCATTACTTCATTATTTAATTAATTAATATTTCTGAGTGACACGCACTTTTCTTTCCACATCCCCTTTCTCTGCTTCTCTCCTCCACCTATTCTTTCTCCTCTTCATCCACTTCTTGCACTTTCCAAATCATCATAATGATCATGACTGAAGATGATGAGCAAGTTTATAACCTGGACTTATGTTTGAGATTTTGGAAGAGGTGTTCATTCCTCATGGGCTCATCATTCACAGAACCAAATTTTTGGCCCAAGATTTGATGAATTTTGAAGGCAACCACATCATATCTGTGTCTTCAGTGGTCTCTGTAAATTACTTACTATTTTCTTTTGGAATACAGAAAGGCAGTGAGGAGGAATAGTTTATAAATAAATTTCTCTTATCCCTCCTTGTGTCAGTTTAAAGAGCTATTACATTAAGATACATAAAAGTAATTGATGAAGATGATCTCTCAACTTTAAAATATCGTGAGTGTTGAAGATACAGTCAACATAAGGAAAACAATATTTCCCGATCAAGCAATATAATCTAAAAATTGTGAAAATATGCATCTTGCTGATGAAAATGACATCTGAATTTGCAGAATATAGACCTGGATTTGTTCAAGTTGAAATTCCAGATAAATCTGGTATAGAATAAGACCAATGAATACTTCAAGTACTTAAATCATGTCTGTGTCACAAATGAGACTGGTAAAGTATCAGATATGAATTACAACTTAATATACAGAAAAGCTCTCAAGTACTTAGAGAGAACATATCACTTTTACTTCTGGACAACCATGAAAATTCACCAGATGTTCCAGTTCTGTGACCATTTGCTTACTAGAGTTTTTGTCTGCATCTTTTCTGTTTTACGATTTAGTAATGTCAGACATTTACTGCAGCTCGTGCTATTGTTTCATTTGTGATGCAAACCTACAGAGGTTATCCATTACCCTTGAATGGGTTTTATTGCTTGAATTGATATTTGACTCAGAAGAAATTTCTTAAACCACAACACTAAAATAAAATAAGGTATTGTTAATACAAGATATGTTTAAAGACTATATTTTTAAACATTATTTTAATTTTATATTAATGAAAACAGAAAGACATGAATGAATTACCGTTAGTTAAAACAATTATAAGAGGTGTCAGTTATGATATCTGTTCAGTATTCAGTTCCAAAATACTCAGACTTCATCTTACCTATCCAAATTTCCTTTTTCCTTATGAACCAGATAATGGAATGAATTATTTCAATTTAAAGGGAAAATCTTGCACATTTATTAATAGTCCTTTGTGACCTGCCTGGGTCACATGGAAGCCTGACTTACATGAGTCTGAGTCCCATGGAGCCTGTGGTGGCAGTAATTTGCTGCATTCACTTTCCTACTTTTAGCTTTGCACCTCCTGTTAGACAAACAAACAAAAGCTTTTTCTTTCCCCACCTGAAACTCTCTCACATCCTCTCCTAAAGGATGGTTTGAATGATTAAATGTTTCTTCTGCAAAATTCCCTTTCCATTTGAGTCTTCCCCTCCAGCAGCTTGTCTCTGTTTTTACATATAATTTGATAGCTTGTTAGCAAGGCCCAGCCTCTCCTACACTCCCTTGTTATTTCTTTCCCAGGTTCCACTGTTATTCCCTGAAAACATCTTTCTAAGTTTCTGGGTTCTCCCTTTGGTAGCCTTGGTTCCCTGTTTTCACAAAGCCCTGTGCCTTTAGTCCATTCTCTTGCTAAGGAGGAATAAAAACCCTCCCATCTTGGGATATCATTTCAACCTCTGTCTCCTCTGCCTTTCTATGTCCAATAGAAGTCTGATATTTCGTGATCCCATTCCATTGCCAATGTGGTATTCACAGCACCTACATTAGCCATGAATTGCATTAAGGGTTAGGGTTAGAATCGATTCTATCCCAGTGTAATTCTGAATCACGAAATACTACAGACTCTCTACATGGAAGGCAGAATCAAAACGTTTATTCAGACAGCATAAAGCTAAAATCCAGAACCAGAAAGCTAAATCCATCATAATAACAAAAATCTATCCACCATAACAATGCAGAGAACATCACCATCCCCAAGTTTTCCCCCTGTTAGGCTTCCCACAAACCAACTCCATTAAACAAATCATAAGCAGGTCCTCTTAAACGAAAACACAAACAAGCCTCTTTCGCTCACACTAGCCAGAAGCCTGCATCCATCCTAACTCTGCTCTGAAGACTGGAACTTCCTCTCAGTTCTGCTCTAGTACTGCCTTTCCTGTTGCAGCCATTCAGCTAAGCACCAGAGATATAAAGAAACGCAAATGACAGGTCTTGCCCTTAAGGAGCTTACAGTCTAATGGGGGAAGTGAAATTAAAAGATGATGAAAAGGGAGATGGCGAAGGCAGGGAACCTGGTTCAGAGGCATGATAAAGACATGTAGCTGGGTAGGAAATTATGAGATAGCTGCTTTGGGCCTACCCTTAAATGGAAGATCTTGGAGAAGCTCTCCAATGTTGGCCCTCTACCCTTTCACATCAATGCAAGTGAGTGATCCCATATCCATTAGTACTAAGGAGATGTAAGTTTCATTGTTGATGTAAAATGGCAGGAAGATGAGTTCCTGAAGGTAGTGGTGAAGTCCAGGACATCAGCTTGGAGAAAAAGAAGGAACTTTACTAAATTGATTTAGAGTCCATAATTATAATGCAGTTATATCCTGAGTTATGAATACCTAACTTGTGTGGTCTACCTATATAAGAGAGGCTGTTTGAATGCTGGCCCACCCCTGCCTCCCCTTCCTGTAATTACTCTTGATAGTAAATTAGCTGCCTGTAGTTTAGCTGTCTGACCAAACAATTTTTTCTCACTGCTTTCCTTTTATCTCAAGAGAATCATTCATGGGCCAAACTCATATTTCTTCCCATCTTTCATAACTAACAGCTCACTTTATTTTAACTGAGACAATCTTTTTCTCAGAACTATATACTAATCCTCTATAAATCCCTTCCTCATATTCTCTCTTCCATCCCTCCTCTGGTTATTGCAGGAAGATTTTTGTTCATTACTCACCGCTTTTTTTCTATAAAGATCTCCATTTTCTCTCTTCCTTCCACTTAATGTGTTTTATAAAACAAATCCAACAAACCTTCAAATTAAAATTCCATATAGACATGACCAATATCTTAGGTACTGAAGACAATTCTGTGAGTGAATGATTCTAACTCTGTTACTTAAGACTCAGTGTCAATATATTTCCAGGTAGTAAACAGTAAATATATCCAACTAGCTGTTAATATATGCATTTAATCAAATGGGATAGCAAGAACAGTAATTATAAAACATTCTCCACATAGGTGAGCTATCCCATGATTATATTTATGGGGAGATGAATGGATTTAAATTAAAAGTATAATGGGAGTGAGACACACATATAATGACCATATATAGCAAGGGTAACTCACAACTCTGAAACTGCAAAGTTTTAGTTATCTTTCTCTCATCAAAGAGTTTTTCCAGAGTTCACTATGAAATGTGGTATTTGTGTATATATTACCTGAGGTTGCTCTTCACAGGATGTGTTGCCTCTGTTAACTGAACCTCTGCTTCTAGGTTTACTTTTCATAGGGCATGCTACCCTTGCTAGATGGGTTGGTTTATTGAACTGACTCTGCTCATTCTTCAATGGTCTAAAATGGGCCACCATCTCTAACCTCAGGCTCATCTAGACACTCACATGTTTTCTCAAAAAAATCAATCTGTTAGCCTAGGTTTGGCAGAAAAATCCAATTACCCTTCCTTGGAATATTGACTCTGAGGTTTGTCACTTCCCAGGTATGTGATATATAAAACTTACCTTCCATTTCTTGACTATTCTTCTTGACTCAGAGCTGGGTTCCCTTACGGACAATCTTCACTGTAATTTGTGATGGCTTTCCAATACATTTCTCTAATCTTCATCTCTTCTGAGTAAATGAGTGGATGTGGAAAAGATATTCCAAAAATCCATGTCCAAGGGAAATCTATTGTCCATTATTGATCTGTTCATATAGAATTAAGTTATAAAGATATGGAATATTTCCTTTACATTCTTTTGTTTCTTTCTCTGAACCTTAGGACCTTTGATGGGGAATGTTTTTACATGAAGAACTCCCCAAATTCTTAAAAAAACACCTAGAATTCCCTTTCTAATCTAATTCCTCTTCCTCATCAAATTAAACCTATGTTACAAGCAGAATTACAGATATATCTTTTTTTTCTATTTTAGTTTCTGTTTTAGTTTAAAGTTAGAGTTTCATCAATATTGCTTTCAACCATTTTCACTGGAGATGAGCAGCAATTCTACTAACTCTCCTAAATTATTAATTACTTTATAAAATTATGAAATGGAGTCAGACACATCTATCTCTTTGAGTATTTGACAGAAAGACCACCATGGCAGTGAGAAATAATGTTTCAATCACGCTTTTATAATGCCCAGAGAGTGCAGGGGCAAATGATACAAAAAGTGTAGTAATAAATGGCACAGAGAGTGATGCTGGTACAGAGGCAGAGAGTATGAGTATAGGGATGGGGTTGTACAAGAAGACAAGCAGAGATGTGGAAGAGAATAGGAAGAGGGAAAATCATAGAGAGTAACTTAGGTAACCATAGATTGGAATTGGTAGCACTCAATAGCATGAACCCAGATAGAGACGGAGGAACTTGTGATCTCCGTTTTATAAAATTTTGTTGGAAAATGAACTAACCCTTATCTATGCCAGATTGCGGTGAGTTCATTGACAAATCCAAACCTTCTCAAAGTTATTGGCAAAACTATAAAATTAACATATCCACCTCAATTCAAAGCTATTAGATCTATTTTGTGTTCTACTGGTCCTACAGCAAATGTCTGGAGCTCATCTGAGATGTATATATCTTAAGACCAAAAGTCCCTGCCAGCAAGATCTAGATAGCGTCCCTATTTTAGCACAGTCTTAGGATGGAATTTTTAGTTGACATATGATACCATTTCCAAATTATATGATTTTGATTTTTGGGACAATCTGTACATGCTTTCTAAGTTCCCCTTTTCAATTTCACTTTAAACTATTTCTAATGTATAGTAACTACTTATAAATGCACTTACTATACTAGCTAGAAGAGGGGAGGACTAGGAGAATTAGAACAAAATATACTTTTAATGTATCTCTGAATACTAAAGTAGGAAAAATACTGAAATACTGGTCAATTTCAAAGAAAAATGATTGAAAACAGTACCATTGAAATGCTCATCATCGAATAAGAAAAACAATAATTTTAGAATTTATGAAGAAAAATTATTTTACGGGTTGATATTTAAGCTACTTTAAGTAGATGAAAAACAGCTTATGTGGTCTAGGTTGGATACATAAGTACCATTTTAACATTGTTTCTGTGAAAAAAGTACATGTGAAATTTCATATTAAACAAACCACATGCAAAATTTTAGAAAACTTTATTTTAAGGTCAGAGATTTTTCTATAACGTTATCACCTCCCTTATCAGCCAAATGAATGTCTATCAATCTCACCTCTCTGAAAAATGTAAATAAACCTAGAAATACATCCCCTACTTAGAGTGTGAAAAGTGGAGAGGGCATTAGCATACAATTCAATAAGATCTACTGTACTAATTGAAGTAAACATTGCAGGAGGGCCCTGACATGTTATCCTATAGCATACTGATCTCTAAACTGTCCCGGTTCTGCCTCCTTTACTCATCAGGCCTACTATTTACTGCCACCTTGAATTCTGCCTCCTTTTCAGAATCAGTATCAAATTTTGTGGAGAATGGGCTAGTCTGTAATTGTGCAAGACTACATCTGACTAGAAAACATAATCCTCTACATTTCCTACTTAACCCCTCATTTCAGTACTTTATCATCCTTAATTATGACTCTGACTTACAAGTAAATGAAAACATCTTTCTGGTTGCCAAAGTAGCTGTCACAAAGCCTATGCATTAGTAAAGTCTTGTATTATGCCCTAAAAGAGTAAAGCATAAATTGTCCCTCGCTGAGTTTTATGTTTAAAAATATAGCAGATTAGAACAGATTAAACAGATTAAAAGCTGGAAATTAGTGTCAAAGAGAAACCAAGGTATTATAGGTTGATTCAGAGGTTAAAGGGGAAGAAAAATATTTAAGTAGATGCAGAAAAAAATGGAGGAAAGGATTTGGAGACATTCTGTATAATAGCATTGCATATAATTGTGTCCAGAGGGTACTGCTGTGTTACAATATAGTCAATGACAGATGTTTATAAGGATGTGACCAACTCACTACAGAGAGGTTAAATGTAATTTAGCATGCTTTGCTTAAAAAGGAAAGGAATCACATGATAGTGGAAAGAATTTCATTCTAGGAACTCACTAAAAGTGGGGTACCTTTTTATTTTCCAAGGAAAAATGATGAGGATCTCAACATTTTGCCAGTAAAGAGATCGAGTTATAAGGATCATAAAATGAAATGAAGGGTAGTAGTGTTCAATGAATTCATTTGTGGGTATGGTGGTATTTGTTAAACTGGTAGCAATAATAAAGGGTTCTGATCCTCCCACACTCCCAAGCATGTAAAGAGAATGTAAAAGAAAATTCCAAAACTTATTGAAATAGATGACTACTACCCACTCTTGTGATCCATGTAGATATAAATGACACTGCCAAAGGGAATCTACAAAGTGTAAATAACAGTCATCAAATCTTAAGGGAGAAAATACAACCACATTAGTTTAATTTCTAAGTTGACAAGCTGTGTTAGCATCACTGATGATAATAGACTACATTCACATGAGGAAGGCATATGTGGGTCTGCTAAGGATGTATTTGCCTCAGTGTCTTGACAATCTAAACAAAATGATTTTCCCCTAAAAGAAAGGAGAATGGAGAAAGATGACTTTGCCACTTTCTTGGTGTCTGAAGCGTTTTCAGTATACAGTTTTCTACCTTTTCCTTCTGAAAATAAGCTTTCCTCATTCCACTTTCTTGACACTATTCTCTCCTGGTTCTTTTACCTATCTGACTTTGCCAGGCTTTTGTCAGATCCTTTTGCTGATCCCTCATTCAGATACTAATTATTGACTATCTTCCTTCATATGTCAATACCTCTCTCTTGGTGTTTTCATTAGCTTCCATGGATTTAGTGTGAATTTTCATGTCTCCTAAATCTATACGTCCAACCCTAATTTATCTTCTGAGTTCCAGTACATCATGACTAACCAAGTGTTGGACATTCAAAATGAATAAAACTCAAGTGGTATAAAACAGACTCAAACCTATAACTTCACAATTTTTTCAGTTGAGAGCACCAACATTCTTCTGGTCACTTGGGTTCAACTTTTCCCACTCTCTGACTTATTCCACAGCTAATCTTGAAGATTCTACCTTCACAATATCTCTCACATTGTTGTCCTTCTCTCTGCATCATGCCAACACATCTAACCAACAGCTTACTTCAGACCTCGATCACCTTTTGCCTGGACAACTGCAGTAGTAACCAATATTCCAATTTTTCCTCTCTCTGAACTACCCTTTAAACCCTTGTCAAAACAGCCTCCCAAAAGTATAAATCTGACCATTTCATTAGCTCACTCAAGAACCTCTCACAAGATCCTGCCATCTTTAAATGAAAACTTCTCAGTTTACCATTTAAAGACCTATGTAATCTAATATAAACCTATCTTTCTAGATTTGTTTTTTTTAAATATATCTCCTTATGTTCTAAACAAATTGACCTTCCTCAATGTTCCCTCAACTTGGTATTCTATTTTCTGCCTCTATACCTTCTCCACCAACTGCTTTTACCCCTCTGTGCCTAATCAACATCTTTATTTCTACATCAAGAGGGTCTAAATAAACAGAACTACCAAGTTCTGTGTGGAAGAATCATTCTTCTCCATAATTTAAATCTGCAAAGGGTTTCCCCCTGAATATTTTGATACTGCTGTCTTCCCTTTATTCCTTTAGCACTGTTATGGGAATTTTTCATGTTTTATTTCCTTTTAATAATTTTTATTATTCAGGGCCCAGTGCCATTCCTGTTGCCACTTTTGGTTATCTAAAATACTGTTTTAGGAGACTATTAATCTCACATGACAAAACCTAACTCAACATAAAATTGTTAAGGGAAGTCTTTTGAAATTTCTGAGATATGAAAAACAAAGAGGAAGAAGGAACAAAATCTTTAAGGCATTCCAAAAACAAGTTATGTGTGGAAGAATTTCCCTAATGCCAAGTGTTTATGACATGTAAATCTCTTCTTTTCAATTAACCCAATTAAAATTTTGCATTACAGTTTTAAAAGTGGAGGATTTTGCAAATTCAGCATTTAATCTGTAATCTGACTTAGTTTGCAGTTTAACAAAGTTTGTTTTCTTAAGGGATGCATGGGATCATGACTCTGGATGACTAAATTTGTTCATTTTTTATCACGATGAAAGCATGGGATTATGAATTTGTTTTTCTAGAAAATTTATATAGCATAAAAATACATAAAACTGAAATATGCAAAATAATTATTTCTCTGTCATTCTAACCTAATTTTTTCAATAAAATAAATCTCTTTAGAACCCTAAGTTTTGTTCAGAGACTATTTTTCCTCCTCTCTGAACCAGTGCTTTAGCATAATAAAACCTAGATTTTTACCTTTGTAATTTCTGTGTTATGGTCGTTATATTTTAGCAGCAGTTACCTACAAAATGAACTCAAAAAGGAGATATTTCTCCCCTACCAGCACCTACAGAAAAAAGACATGTTCATAATGGCTTATACTAAGTGGCAACCAGTGAGTTCCTAATCTCTAGGAGTTCCCATGTTATCCAACTTTTTCACTTACAAATTATATGTACACACATATGAGTGTATGTAAGTACACACATATAAACAGATACATATATGAAAACATGTATATGTGTATATTCAAAGTGCTGCTTCTTTTATAATATATCCGTTTATTATACGTCAAAACTGACAGAAAAACACATTGAAAACCTCAGTTAGTTGGGCGATTCAAACATTTTTATTTGCAAGCATTTTCTATTTTCACAGGTTTGGATAAAACCAAATAGTACCAGACTGTGTTTATGACAATAAATTTAGCTGTTGATTGGCTCTAAAAGGGGATTGTAACTCATTTCCAATTGACTTTGATTAATGCCAGCCTTATGTTTGTCAAGTCCTGAAATAAATCAAGCGGCAAGTGAAGAAATAAAGTATTTTAACTGAGATAATAGAATTCCAAGCCTGCTGCCTTGGGGTCACCATGGATGTTCAATCAGGAAATTTAACCAAAGGAGTTTATTTTACCTTTAGGAGAAAAGGGGGAGAGGGATCATATGAGGTAGTGAGGTATGGTCACAACACTCCAGTCACCATTGGCAATTTGGGCAATAATACCTACTTCTTTCTGCTTAATTTACCTTCCATGATCTAACTCACCATAAATCTCAATGAGCAATCACAACGACACTAGGAGCCACTTTGGCAGCTGATCTGGCTCAAACTGGTTTTGTTTACAAGGCAAGGTCCCAGAGTGGAGATTTAAGTCAACCTAATTAAGAGCCTCAAGAGCAGGAATCTAAGGACAGTAGTAGAATTCTGACATTACTAGGATTGTTTAAAGGAAGGCACTTCTTTCCCATCAGCATGGCCTTTTGGTGGGGAAATTAATATTATATTTAATATTAAGAATATTCTTCTTATGATCTAACTATAGACTGAATCATAATCGTAGGAAAGGCAACTAGTGGTGCTGTGAATAGGTGCTGGGTCTGCAATCAGGAAACCCTGAATTCAAATAAAATTTCAGACACTTGTTGTATGACCCTGGGCATACCTGCATACATCCATTAGACAATCCTATTTGCCTCAGTTTTTTCAACCATAGCATGAGCTAAATGAGCATCTACTTTTCAATGTTTGTTTTTAATATTAAATGACATAATTTTTTAAGTGCTTAGCACACAACCTGGCACCTTGTAGGTGCTGTAAAAATCTGTGTTTCTTTCCTTTGCTCTTTCCTATAGAAAAGCCAGAGATAGTGTTGTATAGTGGAAAGAACAAAGGATTCACTTAAGAGATTGTTGCAAGAAGTCTAAGGTGCTTTGCTAGCCACTGCAGGCACATGGAATAGATAAGCAGCAGGTTATTTATGCACTCATTTTTAACAACAACAAAAGGTGTTAGAAAAGTCTTTTAGCACATACATTTACACTAGGCCAAAAAAAGTACCTTCTTTATCAGTCAATGAATTAACACTTATTAAACTATAAAGAGAAGCAGGAGAGTTGCTGGAACTATTCAAAGTCCTGTGAGTTTTCTTTTGTATCAGTAAAATGATTGGGAGAAGGGAAGTACTGAAGACAATATTCAGTCCATTCATAAAATAGCAGCAAATATAGCACAAAATGGAGCCAGTTAAGTTTTCCTCAAAATTCACTTTTGACAGGTTCATCTAATCCAGTATGCTGGTGTTATAGATAAGAAAAGTGAGAAACAAGGAGATTCAGATGAGTTAGTACCTGAGATATCATATTCAAATTTGGATTTTTTGACTCTTGAAGACTTGGGTTGAATTCTGGGTTTTATTACTTCTTACCCTAGGAATAATCTTGGGTAAGTCACTAAACCTCCTCAAGTCTCAGTTCTTAATTTGCAAAATGAATATTATGATGCAATATTTAGACTACTTTCTTCATAGGGTTGTTAGGAGGAAGATATTTCATGAGTCTCAGAGTTTTGTATACTCACTATATTTTTCTTTTATTTTTACAACCTTTCCATACATACATATGTACACATGTACACATGTTCACACACATATATGCATGTGCATATATACACACATACACGCATACATACATATAATATATATATAATGTGTATGTATAGATATAAATATAGATATATTTCCTTATCTTTTCTACCCTGTCAGCTTAATATTATAAAGATTCTTAAAATCCTATCCTGTCTATACACACACACACACACACACACACACATCTCCCACGTCCCTTGGTCCAGCAGCAGTTATGAAGTTACTAGATAAGTGTAGTGGATAAAGCATTAGGTCTGAAGTTAGAGTCAAGTTCCAATCCAGCCTCATATCCAACCACGTAACCTGGGCAAGTTATTTAATCTCAGTCTGTTTCTTCAACTATAAAATGAGGATTATAACATCGCCTAACTCTTAGGGCTATTGGAAGGATCAAGTACAATAATATTTGATAAGTTCTTAGTACAGTACCTGGCATACATAGACTCTATAATATTAACAGTTATTAGTACCCTATGTCACTGAAGTTGTAATTTCTGCCTAGATGTGTGAGAGTGGCCTTTCCTCAGCATTCATGGGAAGTGTGTGTGTGTGTGTGTGTGTGTGTGAGAGAGAGAGAGAGAGAGAGAGAGACAGAGAGACAGAGAGAGACAGAGACAGAGAGAAAGAGAGACAGAGAAAAAGAGAGAGAAAAAAAGAAACAGAGAGATTGTACTGGTTCAAAAGTCAGGAATAAAGGAGAGAAGGTACCCAGGGGATGGAGTCATGCCTTTTACGATCGTCTGTACGGGCAGCTATTACAGGGACAATGGCCAATATTCTCTGATTCAACTTTAACTCATATCCTACCACTTCTCCTCTTATGAGAAGATACTGAAGGACAACCTGTTATTTCTGCATCTTCCAAAAGCATAAAGCCAAATAGAAAGATATAGATGGTTAGAGAGACAGCAGTGAGCCACTATACATAGTCCTGGTGGAAAGAAGCAGGGAAAATGTGTCATCCAAAAGGACCAAGTGTCATGCTTCATATAACATACACTAGCCATAAGCTAATCAGGGAAGGTTCATCACCTTGTCTCCATTATATTAAAAATAAGATTTCAAACCTGATTAGTTGTCCCCAATCATAGTGCTAAAGAAAGGTATTGTAAAATAGGCCTGAAACAATTTGAGATTTGTATTTAGACAAAAATAAAAAAAAAACCTTCTACAGTAGAACAAAAAAAAAGTAGGGTTATCTGTTATGAAGCTTTTGTTTGTTTGCTTGTTTTTCATTTCATACCCAAGTCCCAAGTAAGAGCAAGAGAATCCTCAGACCCTCATTGAGTGGTTATGTCTGATGTTTGTAAAAATGACTGTAAAGAAAACATAGGAATTTAACTCTAGAAAACCTATTTGGCATTGTACAATAAAATAGAAAATGCATTTTCCAAGAGACAAAAGTTTATATTTGAACACACTTATACATAAGACCAGTTCCTATGTCCTTAACCTTCCAATTTCTAATGTATTTCTTAATCTCCTGGAAGGTCGTTACCATCCAATTTGGTTAGTGGATATCTCACTTCCATTTAATTAATCCACTTTGAACTTCAACTTACTCTTATCTAAGTGATGATTTGCCTTATTTGTTTTCTGCCATCAATTTTGAGACTGCTCCATATTGAAGTAAGACTAGATTCTACTGAGATGAAAGCAGTGGCTATTACATAAAGAGAATAATGTGCTTGTCCTCCAAGGGCATTATAAAGAAATCTTGGGATAATTACCCATGACTCTGAAACCTCATGATTTTGTACTTTCTCTGAAAGTTTGTTTGTTATTTTATCCTCTCTCCCATAATTGTTATTTATTTGTTTTTATTTTTCAACACTCATTTCCACAAAATTTTGAGTTCCAAAATTTCTCTCCATCTCCTCCCTCTACCCACCACAAATCAGCATGCATTCTGATTGTCCCTTCCCACAATCTGCCCTCCCTTCAATCACACCCCTCCCTTCCCTTATCCCCATCTCCTCTATTTTCCTGTAGGGCAAGATAGATTTCTGTATCTCATTACCTGTATATCTTATATCCCAATTGCATGTAAAAGCAATTTTTAACATTCATTTTTAAAACTTTGAGTTCAAACTTCTCTCCCTTTCTCCCTCCCCATCTATCCCACCGAGAAAACATTTTGATATATGTTATACATGTATAGTTATGCAAAAAACATCCATGAAAGTCATGTTGTGAAAGACTAACTATATTTCCCTCTATCCTATTGTGTCTCCCCTTTGTTCTATTCTTTCTTTTGACCCTATCTCACCTCAAAAGTGTTTACTTCTAATTTTGCCCTCCCTTCTATCATTCCTTCTCCCTCACTTTCCTATAGTGTAAGGTAAATTTTCATAGCAAATTGAGAGTGCATGTTATTCCCTTTTTAAACCAAATGTGGTAAGAGTAAGCTTCACTTTTCCCCTCTCTCCTCCCTTCCCTTTTCCACTATTGAAAAGCTTTTCCTCACCTCTTTTATGTGAGAGACAATTTGCCCCATTTTATTTCTCCCTTTCTCCTCCCAATTTTTTCCTGTCTCATGCCCTAATTTTATTTTTTAAATAATATCATTTCTTATTCATCTCACCTTGTGGCCTCTGTCTATATGTATACAATCCTTCCAAGTACCCTAATACTGAGAAAAGTTTCAAAAATTACAGTTATTATCATTCCATATAGGAATGTAAACAGTTCAACTGTCACAAGTCCCTTATGATTTCTCTTTCATGTTTATCTTTTCATGCTTCTCTTGATACTTGTGTTTGAAAGTCAAAGTTTCTGTTCAGCTGTGGTCTGTTCATCAAGAATGCTTAAAAGTTCTGTATTTCATTGAATGACCATTTTTTCCCCCTGAAGTTTGACTGCATAGATAGTTCTTGGTTTTAATCCCGTCTTCTTTGACTTCTGGAATATCATATTCCAAGCCCTGAAATCCCTTAATGTGGAAGCTGCTAGAACTTGTGTTATCCTGATTGTATTTCCATAATACTTGAATTATTTCCTTCTGTCTGCTTACAATATTTTCTCCTTGACCAAGGAGCTCTGAAATTTGCCTATCATTTTCCTAGGACTTTTCCTTTTGGGATCTCTTTCAGGAGGAGATCAGTAGATTTTTTTACTATTTATTTTGCCCTTTAGTTGTACAATATTAGGGAAGTTTTCCTTGATAATTTCTTGAAAGATAATGTATAGACTTTTTTTAATCATGGCTTTCAAGTAGTCCCATAATTTTTAAATTGCCTCTCCTGGATCTATTTTCCAGGGTCAGTTGCATTTCCAATGAGACATTTCACATGTCTGCTATTTTTTTTTTTCATTTCTTTGGTTTTGTTTCATGATTTCTTGATTTTTAATAAAGTCATTAGCTTCCATCTGCTCCATTCTACTTTTGAAGGAAATTTTCTTCTTCATTGAGCTTTTGGACCTCCTTTTCCAGCTGGCCAATTCTGCTTCTTATGGCATTCTCCTCACTAGCTTTTTGGATCTCTTTTGTCATTTGGCTTAATCTATTTTTAAAGTTGTTTTTTTTTCTTCAGTATTTCTTTGGGTCTCCTTTAGCAAGCAGTTGACTAGTTTTTCATGATTTTCTTGCACCACTCATTTCTCTTCTCATTCTTTGCTTTACTTCTCTTACTTGATTTTAAAAATTCTTTTTGAGATCCTCTATGGCCTAAGACCAATTCATATATTTCTTGGAGGCTTTGGCTTTGACTTTGCTGTTTTCTGTTTGCATGTTTTGATCTTCCTTGTCACTAACATAAGATTTTATAGTCTGATTCTTTTTTAGGTTTTTGCTCATTTCCCTAGCCATTTACTTGACTTTTGAGATCCTTGTCAAGGTAATTCTCTGCTTCCAATGAGGGTGAGGGGCTGTACTGTCAGCCACTAAATCCCCCCACAATTTGTGAGCTTAGAGCTCCAGAAACAGTTGCTGCATCTGCAGCTATCCCTGCTGCTGCTGTGACTTCTGTGGGTTCATCTGCCCCCTTCCTCCTCTGCTGCCTTGGGTCTGGTGTCCGACCACTCTGTTCACTCACATGGGTCCCATGGAGTCTTCCCATTGACATTCCAATTTACTCTCAGTGTTTTGGGGCCATGAAGTCTGGAAACCTCAACAGGTGTGAGAGATTCAGTCCACCCAAGGCCTTCTCAGGTTACCTCTGTGCTGGCCCTGCCCACACTAGACTGCACTCTGCTTCCAGTACAGTGAGATAGATACTTCCTGGGCAACTTTCTAGGCTATCTTGGGCTGGAGATTTGCTTCACTCTCTCATTCTGTGGGTTCTATAGCTTACAATTTGTTTAAAGCCATATTTGCAGGTGTTTGGCTGGATTTGATGGACACTCTCAAGGTGTCTATGAAGAATTTTGGTATTAATTGTATGACTCTGGAGCCACTTGAATAGGGTCATCCAACATGGAAATACCCTATCAAATAAATAACTGTGCAGAGCCTTGTATTACTATGATGTTGAAAAGGTTGCCTTAAATTCTAAAGTATCATTTTATCATTCATGAAATTATATCCAAGTAATATTTTTTTTTCTCATGCACATGTATGGATTTGACTGTGCAACATGGGAGACACTGGCAAAGGACTGCTCAGCATGGCATGCCCACATCAGAAAGAGTACTGTGCTCTATGAGCAAAGCAAAATTGAAACAGCAAAAAGGAAATACCTGTGCCGAATCTGTGATAGAGCATTCCGAGCTCATGGTCTGATCAGTCACAGACATATACATTGAAACTTCACTTTATCATGGTGATGAAATTTTGGTCCTCTTCAAGAATGAAGGACAGCAGCCAACTAACCAACATGCAAGAGATGATGAAGTCTCAAAAGGGATATTATGTCTATGCATGTTGTTCCAAAATAACAATTAGATATATATTTTTCTGGGTTCATTAAAATTGCATAATGATTCAGGCTGTAACCTATGAGTTTATCTACATGTACACTTGGATTACATTGAGTTGGATTAGAAGCAAACATTCAGGTACACCATAATTTTGCAACATCTGAATAATTTTGTAGTCTGCATTACAAATCACATTTGCATTTCAGCAAAAGGTAAGCAAAGAAGAATAATTTGACTGGTCTAAAGATATTTGTAATGTATAGGACTTTAAAATAAGGTACCAGATGCTTTTTTTTTTCTCCTTATATTGACCACAGTTTTTAAGTATCAATATATTATAGGGTCCTACAGAGTACATTGCAAAGCAATGAGAGGGAAAACTTCAGGACTTTCTGTGATTATATTAACATTGGCTAAAACTCTGCCAGAAAATGTGTAGTCAAGATCAGGCATTTTGTACACTGACTCTTAGAAAAGTCATTTGGAACTCAAATTCTGGGTTTAGTGGATATGCAATTTTTTTTCTTTAATTCAGTGTATTTTCGTTTCTGGGACTTTGAATGTTTCTGTATAGTTGGTCATTCCTAGGTTCTGATATAAAGAGGCATCTGAATTACCTCTTAAACTCACAAGCTTTTGCTTCATTTGCATACAGTTGAGGGGTAAGGTGGGGCAATAGGGCTTGTTTTTTGCTCTAGATTATTTGACAGCATATCTAATGCATTTTTGGTGGAATTGTGAACTGATAGTTCAATCAATTAGTGGAAAAATTAGGAACTATGCACAAATGGTTATAAAACTGCATACTCTTTGACTCAGCAAGACTAGGTCTGTATCCCAAAGCAAACAAAGAAAAGGGTGAAAGGATCTATATATACAAAAATGTGGCAGCTTTTTTTTTGTGTTGGCAAATAACTGGAAACTGAGGGGGATGCCCATCAATTGGGGAAGGACTGAAAAAATTGTGGTATATGATTGAGATAGAATACTATTGCACAGTAAGAAATGATAAGTAGTATGGTATAGAAAAAAAACAAACTTGGGAAGACATAGGGATTGATGCAGAGCAAAGTTAGCATAATGAGAACATCACACAGAGAAACAACAGCAATAGAAATGATCCAAGACAATTCCAAAGGACAAGTGATGAAAAATGCTATTCCCCTCCAGAGAAAGAATTGTTGAACTTTGATTGCAAATTGAAACATACTTTTTAACTTCATTTTTCTTGTTTGCATATGTATGCTCTCTTTAGTAACATGGCTAATAAGGGAATGCATTTTGCATGACTTCACATGTATAATAGATATGTTGCTTGCCATCACAATGGGGAGGAAAGAGGCAGAAGGGAAAAAGAGAATTTGAAACTCAACATTTGTAAAAATGAAAGTTAAAATTGGTTTTTACACATAATTATGAAATGTTTGAAATTATAGATAATATATATACATATATACATATATATGTGTATGTATGTTATTCAAAAAAATATTTTTCAAAAAGGTGGAAGGTTGCCTGAGTAAGATTTTTCATTTGCTGATGGGATGCCAGGGCCACACACAATGCAAAATCTTCCAAGATATATGAAAAAAATCTTTTGTTTTTTTCTCTTGCTCCCTATATGATGGGCTACCCTTATTCAGTTGCATACCTTAATTCTCATTTGATTTATCATTCTCATATCTTCCATAAATAACCTATCAATTTATTACTCTCTCCAAAATTACTAATGACCTCTTAGCTGCCAAATCTGCTGGCCTTTTACCAATTCTTATTCTCCTTGACCTCTCTGCAGACTTTGACACTGGTAATCACACCTCTTGGATACTCTCTTCTGTCTAAGCTTTTGGGATACCAGTCCATAGTGTTTACCTATCTGATTAATCCATCTATGTCTCCTGTGTAGAATCCTCCTCTAGATTGCGTCCTTCATCATTCTGTCCTGGGCTATCTCCTTTTTCTCGCTATCCTACTTGGTGATCTCATCGGCTCCCATGTATTTAATTATCATCCCTATGTTAATGATTCTCAAATATCTTTATCCTGCTATAAAATATATAAAAAAAAAATTTCCACCCTGAAAAAGGAAAAGTTTTTTTTTTCTTTCATACTTCTTTGCAAAACCAATTCTCAGAATAAGGGGAAAAACAGAGAACCAAACACTAGAAACCAGTATTAACCAGGTCTGTGTTTGGGACTGGGTAAGTAGGTCAGCTATACTTCAAAATCGCATGCTTAATTGCTTCATGAATGTTAACTTCTCCTTCCCTGTGCAGAGCTAAAACTGATTTACATGCACATGCAATATATGTGGAAGAAAGGGCAACACATGAAGTGGGTAACATAAGGAGGAGAACCAAGAAGTTGGACACCTCAGAGTACTCAGCCAATGAGGAAATGAAAGAGGGGCTTCATGTTTTGGGAAAGGGTTTGCTCTCTCTTCTGTAGATGTGTGAGTACCTAGGCTGCAACAGACCCTCTTCTTGCAAAGATAGAGAAATAAATGAGCCTGCCTCATCTGCCTCAGGGTTCTTTGTCATTCCTCCAGAAAATTTTATTCCTAAGACCTGCCACAATATTTCTGCTTACCTCCATTCTCATGTGTCCAACTATCTTTTAGACTACTTGAACTAGGTATCTAGTATACACTTTAAACTCAGTATTTACTTTGCCCATAAAGATTAATTACTTGCTTAAGGATACATCCTTGGAAATTAGAAAACTGTTTAGAGTTCTCAGAAATATGAAGGTACAGATGAACTTTATCTTTGGTTTCCCTATTTTTCTCCTACTTTCACTAGAATATACATCCTTATCTTTGTTTCAGAAACAATAAGAAAATGAACTCAATATCTTAAAACAAAAATTCATTATCTTTTCCCCTAAACCTTCACCTCTTCCCACCTTCATTTTACTACTCAGGACAACACCATGCTCCCGCTTTCTCAGGCTCACAAACTCTGATTAGGCCTGGCCCTGCTCCTATTCTCAGGCAAGAAATGGAGACCTTGAGCATGACTGAACTCTTTTACTAAAGAAAGTATTAGATCACTGCAGCAATTTAACTATAACTTGGGGAACTCAGAGTATTACAAAGAACTAAGAATTACAACACAGTGGAAAGAACAGTCTATTTGTGGCCCTGGACTTGCATTTGATTTTTGGGTCTTGAATTCAGGGAACTTCTTTCAAATTGGAAAGCAAGGAAAAGGACGTGTTAAAGTGTTTTCTATAATTCAGTTTTAATATCCCACTATCTTCTTTCAACACTATACACCACAGGTCTCCAAATGTGCACCTTGTTTATCTTTCTAATTTTTCTCTTCCAGTGTTCATGCCTGCATGCCTGTATTGTATAATTCTGTGCAGGAAGATTAATATAGGAGGGGAATGAAGAACATATAAAAGACAGAGTGACATGCGGAATTCAATATGGCAGATTAAGAATTGGTCATTTCCACTTAAAACAGGACACTAGGATGTCTAATATCACATTGTTATGAGTTAAGAAGGGTCTACTTCAGCTTAGAGGGAGGAGAAAATTGGAAAGGCTGATTTTTTTGTGGACTATCCAAAAAAAAAAAAACAGCTCAAAGCTTTATCAGAGGCCAAAAGACTGAAAGATAATGATACAAAGAGCATTTTGAAAGCTATTTTAAACCTCTAAAACCTGCGCTAACACCTGAAGCAACAGTACTGGCTCTGGATGTCTAACACCATAATAAGCTGATTTAGCAATGTGAAATTGTCATTATGATATAATTCAGTTCTGTGAAATTATAGCACCAAGTGTCCCCATTGTATAAGAAAATTGCTATATTACTGCTATTGATTTATGAGAATAAAATAAATAACTAGAAGGCAAATGGACTCTGCTAGGAAAGTCACGAGCCATGGGAAAATGCTGCTACCTAGTATGGAAATGATTTAGTTGTGCTCTAGTAAGAGCAAGAAATACTTGTCAATCTGTCCTAGATGAAATTAAATTGCTTATTAGGAGTCCAAATCTATTCTACCTTTAGAGGAATATTCATTATGGGAATCAATGATGGACAAAAATGCACTATGGGACACCTGGGACCATTTAAAGTTACAGATAAATGTCTAAGACTAGATATGTTATCCCAGAACTACTTCAACCTAAAGTGATTGAATAAAGAGGTCAAATTACACAGAGCTACAAGTATAAAGGATGCTAGAATTAAGAACATTCCTTAACTTCCATCTTTGTCACTATGTAGGTGAAGTGACTTTGAGCAAGACACTTTTCTCTACAACCTAATTTCTTCATCGGCAAAATGAGCTCTGACATCCTCTGATAAAAAATGTATTACAGAAATCACCTAGATGTTTTTGCTTTGTTTTGTTTTGTTATACAATTTATTCTTTAAGGAAGGAAGCTACTACTCCACCTAAGTTAAAATAATTCTGACAACATGAGAAATGAAAGATTTATCCTTAGTCTGACCAAATGTTCAGCAACACTCAGAAAATTGACAGTTGTTACTTGAGTAGAATTGTATTAATTTAGTTTGATGGACTATAACTTTTCTTGGTTCTTTTTCATTAAAAACAAAAAAAAATAGTTTTTCATTTATTTGTGATATTTAAGCCTGTACATTTTATGAGGGGGCTTTCTCTGAGAAAACTTTTCATTTACACCACATGTACTTATATTTTCATCATTATTGGTATCATGCGTCAACCATCAGAATGTTAGCTCCTTAAAGTTATTTTCCACATTATTAACTTCAATAAATATCACTGTATCCTTTGGTAAGGAATAAGTGGTAATGAAATGACATCACTACATTATTTCTTTAAGTAAACAACTTGATCAGCATTTAGAATAATTTTTCTTTTTTAAAAAATGAAATACTATACTTAAAAACAAATAAAATTGCAACTTCCATATGTAATGTGGATGTTATAGATATGTGTCACAGGGCATTTCATGTTGAATTGAAAGGGAAAAGAATAAACACATCCTTAGCATCTTCTCCCCTACTTTTTTCTAGTGAAGACTTTGATCCCTGACATTAGGGGAAGCAGGATACTGGGTCCAGAAGCGTAGTCATTCTTCTCTTAGAAGAGAGGGCTGTCAGGATAGAATTACATCTATCAGACCTCTTAAATGTCATTAAAGGATATGATTTTCAAGTTCAAGCTAAAATTCTGATTTCTGTTGCTCACTGGGAAAGAGGGTACCCCAAAGTATACATCCAAAGTTTAATTCCCTTCTCACCACATATCAGTTTCACAATGAACACACAAAGAAAATTTAAGAAAAGAATTATTTAATCCAAACAAATCTGAGAAAGTATATGTATGAGAACATATATTGGATAGTACATATTGACACAGCCCTACTATTGGCAGAGAGGAATCTTGGTTCAAACAACAGAGCATCCTAGATATCAATCTAAGGGAAAAATTCTCCAAAGTTTCTAGTGTTACAGCCTGGGGATAGTAACATGACTGAGACTATCCCCTGTTTTCAAGTTAGTTTCTCCCAGAATCTATTTTGCTCCCTTAAGTGGTGTTGGCATTGTCCATATTCGCTCTTGAAATCAGAAGCCAGAAGAACTCCAAGAGAATGAAGAGATGAAATCTCTCCATTTAAGCTCTGATCTGCCTGCAGGCATGGGACACTGATCTCCATAAATGAAGAGAGAGTCTTATATAATAAGTTTGGGGTTTCAGGTTACACACGCACAAATTAGAACATAAAAGAGATTGTACATAAATTGTGAGTCTCATATACATATCTTGATTTTCTAAGAATAAAAGTCAATATGTTATTTTTGAAGTTGCACCACTTGACTGAGTTTCCTATTCATCTTCATTCTGTTTTATTTATTTTAGTGTTGCTTTGCTTTCTCTGCTTCTTTGAAGCATTTTCAAAATGCTTCAAAGAACTTCTTCCCTTGCTTTTTTTCTTATTAATTTGATAACTTCATCTCTAGTTCTCCTGTCTTTTCAAATACACTTCATAAAATTCAAAGAAAGAAAAATAAACCAAAACTTTGTATCAGATATTTATAGGAAAGAAAAACAAATTTTCATACTGGCCTTATTTAAAAAAAAGTATGTATAATTCTTTTTTTCTTAATTTTTTTTAGTTTATTATTTTTTAAATAAATTTATTTATTTAACTTTTTACATCCATTTTCACAAAATTTTGGGTTCCTAATTTTCTCCCCTTTGTCCCCTCCCCCCACCCCAATACACTGAGCATTCTAATTTTCCTTATCACCAATCTTCCCTCTCTTCTATCATCCCTCCCTTCTCTTGCCCCCATCTTCTCTTTTGTCCTATAGGGCCATATGAGTTGCTATTCCCCATTAACTGCATTTCTTATTTCCTAGTTGCAAGAACAATACTAAACAGTTGTTGCTAAAACTTTGAGTTCCAAATTCTCCCCATCCCTCTTTCCCCACCCATTCCCTTTGGGAAGGCAGGCAATTCAATATAGGCCATATCTGTGTAGTTTTGCAAATGACTTCCATAATAGTCATGTTGTGTAAGACTAACTGTATTTCCCTCCATCCTATCCTGCCCCCCATTGTTTCTATTCTCTCTTTTGACCTTGTCCCTCCTCAAGAGTGTTGACTTCAAATTGCTCCCTCCTCCCATTGCCCTCCCTTCCATCATCCCCCCCCCATGCTTATCCCCTTCTCCCCCACTTTCCTGTATTGTAAGATAGTTTTTCATACCAAAAATGAGTGTGCATTTTATTCCTTCCTTTACTCAAATGTGATGAGAGTAAACTTCATGTTTTTTTTCTCTCAACTCTCCTCTTTTGGATGCTTGGGATACAAAAGACTTGACTTCTATGTCTTTCCCTAATGATAAGCATTGTTCTTCCTCATCTGAAGGGAAAGGAGGAAATACTTGTTCACCAAGAAAGTAACTTTCTATGGTCTTATTTTTTTCCCCTTTTCTGGGCATTTTCCCAGCCAGACTTGACTCCTGAGATTCCTTTCCACACCCACCTGGCTTCCAGATCCACCCAGCTAGTGCTTGGGGTCTGAGATTCAAATACTGCTTCCCAGCCTTAGGGCTTTCACCGGGGGCAGGGCTGCTATTCAGTGTGAGATTAAGTTCAGGTGCTCAGGGGGGGCAGGGCCACCTCACAGGGCTCAGTTCCCTCAGGGGGTTTATGATGAGAGCTTCAACAATGGATCTGAGCCCCTGCTTGCTTTGGGAGCTCCTGTCTGCTGCTGCCTCCCGAGGGGGTATGAGTTATGGGGCCACCCCACTCCCCTCTTGGCATCCTCTCACTAACCTTTGGTGTCTGTGGGTGGATGGACCTGGACGGCCGCTGGAGATTCTGTCCCTGAAACCTGCTCGGATCTGCTCCTCTCGGTGCCACGTGGCCAAGGCAGGGCTGGGCTCTGCTCCAGGTCTGGTGCGTGATGGACCTTTGGTGTTGGTTTTTCATATCTCTCTGGAACAGAAATCTCCTCCACTCCATTGTTGTGTGGCTTCCACGGCTTCAGAATTTGTTGGGAGTTCTTTTTACAGGTAATTATGGGCTGTGGGTTCGGAGCTAGCATATGTGAATCTTTCTACTCCACCATCTTGGCTCCTCCCTGAATAATTCTTTACCTTAAATTTCATCAGCTGTCTTTCAGAAAGTCCCAGTATCTATTATATCACTAGTCTTTTGGAGTTATCAGAGTTATTGATCAGAGTTCTTAAGTCTTTGAAAACTGTTTTATTTTACAATATTATTGTGATTATATAAGTGATTTTCAAGGTTCTAGTTTAGGTCACCTAGTTCTAAAGAAGAATATGAGTTGCCAGGTTTCTACGAAATCATGCTAATAATAATAGTTTTGACATAACATTTTATTGCACTTACATAAAATAATTTCTTCAGTCATTTTTCAATTGATAGAAACTCCCTTAACGTCAAGTTCTTTGCATTACAAAAGAATTGTTGTTCATATTTTTCTATGTATGAATCCTTTCCCTCTTTGATCTCTTTGCAAGAATAAATAAGCTTAATAGTATATTGCTGGGTCACAGGGTATACCCATATTAGTGATAGTATATAGTTCAAATTGATTTTCAGAAGAACTGGATTAATTCACAGTTTTACCAAAGGTTCATTAATGTATCTTTTCTCTCCTGAATCCCTGCCTATATTTGCTTTTCACTTTGTTGGATCCAATCAATTTGACAAAAAACTTTATAATAGTTTGAATATGTATTTCTCTTTTTGTTTCTGATATGGAACAATTTCTTTTCTCCCATGCCTTCATAACCTAGATATACCTTTATATGCTCCTTACAACTTATTCCCTTTCAGTTACTCTGCAATCCAACAACATGGACCTCTTTGTTCCTTGAACAACACACCCCACCTTGCAATTCTGGACATTTTGTATAGCTCTCCCCCTTCCCTGGAATTATATCCCTCTTCACCTCTGCTTCCTAGTTTCTCTGCCTACCCTCAAGAACCAGCTTCAATCCCACCTTCTACAAGAATCCTTTGTCCATCTCCCTTAATGCTAACGTCTTCCTTCTATTAATTATCTCCAATGTATTCTGTGTATACCTTATTTGTACATAGCTTTTTATATTACATCTATCCTATTAGACTGTGAGATTCTTGAAACCTGAGACTTTTTCTACCTTTCTTTGCCAGCTCAACACCATCAAAATGATTAGAATGTAGTAGGCTATGAGAAAAGTAGTTTCTATAAGTAGAAAATTAGTTATTAATTTGAATTGATTTGAATTTTTGTAGAATTTATTTTTCAAAAGGGAGAGTGATAATGTTATATAATGGGACAAAATGGATTTTTACTCGTAGGATCTGGGTTCACATTACAGATCTGATACCACCCATGTGATTATTAGCACATCATTTTATTTCTCTAGACTTCAGTTTCTTTAAGTATAAAAATGAGATGGTTGGATTTTGTGGACTCTAAGTTGCCATCTATTTCTAAATCTATGATCTTCTGATTCTAGAAAGATGTGCATATGTATAATTTGTTCAAATGAGTATTTCCTCTTTCAAAGACTATGGTAAGAATGAATTAAGGAAAGGTAACACACACACATGCAAATACACATATGGAGAGAGAAATCTAAAGTCAATTCTCAAATAATCCCCATTCCTAGAGGAAAAGAGTTAGAGGAAAAGATTTCATAGCAAAGCTTTAGATTATTGCAAATTGCTCATTTTAGTATGTGGAGACCTGTTTAATGAAATATAAGGCTGAACTAGAAATATGAATTGATTTATGCAAATCTGACTTATTCAGCATAAATGAAGTATTTGGCTTAAACCAATTATCAGCTCATAGACTTTTGTTGGCTTCTTTAGGGTTTATTTAAATGATCTGAAAAAATGAATAAAATAAATGGAAGATTTATCATATTTTATAAGAAGGATTAACTTCACGTGAGAAAAATTTAACACCTTTCCATGAAAATTGACTACAGTATTAAAATGGAAGTACAGAAGAAATCAAAGCAATTAATTCATATTAGTGTTTATATTATAATCCCAATTCCCCAAAATGAGAGGAAAAGAAAAGTCCTAATCATATGAGACTCACAGGGTTTCAAGTCGTGAATATAAATTGGGTTGGAGATAAGCTAAGATACATTTGAAATACAAGACCAGAGCTTTGGAGACAGAAGAGCAGACTTGCCAGAACATGCAGCTTTTCCTGGTAAAGAGCTTATAAAAGTGACCCAATCTAAATGATTAACTAGACAACTATTTAATGAGAAGAAAACCTTGCAAGAGTGGACTGTATTTATGACATGAATGCAGGTTTAGAGCTGGAGGAGCTAAGTATCCCCAACCAAAGGTGGAAAATGGTAATGGGGCCAAGGAAGTATGTCACCCCAAAGCCCAAAATTCAGTCATGACCTCATAATTTTCTTCTTTTTTAAAAAAATTTATTTTATCTGAACTCACAGGTGAAGAATAAACATTGAGGGCTTGGAAGACTTTGAATTCCTGGACTGTTAAGGAAAAATGACCATCATGACTGTAAATGTCACTTGAGAAATATACCTTTACAGCTTGGACATGTCCTGGACTTAAAATTCTAAGTGCGAAAATTCATTCATATTTGTGAAACATAGGAGTAAACACAAACTTTTCTAAAAAAGTTGTTAGCATAAATAAGACTCAGCTATACCTTGATCCACTCTCTATCCACAGATGTTAACACTGATTGAAACCAACTCCATTCACAGAATGCTACAGACAACAAGCTGGGACCAAATACACACATTGTCCGTTCATACAACGTTTGCGGAGATCTGTGGGAGGAGAGAGTCAGTGATCACAGTGAAGATAAAAGAATATTAGTTCTTCAGTCTCAGAAGTAATTCTTGAGAAATTTAACTTTAGAGATTCTCAAGTTTTAGGTGGGATAAAGAAAAAAGCTGGGACACTGATGATTGGAGGAGAACTTAACTCTGATAAGGTTTAAGCTATTGCTCTTCAAGGGTGACCTTGAGTTAAGAGAGACAAAATCTCCCCAGAATTGTCAGTTTCATGTCAGGTGCCTCTCTACTGCTGCCTCTGATCTAAGAGAGAAACACAAGTGAAGAATCCACAAGAAAAAGGTTTTGCTATGAGCTCTGTTGATAGAGCAAGATGCTGATAATTGACTGAGCAATGCAAAAATCTATGGAGTAAAGAGTAGAGTGGTTTTTATTTTCATTGACTAGAGAGTTATTCTAATGTGTCTTGCAGTTCTCTGGCTAAAAGTTCTCTGCCTAAAAACATTCTCTCAGAATCCTTTTAAGGGTGATGAGGAGCTAAAATTGCTTGTCGCTATTTCATCAGTTTGAGAGAAGAAACAGTGTGGATTTACTAGCAGAATGGGAAAGAGGACCAGGAGACAAGTTAGCAGAGAGTTACTGTGCTCCATTTTTTTAAGACCAGGCCTCCTTGTCTCACCCAGGTCACTCATAGTTCTCATCTCAAAGCTCATCAGCATGTGAGCTTTCACTTGTTCCATTTCCCACCTGGGCCAGTTGACTCCTCCTCAGGTAGCCTGGCGGTCCTTCACACACACACCACTCATGAGGGCTCACCCTATTGATGCGGGCCTTAGTGAAGACTGATCAGCTTTAACCCTACTACAGATAAGAGCTCCAGAGCTCTATAGAACTACAAGTTTCTGCTTTATACAGTATACTTGCAATTTCCAGTAGCAGACACTCCAGGTGTATGCTACCTTATCTGGCTCTGATTTTTGTCACTGAAGTAATCAAAGATATAAAAGCCTTTAGCCTAGGGGTATGAACGGTTCCAAGTACTTGGATTCTCTTTGAGTTCCCTATCTTTCTTTACAGATATTGCATGTACTGGTAGGAGAGTATGAATCATAATGATGCATGGACTGTTCTGATTATTGCTGCAGTTACTTTCTGTGCTGTTATATATTTTATTGCTTTTGCCTTATCATTATGTAAATATTTTTCTGCATAAAAGTTAATGGTACAGGAGTGACTAATTTTTCCTAAGTGAAAATCACATCTGAAACTCATGAACTATAATGAAAACTAGTAGAGTGAATTTCTTCTACAACAAATTGTTCCTGTACTGTGAAAAGTTTAAATTGTGGTCCATCCCTCAGCACCTCATTCCTGCTGAGTGAGACAGCCCTGCAAAAGGATGGAATGATGTCTTGTTATGTACCTGGAAAGAGAATATAATTCATATTTTGGAGGTGACTGACCATTTCACAAGGTATACACTAACCTACCTAATCACAAAGTTTCCATTGTGGTTAAAATGATATAAGAGTATTTCTCAGGGTATAGAGTTCCTTCCATAATCCAGTCAGATTAAGAGAAAAACTTTGAAAGCACATTACTCAAGAATATGTTAAATTTGCCTGGGATCAAGCAGTTTAGAGCTATATATGACCATCTTCTGTGAAAACTACACTTCAAATATTTAAGATGCACTGCTAAATGTAAACGACACTGAGATAAGAAAAAAATCTTATGGGAATCAATATGTTTCATTCTTAGTACATGAGTACAACATCATCATGAATGTTACTACAGGTATTATTTTTTTTTCTGTACCTACTGATTGATGTTTGGGCATGAGTTGCACCTACCTATGGACATGTACTTTGTACTTTCTGAGGATGTCAGGCACTCACAGTCAGCATATTTCTTAACTGAGGGAGAACCTGAAGAAGTATTACTACATAACTACAACTTTAACTTGGAAGAGCCCTAACAGAAACAAATTCTAGTAAGGTATCTAGTTTGTTGTGAGGCAGTTCAATAAGAACAGAGTTTTGCTGAGAAATCATTGTGCTCATTGAATGCACACACTAGCAGATTAATGGACAGCAAAGCCATACTTAGTTGTAGAATGAATGGTTTTTCTATTTATGGAATAGACAGAGTCTGGCAAGGGTCCTGTAAAGATATTTTACTATATCCACCTTTTGCTTAATTAGTTGCACTTTCCGTCTTTGTACGTATAAAGGGAAAATTTCCTCAGGAAAGTCTTTATAAAAAAAGCAAAGAGAATCTACCAGTTGGGTAAAAATTGTCTGACCCGAATATGGCTCAAAAAGAGACTTGGGAAGTACAGAAATCTTGATATATTATAACTCAACAATCAATTCAATCAAGGAAAGAGGGCAGAACACAGAGGTAACAACTTTTCTGCATAGAACTTCAATCATAGAGATCCCAAAAGTTCACACAGGGAGACTGCTCATGCCAACTAGAGAGCTAGTTGTTAGCTACCTAGTCCCTCCACAAATATAGGTTTAGGAATGTACCATTATATTTTCAATGAACACTATGTTTAATTTCTTCCACCAGCAACCTCACAAGAGATCTGAATCTCTTTGATCGCACTATAGCTTGTGATGCTACAGGGAAAACTGGAGAAGTGGTTAATGATTATCTAAATGATGTGTACTGTGCATGTAATTGCATACCTTCTATGACATGTATTATCATATGATTTTAGTATGCTTGTTGTTCACATGTATTTGCTTTTGTGCTAGTAAGAGGCTCATACTTATGTATTTGTATATTATCTATGCTTCATATATATTGCCTATAAAGAGATTTGCTCTCCATTTACCTATTCTTTGTTACCTTTTAGTCAGTTATTCTTTATGTTTCCTAAGGTTAATACTACTATTTTGTTTTACTGTTATATATATTTTCTTTTGTTCCCTGAATATGCTGTGGTGCAATGTGTGTATGTGTGTGCGTGCGTGTGTGTGTGTATGTGTGTGTATCTTGTCCATAATTTAGTACCTTGCTCTCTGAAGCAGTCTGTCAAGTGAGACTTTATACTTTACTATGTCTATTACAAGCATTGTGGATGTACTTTTGGAGAGAAAGCATTCTATTTCAGAATGGACTTGACTCAGGCTAGTCCTCTGGTAGTTTAGTTTCAATACTAGAATGAAAAGATACTCATACATCATTCAATAGTCATCAAAAGGAGATTTTATTCAGGCATAGGAGAGAAAGGATATTCCATAAGGCTATCCATCAGGCACCCTGAAAGTTAAGTGAAGCTACCCTGACTGTAAGCTGCCCATCATGTCCTTCCAAGCAAGTCTTTAAGGCAGAATGGAACTCCTTGACTTGTTTTGTACTAAAGTTAGCTGGGTGTGATATAAACAGTCTGAGATTTAGTATTCTCAGTCAATTAAATCTCAGAGATAGTTTTCATACCTATAAAAGATAAAACTGGTCTAACTCTCAAGGAGTCTCTGAATCTACACACTCTGATGTTACCTGGCTTCTGTTTGGTTGAATATTTTTTTAATACTATGATGTATAGTTACAGACATTAGGTATATGACAGATAATTTTTACAAGGGAATGAAGGAGAAAAAATTTCAGACCCCTGAGAAAGAATGTAGTGCTGCCTTGGCATTGCCAAAGATGCTGTATTGACAAATAAGCCCCTCTCATGCTAAGACAAACCTTGCTTCAGGAGATGATGGAATAAAAAATCTGGGCTTTGGCAGTAAATAGGGGAAGGAAAGGGTGTAGACCCTGAATTATTAAGTTAAATTAAACTTCCATGAGGCAGGACTATGTTGCCAAAACCTATTGGGCTCCTTAGACGAGTGTTGTTAATTACTGATTCCTAATCGCCCACCTCTTTTCCTTTCACTATCCTAAAGGGAATGTACCCAATTATTGTCCAAAATTATTTCTCATATTTACTTAATCAGTAACTGTTTACTATGCATTACACACACTAATTTTTTCTTACTGTGATTATTTTTTTTTCTGAGAGGGATTTGTAGGAAGAGAAAATTTCTATCAAATAAAAAAATAGTTTTTTCTCTCTTTTTGTTTAACTATTTCCATTTCTTCATTATTAAATTTCATTCTTAATTTATGGAATAAAACAAGCATGTCCATATCATACTACAATGAAAAGGTGATTTCACAAAAAATTGCAAATCTGTTATGCAGAACTTGCTATTCCTTTCAAATATATAAAACTATCATGTAAATTTTTTCTTCCCTTCTAACCCCCCTAGAGATGGTTACCATTAAGCATAAACAAGTATATATGTACATATGTATATGTGTATATATGTGTGTGTATATATCCACACACATGAGTGTGCACAAGTGCACATATACATATATACATATAAAGATAGATAAAATTATAGATATAAATATAAATATGTATACACATAAATGCACATTCATATATGTGTACGTACACACCAAGATATGCACGTATATGTGTGCCATATGTGTATATGCATGCTAAATTATTCTATATATATTTACATCCATTATTTCTCTAAATAGAAATACTGTCCTTCTTCATATGTCCTTTTGTACTTAATTTGGTATTTACAATAGTGAAAATAAATTATTCATTCAAAGTCATTCTTAAAACAATTTTGCTGTTATTGTATGCATTGTTGCCTCTGTTTTACTCATTTTGCTCTTCATTATTTCATGCAAGTCTTTCCATTTAAAAAAAGTCATTGAGGTCATCATTTCTTCTAGCATAGTATTATTCCATCACAATCTTATACCATAACTTTTTCAGCTATTTCCCATTTGATGGGCATCCTTGCAATTTCCAGTTCTTTGTCACTACTGAGAGAGCTGGTATAATCATTTTAAAACATGTAGGTTATTTTTCTTTTTTATGTAGTTATCTTCAGAAATAGACCAAGTAGTGGTATTGCTAGATCAAAGAGTATAGGTAGTTTAATAATTCTTTGGACATAATTCCAGATTGTTCTCCAAAATATTTGGGTCTCTTAGCTTCACTTATTTTTGTTTTTGAAATAGAGTTAGCCATTGCAATGCTAGCGTATGTACGTTGCTGCAGAAAAATGAAAGGACAATAGTGGGGTAGTGGAGATGGGAGAAAGATTTCAAACTATGGTCTTTTCCAGGTGAATTTTTTTTTTTTTTTTTTGGATAGAGCATACAGCAAGAACAAACAAGAAGTAATTGTTTATATTTACAAATTTCCAGAGCAAAAATAATCAAAAGAATTACACTGGGACCTCTCTCACTAAACAATAAAAGAATCTGAAGTTGAGTGAGTTGGAGGTAGTGTCTAATAGCTACTGGAACTGTGAATAGTCGCTAATTAATAGAGATTATTTAGAGGGGCTATTGTCACAGCTGCTTTTGAAAGGAAAACCCTTTTTCAGAGAGCAGTTTCAGCTCAAACATCATTTCTAAAAAGTCATTCAATCCAGTTTACCCAAATATGACTCTTTTAAAACTGGCCAGACTGTCTCAGGAGGTCTATCTTAAGATATTTAGATAAAGGTGAACATTACCAACACAAATATATCTAGTCCCATCCAGGGCTGAGCACAACTACTTCTTCTGAACTTTCTAATACGGGAAAAATCTTTCTTACCCCAAATGCGAACTCTCCAACCCTCTTACAAGATAAACTAAGGTCAAAAGTTGCATTTGGAGGATGCTAAAATGATTCTACTAGAAAGTAGAGCAAAGTTGGAGGTGCTGAATGATAACTTCCTGCAATTGTCTTCAAGGTGTAGTTCTTAACTAAGCAGAACAAACATACATCAATATATTCTTGCTGAATGGCCACAGGCAGTTTACTTTGTTGTTTTCTAGGAAGGGGAGGATGGTTTCTTAGTAAGGAACCCTTAAACAAAAACATCAACTGAAGAATAAAGGCCAATTCAATCTCACCATCTTTTGTGCTCTTTATTCCCTACTTCAAGGAGATTATTTTGTTCCAGTACTGCAAATTGTCACTCTGCCAACCAAGCAACAGAACTCCTGGGCTTGGTGAAAAGAGAAAGGACAGAGCAATAGGAGCGTGTGTCTATAAACAAATGATTCTAGTGCATGTTATCCATCCTTTTCTTCGTTTACAGAGGGGGTTGGGAAGAAAGAAGAAAAATCATGAGGGCGCAAGAGAAATACACAGTCATCAATAATAAAAGTGAATGTAAGTAGGATGAACTCATTCACACAATGGAAAAGCGTAGAGGTGAATGGATTAGAAAAAAGCATCCAGCAAGTTGCTGCTTACAAGAAGCATGCCAGAACCATAAACATTTACATAAATCAAAAATGTGAAACTGAAGCAAAATTTATGATGCTTCAGGCATATCCATGAAAATTGGTAGGGCAATAGTCATGTTCAAGTTAACAAAGAAACAGTAAACATAGACACAATTTTTTAAAAAAGACAAGAAAGAGAACTGCATAAAGACACAATAGATAAAGAAATTTAACATATATATGTATATATATTGATAATCATTTGATGGCATTTTTGGACTTTAATAAGGGCCAAAGCCTGAAGTAATCAAACAGACTGCCTTGCTTTGCTTTAAAATCCTGCTTCCTATGTCAGCAATTTCAAAGATCTATTTATGACACGATGCTTGCAACCAGAGTGGTAGGACCTGTCCTATCTTCATATTCTGAGACATATGGTATACAGGGTAAAACAAACATCTTGAGATCATAATTTCTAATTGATTGCTGTCTTGTCCCACTGTGTTTATGATTTATACAACTAAGAAACTTCCTATCTATGGTATAGATGAAAACAAAATTATAGAGGCCAAAATTTTGAGTTGAGATTGCTCTAAAGTGGATTTAAACCTTCTCTTTCTTTCATCAGGTAGTCAGAAGTTTTGTTCTGGCTCCATGATCATGTATATGCTAGCTTTCAGGGAATAAACTATATGGATTTACATATCACCTATCCTGTTTGCCTCTAAACCAAACTTTCAAGTCAATAGCATCAAAAGGAATAACATCTAAAATCTGCAAGAAAAAAGAACTGTAATCTATTTCCAAAGAGATATAGAAAGCAAAACTACAATAGCTGATGGTCGCAGTGTGCCCTCTTCAGGCATAAAACTTATATAAAAATAAATAGATGACATAAATATAATTTTAGAAACATTATAAAACATAAAACTTTAGAAATTATTGAATAGAAATAGGAAGAATTCTACATTTGACAAAAGATCATTAAAAATGTGAAATCTTTAATTTTTTGGGGTTATGGATTTAAATGTGAAAAGACTGACATAAAAAATAATAACTACCAGCAGATTGGTAATTGAGTTAGGGTGTCATTTGTTTAAGATTTCAGGATCAAGCCTCATGGTAGATAGTTAAAGTGCAATGATTTGCCTTCAACTCAGAACTAGAAATTGTAAGGGAAAAGATTTTTAGAGTTTGTACCGTTCAATAATTTAAATGTTATTTAAGTAACTCTGAAAGCTGTGGAGATTTCTGCCTAACGAAACTTGGTCCCACTCTTTCAGCATTAAATCAAATTCCTTAGATCTCTTTGCCTGGCCCAAAAGCAGCAGTACAACTTAGAGTCTTAGAATACTCTAACCCTGCATGTTTTAAGCTAAGCTGAGATGACAGGTGTGATTTCAAACTGTTTGTAAAACTTTATATGCATTTCCTAGTATATGCAGCTTGAAATTCCCTGGAGGATGGGAAAAGAGAGGTGGAATGCTTAGGGAAGCTCTTTATCTGATAAGTCTCTTAAATGAAAGAGACTGGGGACTCCAGCTCTTTAAGGAAGTAGAGGAAAAGGTCACTGGAAGCTGGGAATTGTCTCATGTCTATAAAAAGAGGAAATGTGTGAATTTATGGATACTCTTTTCTGGGTCTTCGAAATTAAAATTAAAATGTTGTCATTTATGATTATAAATCCAGATTTGATTTCATTTAAGCCAAAATCTGTACTGAAGGAAATTAGAATGGGATGTGAGAATGATCTTCTTATCAGGAATATTATAGTAAATTACAACCTAGTAGGAAAAGATAATTCCTATTTGACATTAAGAAATTTATTTGTTGTATGACTCTAAGAAAGTCCTATTTACTTCAGTTTACTGTTCTGTAAGGGAATGATCATAAAACTCATCTTGTTGCTGTAAGGATCATGATTGTAAAGCACTTTCTATAGTGCTTGGCATAAGGTAAACACTATCTGAATGTTAACTGTTTTTATTATATCTTTAATTGGATGTAATTGCTTTATACTTGGTAACTTTATGAGATTTTAGATGTGATCAGTATATAATGCCAATGATGATGAATTGAATGGTTTTCTGTGTAAGGCAATTTGGAAGCACATCCAGCTAAATTAAAGTTGCCTGATTGGTAATTAGATGGTTTTGTTTCAAGTTTTAAATACATGAAAATCTTCTATGTAAACCTAAAAAATTTTGGAATCATCTAGTCAAATTCTTATCAACTCTGTGCAAGAGTTTTCTGTGCTATGGAATTCCTACTGAGTAAATGAGAATCCTTGCACGAAATAAGCGTCTGATCTTCAAGTCAGCTTCATCCAAGGAAATATATTTGCATGTGTGTGTGTGTGTGTGTGTGTGTGTGTTAATTTGGAAGTTTGTGAACTACCGCATTTACTATCTATGTGAGATTCCAGAATATAATTATTTTTTCTTAATTTCTAGTGATATATTTAAAGACAAAGGGAAGAAAAGATACTGAGTAAATTTTTAATGAACAGATTTGTTACTATGATAAAGCTAAACTATTTGGTCATGTTCTTCCAAACCTGCTGTGAATTTTCTGAGTTTTATTCCTAGGTTTGTAGTGTCCTTGGACTGGCCTTACATGGGTGCTTTCAAAGAAATAGAGTCTTGAGTAAACAACTAAAAATAAGGAACATCAGAGATCTATGACTACTAATTAATACTACAGCATCTCAATTACTGCGATGAACTGTTAAATGGGAAAGATATTATTATTCGATCTGAATTTATAGCCATTTCATAGTCTAAGAAAGAGTTAAAATTAGTGTTTAAACCTGTTATATGTATAAGATTCAATTCCAGAAATATCTGATTCTCTCAGAATGATGAGTGTAATAGAAAAATGGAAACAAGCTTGTGAAAAGTTGTGAAGTTAAATTCAGGAACCTATTGTTTTTGTTTTATGGGAAAGGACATCAGTACAGCTATGTTAGCGAAGAGTAGTAATTTATGAACTAGCTTGTGTTATCTTAATGGAAAATCTGGTTCTATTTATATGTCATTTAATCTGGAATTAAAACATAAGTAGGAATGTATGTAAACTACTCAAGATTCACCTTAAAGATGTTCCCACTGTTTAAAGCAATTTTGAGAGCAGTGGTCTATGTTTATGTCCCTTTGAACTTGGTTAATAATTGAATAAGTCCTATATATAGACAATGTTTAATGAAATCTGTATTCTCTATCTAAATATTCCAATGTTTTATTGTTTGTTATTAAGCATCTCAAAGTCAAATAATTTGTATAATGTCGAACTTAGGAAGAGAAAAAAAGTCTGCTTAGCATGATTACTAGTTATATCAAGTTGTCATGAATCTCCTATTGTTACTGATGCTGTTTGAAGAGGGGTAGTTGAGAGATTTAGGGACCCCTTGAAGACTAGAGTACAAGAGAAGGTCATCTGGAATGAATTCATAGACTCAAGCATTCTTTATGTAAAGGTGGCAAAGGTTTATTGCAATGTCAGTATGGCAGACAGAGCTCCTTAGGGAACTTGCCTTTCCTAAGGAACTTGCAACTTAACAAGAATGATGCTAAAGCTTATATAGAAAAAGTAGTGGAATATTTGGTAGATATGCTAATTAGGTGACAACGTATAACTTTGGTCAAAGGCATCATCCACTACTGGAAACCAGGGGAAGGAATTCCTCAGGGGTGAATTTTTGGTCTGTTGCATCTGTAGTAAGATAACTTTGAGAGTTGATGTGCATAGCTTGCCCTCTGGATTGAATATGATAACTTTAGGAATCAGTACATGGTAATTCTGTGGTTACAAGATAGTCTGTTTTATAAGAGAATTTCTTCAGAGTTCAGCTTGTTCTTGTAATAGGGAAAGATTGTTTTATTGGAAGTCCACTCATAAGTAATTGGGGAAAAAGGTAGTTTGTCTTACTGGGGCCCATTCATGAGTTATTTCTAGGCATACAGGCCTTGGGCTGGAGAGAAAACTGTCAGATTTCGTATTTTGAAACTAGGGAGAAATGTGATCTTGGAATTGAGGTCCAAGCACCAATGTGATATTATAGTCAATATTTATCTAGGATATGTGATTCTTGAAAGCTGAACCCATTTGAATCTCTGATTATTGGAACTTGTTATTCAAGACCTTATGGGACTGTTACCTGATATTGTTTTGAGTCTGATTCCAGTTATGATCATCAAGGAAAGCTATTGAGCCAATGATCCATGGTATCAGCAATCTTCTGGGGTTTTACATCTATGAATTGCAGGGGGTGTTGTCATGGAAAGGCTGAGAGAATGACTAAGCTGAGGTAAGATTCTCCTGACTCAATTTCTCTAATATGAATATCTTACCAGGTTGACTTTAGGCCTGACCTAATGAAATTGGCTATCTGTATAACTTCTGCTTGGAAGTAACATGAAGTTAGGGAAGCATCATTACTTTAACTGTATAATTATGTCCCTATCCTTCTTTCATAGCAAATTTCTATAATCAAGAAGCTTTGTAAGCACAAGATTAAATCTTTTAAATATTAGATTGATACTGGAATATCTCTGAGTTACTATAGTAAGATGCAAGTATAAGATTTGAATTATTTGACTGAACTCCTTACCCTGGTCAGCCCCCACCCAAGTTTGGAAGTAATTTAAGCTAAAGTACAGAAGACCATTTTGTTTTACTCAAACTTCATTGGAGACACATTCTTTTATCTAGATAATCCAAGACTGAGAGTGATCTGATGTTTTTCCACAAATTTTTTTCCTATATTTGGACTAGGATTAGATAGTACAGGCTTATGCAGATTAGTGAAAGGAATCCCCTGGGTTGAAATTAACTCCCTAACTTGTGAAAGTAAGACACTGATTTCTTGATTTGAAAATCAGTAGATCAAACTATAAAAAGTTAGGAGAATAAAACTGCTGTATTTGTATCAATAATTCAAAGCAGGCCAAAATTCTTTTTTCAAACATCCTGGAAAAGGCTCAGTGAATGAAAGCAGTTCATAGTTTCTTTTCTTTGGATCAGGACAGAGTTCCTGGGCTCATATCATGACTCCTATCACTCACTTCTCCTATCTTTACACTGTTTTTTTAATTATCTTCCGCCTCTCAATTTTTGGACTTTGCCTACTTATTATGCTAAGCGAATTTATGTCTTCTAGACAATCTGCTGTCTGCCTGCAAGTGGTCATGTGACAAGAATACCACCTGGGAAACAATTCTAACCCTAACAATCCAGACTGCTTAACTGCACACATGACTTGGGATTCATACTTTGCTGAGGTTGAGTGGTGGTCTTGGGGAGCAAGGGAGAGTTCAGTTGCTGGGTAAATGAAAAGACTTTTAAAGTTCTAAGTGCTAAAACTCATAGGAATGCACCAGGTTGGCAGATTCCATGGCCCAGACAGACATCTTTAGATTGTCAAAAGGTCAGATGATATTTGGCAAGGCAAATGCTAAAACCAGGAAGTCCCTAAAAAGCCATGTCAGAGCAGATAGCAAGATTTGTTCCACAGTCCTTTTTACCTGAAGGAAAAGTTGGTGATTTCCATTATCTAAGTCATGTGCCCAGTCAAGCAGTCTGGATTGTTTTCTAGGTGGTTTGAGGAAAGAGTTGAGTAAATCAGAAGTCAGTTGGATCTGACAGAGATGAGAATATCTTCTTTTCTCTTATTAATAGTACTTGTGAAATTTATACTGTTGTTTATAGTACGTTTATAGTATATAGTGTTTTGTTTATAATATTGAAAAAAATTAAAATAACACATAGAAGAAACTTAGAAAGCATATAAAGAAAAAGACTAAAGATGGCCATGGAAGACAGCTACAAAACAAGGCACTGGTGGTGGGGGAAAGGTAAAGAGATTGATTTGTAGACTATATTGCAGAGTTAAAGAGAGATCCTTTACATTTCACCATCTGCAAAGTATTGAGTTTTCTAACTTCTTTCTAGTGGTGTCTGGCTAATCTTTGAGCTTCAGCATTGCCTTCAACTTTTAAAAGCAAAGGTACATACTTCACTCAGTGGTGATGTCCCAAGTCATATTATCCAGCTTAGTGAACTGGTCTTTGTGTGTAACATCTTTATTTTTACTTGTTTTCCAGCCATTTTGTTTTCAGTTGTAAATCCATTCATTCATACTTTTGGTGATAAGTTGCACCCAGTAAATCTGTCCTGATTTTGGGCCTTTGATTGCTCTAACCCTAACCCTTTGGTAGCTGCTTCTAATGATGCTTGTTGGTTTCTCTGTCCTGCAGAATGTTTACCACTTACATTTAGATCATAGACTGGGTCCAAGTAGACTTCAATACCTCCTCGTGCTCCATCTCTTCCATTATTTTTGCAGGCACCCTTGACATACACATTGTTAGAATCTGATGAGTGATATCATATATACCAAATTTCAAAGACTCTAGTCTACCAGTCATAGTCACAGCTCCATGGGCTGTGTTTTCAACTTAACTCCAATCTCTAAAAAGCTTGCAGAGAAAAGAAAATGACCCAGATCTTCAGTCTAATTTTAGATTGTTACATGTCAGTATGTGGTGTCCCATATCTTGGTGATAGAGAGGAAGAATATTAAATACCAATTAAGTTTATTTACATTTAAGGTTCACGATAGGTCATTAAGGAAATAAAATTTAAAAGTAGTATCAATTTAGTCCTTCCTCTCTCACTATGTCAGTAAGAATGTTTTTTGTGTTTTATTTCATTGATTTTGTTTATTCTCATAGAATAATTTGTTTTGAAGAGTTATTTTCACATTAGAGTGTCATGTGACAAATGTCTTAGTCATATGCTAATTTTAGTTCTTTTTTTCATATTAAAGTTTAATGCAAAAAATATACACTAGACAATAGACAAGAGATCTGGAGACTTTGTACTTTGGCATTTGGATTAAATATTTCTAAAAGTTCAGTACATTATGGTTATTGCAAAGACTAGATCTTGGGAGCAGTGGATGAAGAGCAAGAGGGAGAAAAAAATATAATTCCAAAAAATGTTACAATAAAAGAAAACATATAGTGACAGGAATATGAGCATTTGAATAGACTGCTTTAGGTTTCAAATTACCAAAGAAAAAATCAGCAGACTGCTTATGATATATTGTATGCAGCTGTTTCAAAATTTTATTATTTTCTATATCCCACTTCATGTCACTGCTATCATTTAAATCACCAGAAGATTAACTTTTCCATATGAGGAAGAATTATTCACACTATATCTGTGTAGTTTTTAGGTTAACTAGACTTTAACATCTAAAACAAGTTTTGTTTTTTTTTTGAATCATTATATTTTAGAGAAAAGATCAGCAAGTTTTGACACTCATGTGTCAAATATAACACCTGTTTTGCATGGCTAGTGAACTAAAAATGATTTTTACATTATGAAATAAATTTCATTATGTTGCAAATATTAGAAAGATTTTAATGCTGGGGGAAGAGGGGGGCATGCAAAAATTGTCTCCTAGTCTCATTTGGCAAACATTGTTGGTTGAGCCTTGTTTGAGAATATAAAAAGATCAGCTGCTTCAGGGTCTAGAGGTCTGGGGTGCTATACTGGAAAAAGAAACTGAAGGAATTACAATAGAAAATGAGGAAACAAAACTGTCATTGTTGTCAGATGATATGATGGTGTACTTAGAGAATCCTAGAGAATCAAGAGAATCAACTAAAAAACTGCTTGAAGTAATTCACTTTTGCAAAGTTGCAGAAAATGAAATAAACCCACATAAATCATCAGCACTTCTACATATTACTAACACAATCCAACAGTAAGAGAGAAAGAGAAATTCAATTTAAAATTCCTGTAGACAATATAAGATATTTGAGAGTCTGTCAAGACAAATCTAGGAATAATATGCACACAACTATGAAAACGTTACATAAAGTCATATCTAAACATTTTGAAAAGTGTAAACATGAGCAAATATCCTCAGGGGTAAGCATAATAAAAATGACAATTCTATCTAATTAATTTACTCTTTCAGTGACATACCTAACAAACTACCAAAAATTGTTTTACAGAGCTAGAGAAAAGAACAAAATTGAACAGAAATAAAAAAAGATCAAAAATTTAAAATGAATTAATTTTTGAAAGATTTAAAGAAAAGTGGACTGTAACTGATCTAAAATTATATTTCAAAATAGCAGTCATCAAAGCTATTGGTACTAGAAATTATTTGCTTAACTCCTCTTAGGTGACAAATATGGTGCTTGATTGTGCCTTCCTTCTTTTTTTCTTTATTTATATCACTTCTCAGTGTCTATTTTTTTCGTTTATTTCAATACATAAAATTTCCATTGTGTTATAAGCAAGAGAACTACAACTCAGATTTCTACCCAAATTACCTTAGTACATAGTGAATGACACTTGGTTCTGTCAAAACTTTATTAATTTCAATCAGTCTGATGAATAACCTGTGTAAACAATTGGATGGTCTTTGGGTAACAAACTTTGAACTCTTCCACCTTGACAGCATCTTCTAGAGTTTGTCCTATAAGAAGTTCCAATGGGAAAGCATTCCAGAAGGTCATTTGTGGAGGTTGATATTTCATATAAAATATCTCCTTGAAATGAAACCATTTCCAGAAATGAAGGTTGAAAATCAGGACAAAACAGGAAAGTAAACAGTCTATGATCTACTGACACTTCTCAGGAAAGATTATCCTTCTCTGCCTCTGTCATACTTAACTTCTCCCAATACAGAAGGTCCATACTGAAAGAGCAGAGCAATCTAATTATGGAGACTGCTGCTTCCTTTCCAGGGGTCAAGGCCAGATGGACTGGAAGGGGTTGAAGAGCCCTAGCACCAGGCTCTGACTTGTCAGAGATCTAAAGGTCAGAATAGCATACATATTATCTAATTTCATTGGCTTAATCATAGAGTTTCGAATGAAACATGAACTTCCTATATGTTTTTTTTTTTTTTGATTGGGAGATATTGTCCTCTGCTCTCACTCTACCAAAGTGAATGTTTTTCACTGAACTATTTTCTTAGCTGTTCCTTATTATTAATTCAGTTTTCTATCACTTCTGATACTTTTGAACTTCTTAGCTTTACATGTAAATTTTGATATTTTTTCTACAATTATTCATCATCCATTTGACTTGTTGACCTGCAGCATGTTTTTTTCTCTCCTTCCATCTCTCTTTCAAATATTTTTCAGGTAGCATTTCATTTTATACACTAAACTGTTAATATATCCTTAACCATGAGAAAGCCAGTTTCACATCCTTTGTCATATAACTCTTTCTATCTATAGCTATCTATCTGTCTATCTATCTATCCATCTATATATTCTTTTGCACTTCTAAGGAAAATGAAATATAGTTGCATATGGAAATTGGGGCATTGATCATTATATGCCAGAACCATCTGGTGTTGATTGAATTTACTTCACATCTTTCCTTTTTTCTTGTGTTTTCTATCTGTTTGTGTCATTATCTATTAAGCAATCCATCATAGGTTATATTTCGTTCTTACTAGCACTTTACAGATTGCTAGTGATGAATAAAGATCAGTCTTCACCCAGCATAGTGGTGATGCTAAGAGAAAACCTGAATGTATTTTATGTGATCAGTCATTATGGAGTGAGGTAGAGCTATTTGTCTAAGGAAAAACTGGTCATAGGTTCATATATTTAGAACTAGAAGGGCCCTTCAAGGTCATTGAGTCCTACCACCTCATTTTATTAATGTTTAAACAGAGGCTTAGAAAGGTTAAATGACTCATCTAAGGTTGATTAGGTAGCCCATAGAACTATTATTAGAGCCCATAACTTCTGACTCAAAACTACATACTCTTCCTTATACTGTATTTCCTCCCATAAAACTCTCAAAGGTGGTGTGACTTGAGGTCATCAGTTATAGATGAGAAATGAGTTGTATGTAACTATGGTGACTCTGCTATTGTGCTCCTTTAATTAATTCTTCATACCAATATGAGAAATCTAGCAAAACTCTGTGGAAATGTTTCTTTTTTCTATTGTCTGCTGTGATTCTGTGAGGGAGATTCAGGAATGCAGAGTTAAATGTTAGTTGTTAGCTGTCCTGAAAAAAAGAATACATATGACACACTTGTGTGCTTAATCTGCATTATTAATATTTTTCCATTTTCTTCAGTCAAAGCAATATAAATAAGTAATATATTAAGATTTGATTCATAGAATTTTTGATTTCTGAGTTGTAAATGATCACACTGAACATACAACAGTAAGCTCTCATCATCTGGTAAGAGTTATCTTCAATAGATTCCTGGGGTGATTACAAATCAAATAACAGATTTTGGGGAGTTGAAATGAACCAAGCATATAGTAAGCATCAAAGTCAGTTGTTTTATTTTAAGTTGGAATATTTTTTGTTTAAATTTGGTAAAAATTTGGGTATAGTGAATATGAAGAAGTGAGTGAATGAGGGTCTTCAGATGTTTTACTCATATCTAAGACTTTCAAAAATCCAGAAAGGAGAACCAAGTTCTTTGAGCTATACTTATTAAGGAAGCAAATTTCATATGATTTTTTTATTTATCCTATTTCTTAATATAAATGCATGAATTACAGTCTTTGTATAATATTCAAATGGTTAGGAAAGTCTTGCTTCTATTCACAAAATTAAAATCCTCTCCATTAAAAAAAAAAACACTTCTTAAATGTGTTATAGAAATGGCCCTTGGAAGTCTCAGTTATTCAATAAGTGAATGTTTCTTTCCAGTTAATCTTTTGTTCTGACATCTTTCCTTCTAATCTCTGTCTATATTGTTTCACTTGTCTCATTCGCCAAGGGCTCTACACTCTTACTGTTCCCCCCTAAAATGACAATATCAAATCCCTTCTCTCAGTCCAGCCCTTCCCAATAACAATATTCATGAAAGTCCTCATCGCCAGTTATGTTACTTATGGTCAGGAACCTGCTCCATGAAGTAATTTGACTGAATAAAGGATTTAAGTGTTACCTTCTAAAAACAGGGATTCTTAACCTTGTACCTCTCAACGTATATCTTAAATATGTTGATATCAGTTGATATCAACATTTCAATATAACTGGTTTTCTTTGCAATTCCATATATTTTACATATATTATAATGTTTAAAATATTATATTTAGAGTTTAAAAAGATATTCTGTCAAAGGGTGTATAGGTTTCAATAGGCTGTCAATGGAGTCCATGAAACAAATCAACACACAAAAAAGTTAGGAACCTCTACTTTAAAATATTATATACACATATATATATATATATATATATATATACACACACACACACACACACACACATATATATACATATGCATGTGTCTGTATGTGTGTGTATATGTGTGTATGAATGTATGTATACATTTTGCCTTTGAAGAACATACTTAATATCTTAAGCATTGAAGAGTTTTGGAACTTTTAAGTTCCAGTGTAAATCATTAGGTTGATCTTTGAAGCCAAGGAACCTTTCAGTGGCTCTCTTCAGAGAAAATTATCTGTTTACAATTTTGTCTCTCCTTAGGGTTGACCATATCCACTAGGCTTCATTTTATAAGCATTTTCTGAGTGAAAATACCCTCAATATCTCCCACAAAATAAACATGTCCTAATTTTTCCTATCTATATGTTAAAATGCAGCCTGGATTTCTTTCCTATTTCTTTCTTTTTGTTTTGTTTTGTTTTGTTTTTAAAGACAGAAAAACATCAGTCTGTGCTGAATTTCCCATGAAGGTTATTTGTTCATATATATTATACCCCTACCAGACCATATGCCCTGTGAAGGCAAGAAGAGTATTGTATCTCATCTTTGTACTCCTACTATTTAGTACAGGGTACTGCCCATAGTAGAATTTTGGAAAGAATTTATTGAACAAAAGTCTACTATAGATGGCAGATGCCATGGGCTTTTTGTGTCTGGATATTCAAGCTAGGCACAGGTCTATCTCTTGTCTATAATTTTAGCTCTAGACTCACATTCAATTTTGTTCTTCCAGGGTATAAATTTATTCTTAACAATCCTTGAAGTGCCTGGGGACTAATGAAAATAGAAGAACCCAATTCATCTGATGAATATCTTTCTGCAGAGAGTAGACTGGAGACAAGTAATAGCTCATTGCACAGTTTTACTCAGTGGCTTTGCCCTGATTTTAAACTTATACCAAAGTTTCTGCAAAAACTTAATGAAGTATTATGTTGTATTTTATGCTCTCTGTACTTTGATGTTATCCCAGAGCACAGTGGTTTCATTTTATTTTACTTTAATACTACATCACTTTCTCTAATTCTCAGTCTTAGTACAATAGGCCCATGGCACTCATGACATACCTTTCATATACTTTTATGATTTCTAATCCCAAACAAACTGAAATGTGGTAAAGATATTTAATTTCAATGAAATGTGAGCAAGTCTAGGATACTGAGAATGATGCTAATATGTTTCTGTTTACTCAGATGGAATGCAATCATTTTACATTCTTTGAAATAAGATTTTCCTAATTGCATCTGGAGAAAGAGGCCTCTGAAGTTTGCATCTCATTCTGTATAACATTAAAAAACAGAAAGAGACCTCTCAACATTGTGATTATTTCCATTCACTTGCTGCTACACACTTTCGGTTTTAAAACCATCAGCCATGGGGGAAAAATAAATTGCAACATGTTCTGCTATATTTTGACTCTGTACAACTATTAAACAGGCAATTATGGAACAAGTATAATTTGCTATATAAAAGCTTCTGTAAGTGTTCCTTATAATTCATCAAAAGTCTTATTTTTCATGACCATGAGGCTAATCATTTCTAATACTGTTGTTAATTTCCACTTCAAATCTGTTAAATTATGTAGCAAAGTAAATGTTATGCTTGTTCTTTCTGCATTTGTTTTAGTGGCTAAGTTAAATCATGTAATTAGATATGATTTCTTCATATTTTGTATTTCAACTTGTATTTTATCACTTAGAAAAATAAAAAGCTATTCCTAAGCAAAGCAGCTTTGCCTAGTGATTCATATTGTGTCATCTCGACTATCAGCTTTTTCGTAAGTAAAAAGTGGTTAGCAATAGTGACTGCTTACCCTAAAACAGAATTCAAAACCTACCATCTTAACTCTTTTCAAAGAATGGAGAAAGTTTCAATTAAAAGAAATATTAGAAAGACTAAAAGATTGGAGATTGGAGAAAGAAAAAAGTTTCTTGGACAGCTATTTAAGATTCATTTATAACAGTATTAAAGTGTAAGACTGAATAGTTTCTGATTCTGTGTATTTTAACCATGTTGCTTTTAGTTTACTCACCAGAAACTTCCAATACTGAACTTTTGTTTGTAGTCAGAATTATTTAGGAGAGCCTAAAATCTCCTTTCTTTCATATTCCTGTCTTAATTTGCTTCCTCATAGAGAGACATATGTATATGCATATCAACTACTAATATTTAAAATAATGGAGGAGTGGGAAATGATGAGAAGAAATCAAGATAGCTAGCCTAGTAGTAGTAGTAGTAGTAGTAGCAGCAGCATTTATATAGTAACTTGAGTTCTGCTGAGTGCTCTATAATTATCTTATCTTATCACAACAATTGGGGAAGAAGGTGCTTTTATTATCCTCATGTTAAAGATGAGGAAACTGGAGCATGCAGACATTAAGTGATTGGCTCAGGATCACACAGCTAGTAAGTGTCTGAGGCTGTATTTATACTAAGATCTTCCTAACCATGTCCAGCACTCTACTCAGTACACCATTCAACTGTGTCCAAATTCCTGGCAACTGAGAATATCTCACATTGAAACCTCCAAAAACAAAATAAAGAAGTATGTTCCACATTTCTTTAGCATAATCCATGAATGTTGTCCTAGGATAATCTAGTCTACCACTGCAAATTGACCTCCAAGATTCCAAAGAATACCTAAGGAAAGACAGAAGAGTTAAAACTAATAATTGATAAATTATAATAATATGTGCTATAGTATGTATTATATAACAGATTTGGAGAGGACCATTTCAACTGAATGATGAAGTTGAGAATCACATTGCAGAGGATGTAGAAGTTAAAGAAAAAAATGGAAGAGGGGAGGGCTTTGGGGAGATAGATTCTGAGTTCAGTTTTGGACATGTTGAGCTCAATATATTTATAGGAAAGCTAGTTCATGATGTGCAATATGTAACTGGAAAAGTGAAACTGGAAGTCAGGATAAGTAGATTTGAGTATCATCAACATAGAAATGATGATTGAATCTAAGGGAGTTGATGAAGTCACCAAATGAAAAAGCATAAAGGGAGAAAAGAGAAGAGGAGAGGGGAAGGGAGGGAAGGGGAGGAGATAGGAGAGGGGAGGGGAGAGGAGAGGGGAAGGGAGAATAGATGATGACCAAGACATCCAGGACATCCAGAGTTAGTCATTGTCACTTCAATGATAAGCCAGCAAAAATATACCAAGCAGTGTTCAGATATATAGAAGGAGAACTGAAAAAGAGTAGTGTTTGAAAAAATCTAGAAAGAAGAGAACATCAAGGAGAAGAAGGTGATCAACTGTGTTAAAGTCTACATAGAAGTTGTGAAGCATGAGATTTGAGAAAAGATCCTTAGATTTGGCCATTAGGAGATTGCTAATAATTTTGAAGAGGTCAGTTTGGTGGAATGCAAAGGTTAGAATTCATAGAAAATTAAGAAGAAAGGAAAAGACAGGAAATTACTTATTGTAGGTGGTCTTCTAAATGAGTCTAGTCATGCTCTGACACATCAATACTACTAAGCCTTGGACCTTGATGAATATTCATATTCATATGCTGTTTGGAAGGTCAGATATAAATCCAATTCTAGTGCTCCTAATAAGACATCTGGTTGTGTGTAAATGAGCTACAAATTAGTCATCGGTTCAGTGAAGAGTCTTTTTAGACCTAACCTGATCACTTAGTGACACACAGACAGCTGGAATCAAGGTCCAGTGCAGACTAAGGAGAATTGTAATTTCAAATGTCACAATGCTTCTTGCCCATCTGTGAAGTCACATTTAACAGAAATTATTTGCTCTGAAAAGAAGTCTAAATGATCTGCTGGGTTCAGACGGAGCAACTTTTGGAAAACAGGAGAGAGACACATCTCCTTAAACATAAGAAAAGGAAGAACAAAAAATGAAGTTTCAGATTTGCCTTCACAGCACTCCTAAGAACACCCTAGGTTCATGAGTCATATTTTTAGAGGTAGAAGGGATCACAGAGATTATCTGGTATAGCATTTTAATTTTACAGATAAGGAAAGTGAAGCCCCCAAAGTGACTTTACTGAGGTCCCACCTGTACTCGGTGTACTTCACTGCCTTCAGAGGGAGTCATAGTTGATGGAGATAGGAAATTAACTCAATCACCTCTTCCTGATGAAATTCTTTGAAGATGATTTCCAGATCAATACGGTCAGACCTTGGCTCTCTCCTGAGCTCTAGAGCTGCATAGGAAAGGGAGAGAGTGGCAAATCATAGAAATTGTTTAGAATATTTTCTTGTGCATTCCCTGCTGGAAAATTGGATCACATAGAAATCAACAGAGAAATTTATAGCTCCAAGAAAGTGAATAAATAAAGCTGTGTTTAGAATTGTCCACCCTTGGAGAGCAAACTAAAACTTTTTAGAATATATCATTAAATTTGTGTTATGTAGATTAATTTTTCAGATGTCAATTTTATAAAACTGTAGAATGGAATTCTTATTTAATTTCAAAGAAGTAAAAAAGCTGGTGCTAAAATTAATGTCTTTTAATCCAAATATCTGTTAAAATGTTTTAGATGCTTCTCTAACTACAAAGATCTGTGATTTCTTTTGTCAATGTCAGTGCTTCTGCAGTAGAATTGAATAAGCAACTCAGTCAGTGTCTTAATAGAGAGTTTCATGCGTATGTAGGAATTAGAGATGATAAGTCCTTCTATCCAAACCCCTTATTTTACAGATGAAGAAAGCTGAGATGTAGACAGGTTATGATGTGCCCAAATGTCATGGTTAATTTGCAGAGACATGATTGGAATCAAGTTCCTCTAACTATTTATTAATTTTTAAAGAGTTTCATTCATAGTAGAAAGCTCCATTATTTCTATTTTCATGAAGTGATTTATACATTAACATCTAAAATAATATCTCCTCATGGAAATACAATGTTCAATACAATCCTTTAAGATATCTTCCTCAGATCTCTTAATTCAGTAATCTTCAGGAGAAATACTTTAAGTATTAAAGTACCCTCCTTAAAAGCTTTGTTATATTACTTGATGGAATGATTCAGTTACTTTTTTGTCCATCATTTGAATTATACTGCATAAAAGCAGCATTTCCGTGCTGCCCCTTCCAGAGTGATTTATCTATTTATTCTATCTTTTCTATTAAAGGGATCACCCCCCTGACTACGTTTTAAAGAGGCCTATTCACTGAATGGGCATTATCTCACTTTAAGTGAGCACCTGAAAAGGCCTTAGCCTAAAAGGCCAAGGTCTTGTGTTGCCACCTGGGCCATCTCCAGTCATCGTGATGAATGCCTGGTTACTGCACCCAGATGACTCAGGAGGAGAAGTGAGGCTGGTGATCTTGCATAGCCCTCCCTCATTCAAAACAAAGTCACATGCAAGTCATGTCATCTTTTCTCTGATATTATTTCTTGAAAATGAAAGATTAACACAACTACTACTACTACTAAGTCTATGAAGCAAAGATACCAAAGAAGAAGGAAAAGGACCTATATGTACAAAAATACCCATAATAGCTAATTTTGTGATGACAAAAAATTGGAAATTAAGGTGATGTACATCAAATGGGAAATGACTGAAAAAGTTGTGGTATATGATTGTAGGGGAATGCTATTGTGCTATAAAAATGAGAAGCGGGATGCTTTCAGAAAAACCTGGGAAGACTTAGATCAACTGAAGAAAAGTAAAAGGAACAGAACCAGAACAGTTTACACAGAAACAGTGATATCATATTATGATTAACTGTGAATTACTTAGTTGTTTTCAGCAATATAATGATATAAGAATATTCTGAAGGACATATTATGAAAAATATCATTTGCCTCAAAGAAATAAATAACAGAATCTGAGTGCATATTGAAAAGAGTTTTTTACTTTATTATTATTTTATATATTGTTTGGTCTGTATTTTCTTTTCCAACATGACTAACATGGAAATGTTTTTCATGACCACACATGTATAATCTATATCAAATTTCTTGCCTTCTCAAGGAGAAAGAAATGCGAGTGTTTAGGAAAAGAATTTAAAACTCCAATTTTAAAGAAACAGAATGTCAATTTTTTTTGTTCATATGTAACTGAGAAAAATAAAAATTAAATGTAAACAATGTAAGTGTAAAAAAACATTTTAGCTACAAATGGGAGGATAGATTTCGGACAGTAATAAGCAGAGATGGATAATTAAGTGAGATTTTATAGGAGAGAAATGTGGTTTTTTTATAAACAGCAGGAAATCAGTCAATAAATAAGGAGAGGTAGAAGAAGAGGAAGAGAGTGGAAATGGTAGAATAGATAAGTTTGGATGATATGGGATCACTTACGCATGTAGAGGAGTTTGCCCTTGCAAAGAGAAAGGACACCTCATTGTGAGATAGGTGCAAATGAGGAGATGGGGCAGAAAGCATCTGGGTGACATGAGTCAAAGAGGGAAAAGGGGAAATCCTAGTGAATGATGCCAATTGGTTTTTCAATTCATCTCAGAGGGTAGGGTCAGTGGGAGTCATGGAAGGTTTGAGGAGGAATGGAAAAACATTTAGAAGGGAAATCAGTCAGATAATGGGTCAACTAGGATGGTGTAATAAGATTTCCTTGCAGTAGTCAGGGTCTAGTCAAGTTGTGTAAGGTCAATACGTGTTGGATCCAGTCAGCATGGTTTCATTATTTTCTTCAGCTTCATTCAACAACATATGTATAGGAGAAAAAGCAGTTGAAAAAGGGAATGATCCAAGACTGAGGTTTGTCAGAGCAAGAGAAGAGGACAGTGTTGAGTTTTATTGGTTCATTGAGGGATCAAGATGGGGAAGAAATGAGAGTGTGGTCAGTGCAGGAATGATGATCAGGTAAAGAACTGAGAAGCTGATGAATTATGATGAATGATCTATAGTCTAGATGAACAATAGGGTTTGGGTTGACAAGGTAGAGGTAGTGATTAAATGATAAAAAGGAGCAGAACAGGTAACTAAGGAGAGAAATACAGTGAGCCAAGAGTTGAAATTCATTTACGAAAGAAAGGAAGTGTCTTGGAGCTTGATAGTCAAAAGTTACTAGTATTTTGATTGGGTGATATATGTGGATTGAATGAAGCTCAAAGGAGGAGTGGTTACGAAGCGATTTTGGCAGAGGAACCTGGAAGTGGCAATGAGCAGCAAGGAGTATTCCAGCTCCTCACTTTCACCAGTGAGTTTTGGAGGAAATAAACATTATGCCAATATTTGATATTCCATAGGTTCAGGAAAACATCTTTCTTTAAAAAAAAAAAAACCCTTTTCTGGGCACTGGCTCTTTTATGAATTTGTTATCAAATATACACAAAAATATATTTCTAGCCTGTTTATTTTACTTAGCTCTTTGACAAATGTAGTTTGTATTGTTTTCAAGATGAATTGTATATTCTTGTCTCTATCTGCATTTACAATCTCTTTAGGTTCATTTATTTTTCTGTTTTGCTCTCTGAAACACCTACCAATTCATTATCATTTTCATATTCCAATAGCATTTTGTTTTCTTCCTTTTCCAGACCATTAATCAAATGCTAAAGAAGATTACAACTTCAATCAGCCCCACACAGGTTCTATCTTTGACAATCTCTCCAGTTCATATGCTAGAACATATCATTAACTTTTGTTTATGGATTTTGAGCCCGTTTTCAATTCACAAAATTGTTTTCCTCCAAACCAATTTGAGGCAATTTTTAAAACATTATTTTATGATTTCAAAGCAAATGTCTCTTACATCTAAATAATTTCACACATAGGAAATAGATTCATTTACATACACACTTAAAGCTATAGTCATATACATACGCATAGCATTTGATTCAGTTCAAGAAAATGACATATACACACACACAAACACATATATTATTGTATGTATGATAAATTGAGATAGCAGATGTACATTGTAAACCCACATTTTCTTACCCTGCTACTGCTCCACCTTCCAAATCAGATCACTAGACACAAGTCCAGGAGAAACAGAATTGGTCAACTATGTACTCCCTGGGGCCATGAGTCTTCATCTCTACCCTGGCCATTTTCTATCCTAGTACACACCACTTTCTACTGCTAATGACTTGCTTTGAGAACTGTACTCAAGTCAACTCTACCATTGGTTTGGGAAAATAGAGTGTAAATGGAAGGCCCTATTATGCCACTCACCATCATAGTACTTACCAATCCAACACTAATAGGCATCACCACCCAGGTATTAGAGTATTAGCACTTGGTATTTAGCAAAACTAAAGTCTTTTTCATCCATTCAGTCCATAGAGTCATTTATTGTAAATAATGTTTTATATCGAAGGGTATAGAGGGTGATCAGGAGGAGCCCTTAATCAATTTGACTATTCCATAAATCAGTTTGATGAGACTACTTAATATGTACTTTGTTGGAACAATACTTCTCATGCAGAAAGACAAAGTTCCTACTTCTTGTTGAGAAGACAAAGGAAACTCCTCTGATTGGTTCCTGGGAACTGTGGCTGCCACCAAGAAACTTGGTCAAAGGCAAATTGAAAGTATTTCTTCACAATCTCCCAAAGTATCTTTTCCTCATAAAGAGGGGAGGAGAGGGAAAGAATTCTTATATACTGTTTGAGTATTTTGTTTCTGTAGTTTTTCATGCACTTCTGTAAATCCTTTCTATCCTCCATGATGAGTTAAATTAAGGCTGTCTCATCCTCTGATACCTATATTGCACTTTGAATATCAATGTGATAGTTGGGAAGACTTTTACTCACATTTAGGGAAATGTAGACATGCCCTGAGATGATGGAAGTGACTCGACCACAGTAATGACAACAAATAATAGCATGCCATTCCTAAACTTAATTTCAAAGATTTCAGAAGGTAACAATCCAAAAAGAGATGCTTATTTTATAAGCTTCAACATTCTTCTACACTCCTGGTATATCTGACCAAGAAACAAGAACAAATGTCTACTTCCATAAAAGCTGCACTTCCAACAAAGGTCCGCACTAATTTTATACCATAAATTGAGGGAAACATTAAAGTGATCAGGGCCCCCTCCCCCTGTCCTTGTATGTACCTACTTTCAAGTTTTGAGTTTACTTAGTTACCTCACTTTTGACCAATGAAATCATAAATTCACAGTGGCAACAGCAAAATTAGTGCCATACAAAGCACAAAATTTTTTTCTAACTTCTTTAAATACCTTTGCTTATTTAAATGTAATCAAATACAGCATCACTTTATTTAATTTTTATTAATACATTTTTCAAAAGGTCTCAATAACATTTTAAGTGTGCTTTTTTCTTCAACAGTCGTCTTTATCATGAGTAGCATTTTCATGCTTTATAATATTTTAAGTAAAGTTGTTATATGGATAATTAAACATGTAATTTAGGTCAAAGCTCTGGCACTTTAGAGCTTTATGTTAAAATTATCACATGTGGAATTGTTCTTCATAATAACAAAATATTTCAAGTAATTTCTATTTTCTAATTGTGTAGTCTCCCTTTTAAATTGATGCTATTTTCTACAAATATCAAAATTAATTTCATTATCTTTCCTTCTCTTTGCCCTGTTTTACATCAGTGACTGATCTGTAGTTTATTGTCATAAATTTGCTTGGGTGCATTGAGAGACAAAATGATGTCTAGAGTCATATAGCTAGCATACGTTAGAGGCTGAATTTCAATCCAGGACTAAGTTGATAAAATTATATCAGAGGTATTATCAGGTTTGTTTAATGACACAGACAAGACATTATCAAAGAATGTCTATTTACCTTTTTCTTTTTTTTTTTTGAAGATTGGGTATCTCTAGAATATTCAGGGACAAGTATAAAAGCTGCACACAGTACTGATCCCAGTACTGATCAGCACAGAAGCTTTATGCTCTGTTTTCCAATCTTGTCAGGTATACCTTAGGCAGCCTGGTAGTCTCTTAATCCAGAAGGTTCACCATATCTGTGTTACATTTAGTTCATATACTCTATTAGCTTTAGCTTTATTGTAGTTCAAAATTCCTAAAATCAAACCATCTAACTGTCTCAACCTTTCTCAGTAGTAGAAATTATTGGTATGCACAGCCATGCCAGTTGTTTTATTTCTTTAAAAAACATTTTGAAATCCTGGGTTCAAATGAGGTATTTTTAAAGTTGTTTCTTAAGCATGACTCTTCTTCTTACTGGAAAATTATGGCTTGCTACGCGTCCACATGAGGGGCAGAATTGACATAGCACACAGATTGTCTTTTTTTCATTTCTATTTTAGGAGAGGCTGTAATTTCAGATTGCCATCAGGGAAAACTTAATGGAGAGACAGAAAGAGAGAAAACAAACATGGAACTTAGAGCTGGTACTTTAAAAGATTTCTGATTCCTAGCTTAACTCCCTACAGACTTTGGGGAATTTTCCCTCAGATAAGATTAGTGACTCTTGTTTGAGATGAGGGATCTTGTTCCCAGTGGGAGAACTCAATTGCTTTGAGTAATGTCTGGCATAGTCTAATCTGAATAATTTCTCTGATTTCTGTTTACTATCTGTTCGGATAAATGGGCTATTTTATATTTACTATTTCTAATACCCTTTTTTTTAACTAACATCTGGTAAAAAAGGAGTCAAGACTTCACATATACCTTTTTCTCTTTCAGGGACAAAAAAACAAGCTTGAACATATATGTATATATGTGTAGATTATGTATATACATACACACAAATATGCAAGCACCTGTATATAGAATACATAAACCTATATATACACATATGCATATGTAAATAGATTTGTAGGTATATGCACATATGTAAATGTACAGAGATAATTTCTCCTAGACTGGCCATATTTAGCTTGAAAAGGAAGGAAATTTTAGGAAACGTTTTGGAAGAATAAAATAAACACATAGGGAGGAATAAACACCTAGGAGAAATACAGTGTAGGATTGTCTTGCTATGGTAATGCCCAGTAGAAGTCTGATAACATTATTAGAGTGTACCCATTTTGCATAATTGTGTGTCTTCCTCCCTGTCCCATCAGGAGCCCATGAGTAGTAATGGAGGAAGGGGCAAATAGCAATATAGGGGTAAAATATAGCAAAAAAAATGTATGAGCAGTGATATGAGAAGGGGTTCAGGTAAGGGAGCCAAGAACAGAGAAAAGTGTACTTTCCAAATAACCTGTAGGGTAGAGGAAAAATTAAAAACAGAGAAAGACTAATTTTTTGAGAAAATATTGAAGGATGCATAGTTATTAGAGGCCTTGATAAGAACAAAAGAGTAGTTTTGGGAGAGGTGAGCCATTGAAAGAGATGACCTGATAGTAGGTTGCTAAGATAGAGCAATGACAAAGTTTTTAATTGAGGAAGTCAAACACTTCTGAATGATAAGACCTAATATGTGATGATCTCTATATCTGTGGATGAAGTCGTGTGAGGAAATGAGTAAAGATGATTTAACGAGACTGTGACATTAGGGTTAGCCAGGTTTTAATGAGGGGATGAGAGAGAGATGTTTATAATAATAGTAAGTTGTTTTAAATAACAGAAAAGAAATTTTTAGAGATCACAGTGGAAAGGGTAGGAAGAATTAAAAGTAATATTGTATGTGGGCTAAGGTTGAAGAGGATGATTATGAAAGAATGAGAAAAGCTGTGGTTAATGACAGTTCATTCCAACATGACTTGTAATTAATTTAATACAAACCTAAAGAGAAAAACAGGAAGAAAATTATCGTTAGTCCTAGAGGTAGCTGTGAGTAGCAAGTACATAATGAAATTTATAATCTACAAGGGCTGCTGCAGATCATAACGAGCTTTCCTTTGTACTTGAAGGTCTTCCTTCTTGGATGTTTGCAAAGTTCATTGTTCATCAATAAAATGATTAAAATTACCACAGCATTTCTTAGAATCTAAAGAAAAAGACTTTTAAAAAAATGGAGGCAATCTGGATTATATCACTTAGTGGTTTGTTCTCTATATTTAGAAGTTTTGGAGATAATTTAACTTTTCCTGAGTTAGACCATTCACTTTTGTTTTGTTTTAATTTTTTAAATATTCATGTTGGAGGGTTTTGTTTTGTGTTTTTTTTTTTTTTTGGAAACCTATAAGCCATAAGTTGTCTTTGTAATCCAGTCTTCAAGGGTTAACATTCTTTTAAATTTCTTGCCTTGTACATATTGTCTGACACCCTTCCTGCACTTCAATATTTTTTTGTTCTGTTTATTAATTTCTCTTTAACCTCCTTAGAAAGAATTTCCATTGTGCAGTGAACATTATTCTATTGTGTTCAATAAGTTTTTAAATAATACATTGAGAGAAGGAACAAGACTTTTATTTAGCCTTTTACCTTTGATTAATTTAATTTCTTCAATGAATTCAATTTCTCTTTTGAATAATTTTAAGTTTTTTTTGGTTCTATGCTTTTTGGAATGTCACAAAAATACTTTATTTCAATTATTGGGTGCCTTCTTGTTGGCTTGTATATCTGTTAAACATGTATTGTATTATGTTTGATAATTTAATATTCACCCTTCCTATTTTTAGGATCAGCATTGGAAATTTCTATTCTTGTGAACTGGTCTTCTATTGAATTATTTTCTCCTTCATCATTAATACTTTACCTATTTTTCATATTTCCCCACATTCTTTTCTGATTTCCTGACTCTCCCTACTTTGTTAGTTGGTACATCCCCTTTGACTAGGTTATAAATTTTTTTTTTAATTTTTTTTTATTTCTTTTATTTTTTTAATGTTTTACAATCATTTCATTAAAGTTAAGATTTTATCCCCCCTCACCCTTTCCCCACTACCCCCCTCCCTCCCTGTGACAGTATACAATTCTGTATAGGTTCTACATATACTTTCCTATTGAGCACATTTTCACTATATTCATGCTATGTAGTTGAACTAAAATAAATGGAAGAAATCATAGAACAAATCAAAACACAATACACTGAAACCCACACACACACAAACATGATCTGCTACATTCTGTGAATGACTTCCATATTTCTTTCTCTGAGTGTGGAAGGCATTTTGCCTTAGAAGACCAACATTAGGATTTTTTTTTCTCAGTAAGTTCTTGTGTTATTACAAAGTTCCAAGTCTACCAGAAAAAACTCTCACACACTGTCGTTGCTGTGCACAAAGTTCTCCTGGTTCTGCTCCTTTCACTCAGCATCAGGTCATATAAATCCTTCCAGGCCTCCCTGAAGTCTTCTTGTTCGTCATTTCTTATGGCACAATAGTACTCCATTACATTCATATACCATAATTTATTCAGTCATTCCTCAATTGATGGGCATCCCCTTGACTTCCTCTAAATCACTATTGATTAGAGAGATGCAAATCAAAACAACTCTGAGGTACCACATCACACCTGTAAGATTGGCAAACATGACAGAACAAGAAAATGATAAATGTTGGAGAGGATGTGGGAGAGTTGGAACACTAATTCATTGTTGGTGGAGCTGTGAGATCATCCGACCCTTCTGGAGAACGGTTTGGAACTATGCGCAAGAGGCTACAAAAATGTGCATACCCTTTGACCCAGCAATATTGCTACTAGGACTGTATCCCCAAGAGATTATAAACACAGGAAAGGGTCCCACGTGTACAAAAATATTTATAGCAGCACTCTTTGTGGTAGCCAAAGACTGGGTTATAAAATTATCTCAACCTCCTCATAGGGTGTGTGTGTGTGTGTGTGTGTGTGTGTGTGTGTGTGTGTGTGTGTGTGTGTGTAAGAATATAGTGCTAAAGGAAGAAATAGAATGGAGCAAATGATCTCTCACATAAAAGAGGCAAGAAAAATCTCTCTCAATGGAGGAGAAGAGTAGGGAGGTGAGAGGGAAAAAGTAAACCTTACTCTCATCACATTTGACTTAAGGAGGGAAAGTTACTGTAGACATTATAAAATGTTTGGGAGTCTACCCACCAGAACAAACCTGGGGACTATAAGAACACAAAAACAAAGCATTTTTCACACACATAAAGTCAGATCTTAATAATCAGAAAAAAAATCTGTTGCTCATGAGTAGGCCAAGCTAATATAATAAAAATGACAATTGTACCTAAATTAATTTATTTCTTCAGAGCCATATCAATTAATCAACTGAAATTATTTTACAGAGCTAGAAAAAATAACAAAATTCATCTGGATGAACAAAAGGCCCAGAATATCAAAGAAATCAATAGAAAGGAATACTAAGGAAGGTGCTCTTGCCATACCAGATCTTAAAACAGTAATCAAAACCACTTGGTACTGGCTAAGAAAGGGAGTGGTGGATCACTGGAATAGATTAGGTACACAAGACATAGCAGTCAGTGACTATCATAAACTACTTGTGGATAAACCCAAAGACACTACCTTCTGCAAGAAGAACTCACTATTTGGCAAAAACTGCTAAGAAAACTGGAAAATATTACAGTAGAAATTGGCATAGATCAATATCTTACACTGTATACCAAAATAAAGTCCAAATAGGTACAAGATTTGGATATAAAGGTTGATACTACAAGCAAACTGAGGGAACAAGGAATAGTTTATCTGTCATACTTAAGGAGAATGGAAGAATTTATGACCAAAAAAGAGATAGAGAACATTATGAAAAGAAAAATGCATAATTTTGATTACATTAACTTGAAAACTTTTTGTACCAACAAAGCCAATGCAATCAAGATTAGGAGGGAACCAGAAAACTGAGAAGGCATTTCTATAACCATTGATAAAGGTCTCATTTGTAAAATATATAGAGAATTGAGTCAAATTTGCAATACAAGTTATTCCCTAATTGATAAATGGTCAATAGATAGGAATAAGTGGTTTTCAGAGGAAGAGATTAAAGATATTTCTCCTTATATGAAAAAATGCTCAAAATCACTATTGATTAAAGAAATGCCAATCAAAAGCAACTCCTAGGTAACACATCACACCTGTCAGATTGGATAACATGGCACTATAGGAAAATTATAAATGTTGGAGATATGGGAAAATTGGAGCCAGGAGAAAAAAGAGACGAGAGAGAGAGAGAGAGAGAGAGAGAGAGAGAGAGAGAGAGAGAGAGAGAGAGAGAGAGAGAGAGAGCAAATGGTATGCTTCTATTTGACTCCATAATTATTTCTCTGGATGTGCATAGAATTTTCCATCATAAGCTTTTTGAAGTTGTTTTAGAACATTGCATTGCTGAGAAGAAACAAGTCTATCAAAGTCAGTCATTGCACAATGTGGGTGTAACTGTACAATATTCTCATGGTTCTGCTCCCCTCACTCAGCATCAGCTTCATAAAAGTCATTCTAGGCAGCGCTCTTCCTCACCCCAGCACAGTCACTCAGGGTTGAGGTCCAGATTAGCAGCTCAATTCCCCCAGGAGCTTTAGGCTGAGGACTTCAATAATGAATGCTACTGCTGCTGCTGCCAATGCCACTACCACTGCCTGGGGCCAAGGCTAGAGGAGGTCCCTGCTCCCTTTTCATCCAGGTAGAAAAGGTTTCTCAGCAACCTTTGAAGCTGTCTTTGGCATTTGTGAGTTGAGGGATCTGAGAACCGCAGCTGCTCTAGGGATTTTGCCCAGAGGCCTGTTCTGGTCCTGTTCCTGCTAGTGCCCCATGTCCAAGGCTTGCCTGGACTCTGTGGGCTGTGCTGCACCCCATGCTCCATGTGATAGACCTTTCTTGTCTATTTTCCAGGCTGCTTTGGACTGAAAATCTCTTTCACTCTGTCGTTTTGTGACTTCTGCTGCTCTAGAGTTTGTTTAGAGTCATTTTTTACAGGTATTGTATGGGCTATGGAGGAAGCACTAGAGTAGGTGAGTCTTTCTACTCCACCATCTTGGATCTGCCCCTCTCTTTGCTTCTTCTTACTAGTATTTGCCTTTTCCCCCCTGGTTTTTAAGGTGGATGTCTGTTTCTGGAACTCAGGGGGCTTTGTCATATGCCTCGTGCTGGGGACTGGTGGCCTGATTATTGGTTTTCTGTGCCGAAGCTTCAGGTATTGGCCCTTGGATGTTTTAGAGGTCTAGCACTTTACCTGGTGCTGAGCTGGAGGTGGTGGCAGTGGCTGGTGTGTGCCAGGTATTTGCACTTGCCTTCTCTTCCATCCTGGGGCTGGGGATCTCCTGCTGGTTTATTGAGGTGGGGCTTGCTGAGACACTTTCCATTCTTATTGGTCCTTTTCAGTCACAGAAAGAGGGACCTTTCCTGTTAATACCCCTGCCTTCCCAAATTGAAAGACTGCTGTGCTCAATCTTTCTGTTGACTCCACTATTCCAGAATTTTCCCTGGGGCTATGTTCCTGGATATTTCAAGGTCAATAAGGGAGTGTGAGAGTCACTTATGCTTACTCTGCCAACATTACTCTCCTGTTAATTTACATAGATGACTTCCAAACATTCAGCGTGTGGAGTGATAGCCCCAGGAGAAGCTGCTGCCGCCACAGACAGTCTTTTACCTTGGAAGGCTAGGGGGATTAACAAGAAAGTTCTTTCTGTGGCTGAAGAAAACCAGTACAGGATGTGCATGGAGGAACAAGAAGACAGGGGAAAAAAATCCAGCTGCAATCATTTACAAAAACGTGCTGTAATCGTCCCCTAAGGCTTTTAGTATTTTCTTCTTTCTCTATTTCTTTATATGTTTTATATCTGGTTTGACTATTACATTTGTAGAAACTTTCTGATAATATAGACATCACAATGTTTCTGATGTAAACAATGACACCAAAAAGCAAAACTGTCTCTAAAATATACGGCTGGAAGTAACACAGTAAGCAATCCTGCCCCACAAGGGAGTACACTTAGCAAGGAACTTCATAAATCAAAAGCATAGTACTTTCCTATCTTGAAAAATAGCATTTTTAAATTTAAGAATCTGTTGGTGAAGAAATTGAATTTGGCTGTTGTTCCATAATGCAATGTTCAACTGGACTCATCACATGTTTATTAAAGGATTAATTATACACTTGTTGGACTCCCTTTGTTACATCTTCTTCAGTATTCCACTTTTTGATCATTCTACACACCAACAACCCCCTTAAAAAAAAGCTTCATATGATTAAAAATGCATTAGCATTGGTATCACCAGAACTTCACTTAATTCCTGGCTTCAGTCTTTTTTGAACTCTTATAACCGTGGGCACACTTAACTCTTCTGAATGTGTTTAATCATCTGTGAAATGGGGATGACACATAACCTCACAGGATAGTTATGAACAAAGTATCTTGAAAATCGATTCGAATAATATGAATGTGAATTATTATTCTGTCGTTTAACAATTCTATGATCGTATCTGGGAAAGTAAGGGAAAGGAAATAAAACTCCAATCATTCAGTCATCTCTTTGTTAATAGCTCTGAAAATAGGTTTATCAGAAAAGATGAAGTTACTGCTAAGTAAGGTATATTATTTTTTATATTGGACAGCCAGATGGTACAGTCGATAGAATATCATTGCAGAAGTCAAGAAGACCTGAGGTGAAATCCAGTCTCAGATACTTAATAGGCATGTGACCTTAGACACATTCCTTAACTCTCTTTGTTTTGATTTCCTCATCTATAAAATTATCTGGAGAAAGACATGGTCAAACTTTCCAGTATCTTTGGCAATAAAACCCCACCTGGGCTTACAAAGAATTATACACAACTGAGCAACATTTTTAGATTATTTCTAGGTGTTATATGTCCATTTTACCCCATTTTCCAATATTCAAGTAATTAAGTATTTAATCACTTGTTGACTGGGGATATTGTTTCATGTACAAAATCTAAGAATTAGGCAGTAAATTCAATTAATGCACAAAAAAACCTTTAAAAAGGTGCTCTTTCATGTCAAAATAAGCACATGTATTTTGAAATTTTTTGTTCTTCTTGAATCATAGAAACGGACCTGAGGAATAGAAAATCTTCAATAAGAATCATATGTAAATTAATTTTAACTTTATGATAATACCCCATAATAATTTAGTTGTATTGCCACTAGAGGCATTTTTAAAAGTTCTACCTATCTCACTAATCTTCATGATATCTTTGTAAGTCATGCTAACTTTGAAGGCTGACAACTGGGAAAGAAAGAAGGAAAGAAGAGATAGACACTTAAATAGTAACCACTTTTTCCAGACAAGTATGCTCAGCTTTATAGATATTATATCAATTTATCCTCATAACAACTGAGAGGTCATATTACTCTCATTTTACAATTGAGGCAGCTGAGGAAAGCAGAGTTTAAGTGATTTTCCTGGGGTTACAAAGCTAGTAGGTATCTAAGGCTGAATTTGAATTCAAGTCTTCCTCACTCCAGGCCCATAACTCTAGCCACTGGGACACCTAGCTACCTCTTGGAAAATGGGAGGGAGGAAGGAATGTGGGCTGATTGATAAATGTTTTAACGTGGATTAAATGAGGAAAAGGTATTTTTAGTGAAATATACAATGCAATTTAAAGACTTTCTTGTATATATATATATATATATATATATATATATATATATATATATATATATATATATATATATGTATAGCCTGCAGAAAAAAAGATCCCATGTTACAAAAATAAAATAATAAAATTATCTAGTCAAATATATCTCTTCTGCTCCAGATGACTTTCTCAAAGTATTAAAATTTTCAAATTCAGAATTGGATTTAAAATGAAAAAAGTAGCCCTGGGTTTCGCACTTCTGATTCTTAAAGTATGAATTGTGCTTGAGCATATATATGATAGTTTCGGTCACATTAACAGTGATACTAACAGAATTTTTTAAGTACAATAGACAATATTTTAAAGACATTTCTTTTGTATTTTAATGGCCTAATTCCCTGTTATTGTGTTTCTTACTTCTACTATAAATGTGCCAAATATCTTCATTAATTAAAGCATGCCACCTTTTATGTTGGCTCAATTATTTTTTTTCCTCAAATGTGATTTGGAGAATATTGATTTAACAAAGAAACATTAACTTGTCAAATTAAAACTAGTCCAACTTAATCACACTGAATATGATGAAGAGATATTTGTAAACTTGACACTATTTATATTTCTATAATTTAAAGATTCAAGTACATTCTTGTTACCTAGGAGTTTAACTTAATTGAATAAATACATGGAAAGGATTCAGTAGAAATGAGCAAATTCATGAAGGATTTGATGTCAATCATTTAATAAATATTCATTAAAACCCTGTTATGTACCTTGCACTGTGCTAAATGACATGGGATGCAAATATCATCTACATTCTCAAGGAGCTTATAATCTAATGAGAGAGATAACATGCAGATAAATATATCTAATGTAAACTACATACAGGATAAATAGAAAATATCAAAAACAGAGAAGTCAGTGGAATCAAAAGGGGTTAGTGATGCCTTCCTTTTGAAGGTAGGATTTTAATTGGGACTCATGGAAAGCAGGGAAGTCAGTAGTCAGAATTGAGAAGGGAGAAGATGACAGGCATAAAGGAAAGACAGAGAAAACACCCCAACAAAGAGATGGAGTAGATATTTCATGGGACAATCAATAAGCCAGTGTTTTTGGCTGGACTGAAGAATTTATATCAAGGAGTAAGGTGGAAGAAGACTAGAAAGATAGAAGAAGGCTGTTATGAATGTTTTTGAATGGCAAATGGTATGTTTTGGGGTTGGAGGGTAGTATCATCAGACCCACATGTGCTTTAGGAAAAATCACTTGAATGGATGGAGGCTGTATTTGAGTGGGGAAAGACTTGAGGCAGGCAGAGTCACCAACAGGCTTTTGCTATCATCAAGGCATGAGGACATGAGAGCCTATATGAGAACCTAGAGTGGTAGTAGTGTCAGAGAAAAAATGGGGTATATTCAAAAGATTTTACAAAGGTGTAACTGGTCGTTCTTGCAAACAGTTTGGATAAGGGGTTAGAGAGGTGAGAAATAGAGAGGAATTAAGGATGACTCTGGTTGTAAGCCTAGGAGACTGGGAGGATGAAGGTAGTTAAGCATAGAAAGAGCAGTAATGATGACAGTGAAAATACTGATAGATTAATTGGAAATTATGGTAACATATTTATGTAGTCACTACTGGCATTTCAAAAGGTTTGTTCATAACAGGATATTACTGAGGTTTTTGCTGTTAATGCTATTTGCATAATTAACCACCTAAATGTCAACTTTATTGTTAACGCTAACATTTTTGCTGATTACTCACATTGGTGCTGTTATATTACTCTACCGATGACTTAAACGATATCTTATCTTATTTTGAATGTTTATACATATTTATTTTACAGGATAAATATAAATATCTAATTTTGCTCTGTGGTACAAATAGACAAAGAAGTGATCTTCTATAGGAAGGAAAAAGAATACATAATTCCCCTCTGAATTACTTATATATCAAGGTAAAAGAGACACTATAAGTAAGCAAGAGATTGAATTGGGATTGGGCCCATGATTTATTTGGCAAAGGGAACTTCCAGTGGAAAAAAATCCCTCTACCAATACAGATAAATAACTGAGATACTGAGAGAGTAAATTTTTTCCCCAGATCAAATAGTCATATAGTTAAGAATGAAGAATTAAAGCCAGGTCTTCCTGACGGAGATCATTGCTTTACCACACTTCAGGAAAAAAGAGATTGCTGGAGTTAATATTGAACAAAATTTTGCTCATCAAGCTACAGTGATGATTTTGAAACATCTGGTAAGCCAGGCAGAATTTCTGAATTGAAAACATTACATTCATGATGATATGTGGCTTTGAAGCAGCAAATGTCTTTATAATTCCAGGTATATCTCCTTGTATGATGCTCGGCAAAGTGTCTTATTCAATCAGCTATTTAAGAAATGCCTTGTGATGTTGGTGATGTCAGTCAATAAGCATTTGTTAATTGTCTTATATGCCATCTAATGGATGAGTACACAAAGAAAGACAAAAGACCGTCATCATAATCAAAAGGGGAGACAACATGGCAAATAACTAAATACAAATGATGTTGATTATATTCCAGGTGAGATTTACAAAGTAGGGGGACAAATGCTCATACAAAAGCTGACTGAAATTTTCCAGATTATATGGTAAGAGGAAATTATCCCCCGGGAACTCAAGAATGCCTCCATTGTTCATCTCTATAAAGGGAATAGATTGTCCTGAGAAAATCACAAGGGGTCTATCTCAGCTGTTGCTGGCAAAACTCTTGTTAGAATCCTCCTTAATTGCCTGATCCTTCACCTGGAAGATGATCATATACCTGAAAGCCAGTGTGGTTTCAGAAAGAGTCAAGGAACAGCCAGTATGGTGTTTGCTGCCCGACAACTCCAGGAAAAATGCCAGGAGCAGAACAGAGGTCTGTACATAACATTTGTAGATATAACCAAGGCCTTTGACAATGTAAGTCATGAGGGCTTATGGAAAATTATGTCAAAATTTGGTTGCCTGGAGAAGTTCATCAATATTGTACACCAATTTCATGACAGCATGTTTGCCCGGGTTTCGGATTGTGGACAATGTTTTCATGCCTTCCCAGTCACCATTGAAGTGAAACAGCTGTGCATTTGCTCCCATGATTTTTAGACATGTTTTCAGCTATGTTTTGTCAAATATTTTTGATGAGGATGAACACACCCTCAAGATCAACTACTGCACTGATGGTAGGTTCTTCAATTTGAAAAGGCTATAAGCCAAGACCAAAGTGGAGGGAGTGTTGGTGCATGATTTTCTGTTTGTAGATGGTTGGGCACTCGATGCAGCCTCTGAAGCTGAGATACAGCAAAGTATGGCTCAATTCTCTGCCTGTGCTAATTTTGGCCTAATAATTAACACCAGGTGCTACATCAGCCACCACCACATCATCTATGTGTGGAACCATTAATTACAACAAATGGAGAAGTTTTGAATTCTGTGGATAGGTTCGCTTGCCTTGGTAGTGTACTTTCCAGGGATGTACACATTGACAATGAGGTTGATGCACGCGTTGCCAGAGCAATTTCAGTGATTGGGAGACTATGAAGAAAAGTTTGGGAAAGAAGTATTAGAATGCTTATTAAACCAAAGGTCTACAGTGCCATTGTGCTGCACTCATTGTTGCATGCCTGTGAAACATGGAGAGACTACCGGAGTCATGGCAGGAAACTGAATCACTTTCATTTGAACTGAAAATTCTGAAGATCACCTGGCAAGATAAGGTACCAGACACTGAAGTCCTTGCTCAAACTGAACTGCCAAGCATTCAAACTAGGCTTCAGGGAGCGCATTTCTTATGGGCTGGGCATGTTGTTCTAATGCAATACATATGTTTGACTAAAGACTATTTTATGGAGAACTCACATGGGGCAGGCGATCACATGGTGCTCAGAAGAAGCAATACAAGGACATTGTCAAGGTTGGTCTCAAGAACTATAGATTTGACTGTGTACTGTGGGAGACACTGGCACAGGACCACTCAGTATGGCATACCCACATTAGAAAGGGTGCTGTGCTCTATGAGCAAAGCAGAATTGAGACAGCACAAAAAAAATTTGGTGAATAACTCCATATATTCACATAGACTCTCTGTGCTCAACCTGTGGTAGAGCATTCCAAGCTCATATTGGTCTGATCAGCCACAGTCAGACACACTGAGATTTCAATTTATCATGGTGATGTCATTTTGTTGCTCTTCAAAACCTAACACAAAGAAAGACAAAAGACTTCTCATAATCTAATGGGAAGACAACATGCAAATGACTAGATGTAAATAAACTAAGAAACAATCAATAGAAGAAAAGAATCAAAATTAAGAAGAGTTGGAGAAAGGTTTCCTACAGAAAATCATTTTATCTCAGACTCAATTTATTTTTAAGGAAATCTTTCTCCTTCAGGCATGACAGGGAAAAACTGTAACTCTTCTGGCAATGGCAAATAGCCATCTGTAATGCCAATCATGGCAGCACACTCGAGGATTTCTTCTGTAAATAATTTTTAGGGTCTAATCACATAGTATGATGAAACCTCTATTCAGCAACAAACTGAACATTGTTCAATAAAGTAAAGCATGGCATCCATTGCAACATCCTTAAGTATATCACATAACATTCAATATGTCATGTGACACATAGCATACATCACTGCATTCCCCAAAATATTTGTTGACACAATCAGGGGGTCCCAAGCTAGGGTCTTCCCTAGCATGACACACCTTTAAGTGTAGCAACCCTAGGTCCTTCCCTAGGTCACAGTAAGAAAAATCCCCTTAATCAATAGCAATTTTCCAAGTAAAGTCCTCTTTCATCTTAACTTGAGGTTGACTTCCAAGTCTTATTATTCTTCCTCTGTGGGCTAACTGCTCCTTGACTCTCACCTGGATTCACATGTAGGCACCTCTCTGCTCCTGTTCCATATCTCAGCTCATGAGGACTGCTTTATTTCAAGCTCTCCTAGCTCCTGTCTACAGCTTCTGCCTCTGGGAAAACAGAACTCAACAGGGCAACAATAATACTGACACACATCACCAGCACTGTCCAGAGTCCAGAGGCTCTGTGATAATATCTCAGTTCATTTTAACAGCTTTTAAAAGGGGCAAGCTAAGGATCTTTCCCATGGACAGGTTTCTGCTCTACACCTCTATTTGTTTTCAAATCTCAAACCTCCTTCAGCAAGTCTTTGCCATCAGAGGTCTCCTCTCCACTCTCAGAGATCTTCTCTCTTAATGTCTGCTTTCTCAGAACTGGCTCTCTTTATATACAGTTCTACTCAGTATCTGTTGGCTAGAACTGCATGCACGTATCTAGTTGGCTAGAGGTCACATGCACATATCTGTTTGGCTAGAGTCCATATGCACATGTCTGATTGGCTAAAATTCAATCCATAAAAATAGTAAAAGATCCTACTTTGGTTGCTATTACAACATCCTTGACCTAGTGTTAAAACAGCTGTAATTAGAATTGGTGCCTAAATACAGTGTTAACTTCCAAATCAGCTCTCCTAATGTCCATACATTTGTCTTGATATTAATTCATATGACCAGTACATATTCAACATAAAGTGAACATTAAAAGCATTGAGCAATATTTGTCCTATTTACACTAAAAATAATCTTGCTTCTCTGCTCATTTGCTGAAATTCCTAAACTCAATGATAGGCACTGAACTACTAACTGCAGGCTAAGTGCTACTCTTAGATCTTGAGTGATGTTCCAGATCCAGACCCTGGATTGCTCAGTCTCAATGTTAGAAGAAGATATAGAAGTAGACAGCCTAGTAGGCTCAGTTGTTAAGTCACTCTTGCTACTGGTTATTATCTCTGAGTCTCAGTCACTTAAACTTTACGGTGTGCGTGATGCTTTCTGGGACAGTTTTATAAAGTCAGATTTTGACATCTGAGTCTTGAAGAAAACCCTCACACAAGGAGTTCTGCATGTTAACAGTGTCATAGGTCTTCTGTACTTTCTTTAATGTATCCAAATTCTGGTAATTTGGCTTTAGCCTTCTGGATTATGCTTATCTTTATATACGCTTTTCTTGGTAACTGAATCCTTTACTTAATACTATGTTCGAAACTGTAAGAGGGAATTCTGGCAAGTGCCCTGAATAAGTCTTGCATAGTGGGCCCTGCTTTCAAAAAGATATAATAGAACAATAAAAAATGAAGGGAGAAAAAAGTACTGACAAGGTAAACTGTACAGAAAAAAATGAGAAGCAGAGAAATGAATAAACAGTCCAAAAAGACGAAAATGCAATAAATATCTGAGAGTAAAAGAATGTGATACAAAAATGTCAGAAGAAAAAAATATAGGAAACACATCAAGATCTTACAATTGTAAAATCTTTCATTGTGATCTTTAACATTAACAAAGTAAGTACGTGAAGAAATTATGCTAGAAATTATGAGAGAAATTAGAGGTCTCAAAGAAGAATTTTTAGAAAAGATAATAAAGCAATTACATAAAGCAATATATCATAAAAATATACAATCAGCCATAGATGGGTTCAAATTTTGCTTTTGACACATACTGGTTCTCTTACCCTGGGCAAGAGACTTAATTTCTCAGAATCTCAGATAATTCATTAAAATTTTAAGCTTCACATGACTAATAAGGAAATAGAGTTTATATGACTGTACATGTATAATCTATAGGAAATTATTCACTTTCTCAAGGAGGGGATATGGAAGAGAGATAGAGAATTCTGAACTTGAAATTTAAAAAAAATGTTAAAATTGTTTTTACATGTAATTGGGGAAAAAATAAATATATTAGTTCAGAAACTGAACACTAACAAATATTACCTCAAGGGCCTGCTACAGGAATTTCAAACTATGACTAATGAAAAATATGAGACAGATTTTTCTGACTTATTAGTGATCAATTTATTAACTAGTCCAGCAAGTGATAAGTTGATGGTCAGTGGTTTCACTTGGTAATCGTAGACACGAAAGAGATAGGAAGCCTTAATGTACTTTTGGTAAAGGGGGTGCACCTGAGAGGAGAAAATCAGCACTGACTGGTGAGTACTTAGTAAGTCTTTAGCTCCTCCTGCTGAGAATGGGGCTTGATCATGACAGTCAGCTACCTCCAGCAGTCTGGCTAGAGGAATCCTTTTCTACCCAGACCACTCTGGTTGATTTTCTCCTTCATGAGCTGGGTCACTATAATCTGCAATGGAGGGGAACAAGGACATGGGTTTATTCCCTCAGTGCAAGAAGACTGTACCTGTATATCTCCTACATATCATGATTTTCTTTTCCCTTGGGAGGGGATAATCAGTAGAGCTCAAGCATAGTAAAAAAAATATAACACTACAAAAAATGATATTGATTATATTTTACCAGACAAGAAACCATTCATGACTAAATGGTGTAAAAATCATCAACTACATCAGACCCACCTATTTGTCAGAGAAGATTAAAAATTAGTAAAGATTAAAATTAACAGAAATCCAGAACAAAAATGAAAAAATATATAGTGTACAATTGAAGTTACTCAAATATTTTACAATGTGTTATTTTACGTATAATTATTAATCCAGAAAATGGAATATGGTCAGAGTTAAAACATGATCATATCATTCCACTTCTCAGTAAACATCAGTGTCTCTATAGAGAGAAAAAAATTTATAATAAAAAATTTACCAAGAGTACATCATTAATCAATCAACAGCAGGCATTTATCAAATGTTTACTATGTGCCAAGCACTGTGCTAAGTTGTGATGAGTCAAAAAAAGGCAAATATATTGTCCATTCCCTCAGAGTGCTCATGTTCTATCTGGGGAAACAGTATATGAATAGTCAAATACTTAAACAATTTACACAGGCTAGCTGGAAGATTTTCTCAGAGGTAGGGCTCTGGTATGAAGGAGTATAGTAGGACTGAAGGGACAACTTAAGACAGGTCTCCTAGAGAAGTTTGAACTTGAGGTGAGCATTGAAATAAATCAGAAAACTTAGGAGGCTGAGATAATGAGGGCACACATACCAGGTATGTGGGGCATCCAGTCCAAAGTACTGATTCAGGTGACCAGGTGTCATCTGAGCAAGGCACAACAAGTACGTCAGTATAATTGACCTACTCCACATAGAGTGGATGGAGGGTGATAAAGTATAAGAAGACTAGAATGTCTTCCAGAAAGAAAGATTGGAAAAATTGCAAGGGGAAGGTTATGAAGGGGTTTTGATACCAAGCAGAAGATTTTATGTTTATTTCTATCAGTAACAGGAAGCCACTGATGGTTTTTGTGTACTGTAGTAACAGGGTCAGGACTGCTATTTAGGATGCCCAAATTTTTTGTGGTGGAGATACAAATCTAGCAAAGACATTGAGAAAAAGTTCATGTAGAGAAGACCCAAGAAAGAACAGTATCAAAAAAAAAAAAAAAAGTAGAGAAGAGAAAACATCCAAAAGAAAATGGTGATCAACTGTTTTAAATAATATGGAAAGGTCAAGAAAGATGATGACTAATAAAAGGCTATTAGATCTGATACTGACTTAAATGTGTACTTTGCCACACACTTAAAAATTTTATGAGAATCATGTAAATAGACATAATTCAGTAAGAACATTGGTAGGAAATAGGAAGACTACTTACAAGTGATCTTTAACATCACACACTTTATAGGAAAATGTAGATAGTTCAAAACCTTCCTTTATTTATTATTTGCTGATTATAAACAAAGTACTTCATTCAGTAGAGCAGAACATCAGTCAACCAATAAGCATTTGTTATATTCCTCCCTTGTGGTAGGCTCTGTATAAAGCATTGGGGAAACAAAAGGAGGCAAAATACATTCCTTGTCCTCAAGAAGCACACAGTCTAATGAAGAAGACAATGAGAAAACAATATGTACAAGCAAGCTATATACAAGATAAATAAGAAATAATTTTAAAAGGGAATACACTAGAATTAAGGGGGTCAGGAAGGGTTTACCTATTGAAAAGAGAATTTTAGTTGGGACTTGAAGAAAGCCAGGAAACCCAAGAGGCAGAAAATGTTCTCTTTCAATGAATTGTCTTCTTTCCATACACCAATATTACTTGAAAATCCTTGGACAAGTACTAAAACTGTAATTTGATTAAAATAGTCATTGTTTTCTTGTCAGAGATGTGTTACAGAGTCTAATCTAAACAGGAATACCATATAGATGGAGAAGAATCTACTAGAAGACTGTAAAGAAAAATTGTTAACCATTTTATGACATGTAGTTAGATGGCCAACT